>JARDYJ010000077.1:0-409168 GCA_029215755.1 Spea hammondii | reverse complement strand
CTATTACACTCTGCTACTATCTCTTTCACTCTCTTACACTATGTTACACACTCTTACACTCTGCTGCTGTCTCTTACACTCTGTTACTGTCTCTTACACTCTGTTACTGTCTCTTACACTCTCTTACACTCTGTTACACTCTCTTACACGCTGTTACACTCTCTTACACTCTGTTACTGTCTATTACACTCTCTTACACTCTGCTACTGTCTCTTACTCTCTGCTACTGTCTCTTACACTCTGCTACTCTCTCTTTCACTCTGCTTCTGTCTCTTACACTCTGCTACTGTCTCTTACGCTCTGTTACTGTCTCTTACACTCTGTTACACTCTCTTACACTCTGCTGCTGTCTCTTACACTCTGTTACTGTCTCTTACACTCTGTTACTGTCTCTTACACTCTCTTACACTCTCCTACACTCTGCTACTGTCTCTTACACCCTCTTACACTCTGTTACTGTCTCTTACACTCTGTTACTGTCTCTTAAACTCTGCTACTGTCTATAACACTCTCTTACACTCTGTTAATGTCTATTACACTCTGCTACTGTCTCTTACACTCTCTTACACTGTTACACTCTGCTACAGTCTATTACACTCTGCTACTGTCTCTTACACTCTGCTATTGTCTCTTACACTCTGCTACTGTCTATAACACTCTCTTACACTCTGTTACTGTCTATTACACTCTGCTACTGTCTCTTACACTCTCTTACACTCTGCTGCTGTCTATTACACTCTGCTACTGTCTCTTACACTCTGCTATTGTCTCTTACACTCTGCTACTGTCTATAACACTCTCTTACACTCTGTTATTGTCTATTACACTCTGCTACAGTCTCTTACACTCTCTTACACTATGTTACACTCTGCTCCAGTCTATTACACTCTGCTATTGTCTCTTACACTCTGCTACTGTCTATAACACTCTCTTACACTCTGTTACTGTCTATTACACTCTGCGACTGTCTCTTCAACTCTCTTACACTCTTCTGCTGTCTCTTACACTCTGTTACTGTCTCTTACACTATGTTACACTCTCTTACACTCTGTAACTGTCTCTTACACTCTCTTACACTCTGTTACTGTCTCCTATACTCTGTTACTGTCTCCTATACTCTGTTACACTCTCTTACACTCTGCTGCTGTCTCTTACACTATGTTACTGTCTCTTACACTCTGTTACTGTCTCTTACACTCTCTTACACTCTCTTACACTCTCCTACACTCTGCTACTGTCTCTTACACCCTCTTACACTCTGTTACTGTCTCTTACACTCTGTTACTGTCTCTTAAACTCTGCTACTGTCTATAACACTCTCTTACACTCTGTTACTGTCTATTACACTCTGCTACTGTCTCTTACACTCTCTTACACTATGTTACACTCTGCTACAGTCTATTACACTCTGCTACTGTCTCTTACACTCTGCTATTGTCTCTTACACTCTGATACTGTCTATAACACTCTCTTACACTCTGTTACTGTCTATTACACTCTGCTACTGTCTCTTACACTCTCTTACACTCTGCTGCTGTCAATTTCACTCTGCTACTGTCTCTTACACTCTGCTATTGTCTATAACACTCTGCTACTGTCTATAACACTCTCTTACACTCTGTTACTGTCTATTACACTCCGCTACTGTCTCTTACACTCTCTTACACTCTGTTACACTCTGTTACAGTCTATTACACTCTGCTACTGTCTCTTACACTCTGCTATTGTCTCTTGCACTCTGCTACTGTCTATAACACTCTCTTACACTCTGTTACTGTCTATTACACTCTGCTATTGTCTCTTACACTCTCTTACACTCTGTTACACTCTGCTACAGTCTATTACACTCTGCTACTGTCTCTTACACTCTGCTACTGTCTCTTACACTCTATTACACTCTGTTACTGTCTATTACACTCTGCTACTGTCTCTTACACTCTCTTACACTATGTTACACTCTCTAACACTCTGCTGCTGTCTCTTACACTCTGTTACTGTCTCTTACACTCCGTTACTGTCTCTTACACTCTCCTACACTCTGTTACTGTCTCTTACACTCTGTTACACTCTCTTACTGTCTCTTACACTCTGTTACACTCTCTTACACGCTGTTACACTCTCTTACACTCTGTTACTGTCTCTTACACTCTTACACTCTGCTACTGTCTCTTACACTCTGCTACTGTCTCTTACACTCTGCTACTCTCTCTTTCACTTTGCTTCTGTCTCTTACACACTGCTACTGTCTCTTACGCTCTGTTACTGTCTCTTACACTCTACTACACTCTCGTATACTCTGTTACTGTCTCTTACACTCTGTTACTGTCTCGTACACTCTGTTACTGTCTCGTACACTCTGTTACTGTCTCTTACACTCTGTTACACTCTCTTACACTCTGTTACTGTCTCTTACACTCTTACACTCTGCTGCTGTCTCTTACACTCTGTTACTGTCTCTTACACTCTGTTACTGTCTATTACACTCTGCTACTGTCTCTTACACTCTGCTATTGTCTCTTGCACTCTGCTACTGTCTATAACACTCTCTTACACTCTGTTACTGTCTATTACACTCTGCTATTGTCTCTTACACTCTCTTACACTATGTTACACTCTGCTACAGTCTATTACACTCTGCTACTGTCTCTTACACTCTGCTATTGTCTCTTACACTCTGCTACTGTCTCTTACACTCTATTACACTCTGTTACTGTCTATTACACTCTGCTACTATCTCTTTCACTCTCTTACACTATGTTACACACTCTTACACTCTGCTGCTGTCTCTTACACTCTGTTACTGTCTCTTACACTCTGTTACTGTCTCTTACACTCTCTTACACGCTGTTACACTCTCTTACACGCTGTTACACTCTCTTACACTCTGTTACTGTCTATTACACTCTCTTACACTCTGCTACTGTCTCTTACTCTCTGCTACTGTCTCTTACACTCTGCTACTCTCTCTTTCACTCTGCTTCTGTCTCTTACACTCTGCTACTGTCTCTTACGCTCTGTTACTGTCTCTTACACTCTGTTACACTCTCTTACACTCTGCTGCTGTCTCTTACACTCTGTTACTGTCTCTTACACTCTGTTACTGTCTCTTACACTCTCCTACACTCTGCTACTGTCTCTTACACCCTCTTACACTCTGTTACTGTCTCTTACACTCTGTTACTGTCTTTTAACCTCTGCTACTGTCTATAACACTCTCTTACACTATGTTAATGTCTATTACACTCTGCTACTGTCTCTTACACTCTCTTACACTGTTACACTCTGCTACAGTCTATTACACTCTGCTACTGTCTCTTACACTCTGCTATTGTCTCTTACACTCTGCTACTGTCTATAACACTCTCTTACACTCTGTTACTGTCTATTACACTCTGCTACTGTCTCTTACACTCTCTTACACTCTGCTGCTGTCTATTACACTCTGCTACTGTCTCTTACACTCTGCTATTGTCTCTTACACTCTGCTACTGTCTATAACACTCTCTTACACTCTGTTACTGTCTATTACACTCTGCTACAGTCTCTTACACTCTCTTACACTATGTTACACTCTGCTCCAGTCTATTACACTCTGCTATTGTCTCTTACACTCTGCTACTGTCTATAACACTCTCTTACACTCTGTTACTGTCTATTACACTCTGCGACTGTCTCTTCAACTCTCTTACACTCTTCTGCTGTCTCTTACACTCTGTTACTGTCTCTTACACTATGTTACACTCTCTTACACTCTGTAACTGTCTCTTACACTCTCTTACACTCTGTTACTGTCTCCTATACTCTGTTACTGTCTCCTATACTCTGTTACACTCTCTTACACTCTGCTGCTGTCTCTTACACTCTGTTACTGTCTCTTACACTCTGTTACTGTCTCTTACACTCTCTTACACTCTCTTACACTCTCCTACACTCTGCTACTGTCTCTTACACCCTCTTACACTCTGTTACTGTCTCTTACACTCTGTTACTGTCTCTTAAACTCTGCTACTGTCTATAACACTCTCTTACACTCTGTTACTGTCTATTACACTCTGCTACTGTCTCTTACACTCTCTTACACTATGTTACACTCTGCTACAGTCTATTACACTCTGCTACTGTCTCTTACACTCTGCTATTGTCTCTTACACTCTGCTACTGTCTATAACACTCTCTTACACTCTGTTACTGTCTATTACACTCTGCTACTGTCTCTTACACTCTCTTACACTCTGCTGCTGTCTATTACACTCTGCTACTGTCTCTTACACTCTGCTATTGTCTATAACACTCTGCTACTGTCTATAACACTCTCTTACACTCTGTTACTGTCTATTACACTCTGCTACTGTCTCTTACACTCTCTTACACTCTGCTGCTTTCTCTTACACTCTGTTACTGTCTCTTACACTCTGTTACACTCTGTTACACTCTCTTACACTCTGTAACTGTCTCTTACACTCTCTTACACTCTGTTACTGTCTCCTATACTCTGTTACACTTTCTTACACTCCACTACTGTCTCATATACTCTTTTACTGTCTCTTACACAGGTTTACGAGGTCTACGCGAAGAGATCCCCAAAGACGTTCACAGTATACTGAGATCATTCAGGACTATGTGATCCTAGAGGACGGTATATGCCATGTGACACTCTCTTACACTCTACTACACTCTACTACTGTCTCTTTCACTCTGCTACTGTCTCTTACACTCTGTTACTGTCTTTTACACTCTGTTACTGTCTCTTACACTCTGCTACTGTATCTTACACTCTGCTATTGTCTCTTACACTCTGCTACTGTCTATAACACTCTCTTACACTCTGTTACTGTCTATTACACTCTGCTACTGTCTCTTACACTCTCTTACACTATGTTACACTCTCTTACACTCTGCTGCTGACTCTTACACTCTGTTACTGTCTCTGACACTCTCCTACACTCTGTTACTGTCTATTACACTCTGCTACTGTCTCTTTCACTCTCTTACACTATGTTACACTCTCTTACACTCTGCTGCTGTCTCTTACACTCTGTTACTGTCTCTTACACTCTGTTACTGTCTCTTACACTCTCCTACACTCTGTTACTGTCTCTTACACTCTCTTACACTCTGTTACACTCTCTTACACGCTGTTACACTCTCCTACACTCTGTTACTGTCTCTTACACTCTGCTACTGTCTCTTACACTCTGCTACTGTCTCTTACACTCTGCTACTCTCTCTTTCACTCTGCTTCTGTCTCTTACACTCTGCTACTGTCTCTTACGCTCTGTTACTGTCTCTTACACTCTGTTACACTCTCTTACACTCTGCTGCTGTCACTTACACTCTGTTACTGTCTCTTACACTCTGTTACTGTCTCTTACACTCTCTTACACTCTCCTACACTCTGCTACTGTCTCTTACACCCTCTTACACTCTGTTACTGTCTCTTACACTCTGTTACTGTCTTTTAAACTCTGCTACTGTCTATAACACTCTCTTACACTCTGTTACTGTCTATTACACTCTGCTACTGTCTCTTACACTCTGTTGCTGTCTCTTACACTCTGTTACTGTCTCTTACACTCTGTTACTGTCTCTTAAACTCTGCTACTGTCTATAACACTCTCTTACACTCTGTTACTGTCTCTTACACTCTGTTACTGTCTATTACACTCTCTTACACTCTGTTACTGTGTATTACACTCTGCTACTGTCTCTTACACTCTGCTACTGTCTCTTACACTCTCTTACACTCTGCTGCTGTCTCTTACACTCTGTTACTGTCTCTTACACTCTGTTACACTCTCTTACACTCTGTAACTGTCTCCTATACTCTGTTACTGTCTCCTATACTCTGTTACTGTCTCCTATACTCTGTTACACTCTCTTACACTCTGCTACTGTCTCTTACACTCTGTTACTGTCTCTTACACTCTGCTACTGTATCTTACAGTCTGCTATTGTCTCTTACACTCTGCTACTGTCTATAACACTCTCTTACACTCTGTTACTGTCTATTACACTCTGCTACTGTCTCTTACACTCTCTTACACTATGTTACACTCTCTTACACTCTGCTGCTGTCTCATATACTCTGTTACTGTCTCTTACACAGGTTTACGATGTCTACGCGAAAAGATCCCCAAAGACGTTCACAGTATACTGAGATCATTCGGGACTATGTGGTCCTAGAGGACGGTATATGCCATGTGACACTCTCTTACACTCTTACACTCTACTACTGTCTCTTTCACTCTGCTACTGTATCTTACACTCTGCTATTGTCTCTTACACTCTGTTACTGTCTATTACACTCTGCTACTGTCTCTTACACTCTCTTACAGTATGTTACACTATCTTACACTCTGCTGCTGTCTCTTACACTCTGTTACTGTCTCTTACACTCTGTTACTGTCTCTTACACTCTCCTACACTCTGTTACTGTCTTACACTCTCTTACACTCTGTTACACTCTCTTACACGCTGTTACACTCTCTTACAGTCTGTTACTGTCTCTTACACTCTCTTACACTCTGCTACTGTCTCTTACACTCTGCTACTGTCTCTTACACTCTGCTACTCTGTCTCTTACACTCTGCTTCTGTCTCTTACACTCTGCTACTGTCTCTTACGCTCTGTTACTGTCTCTTACACTCTACTATACTCTCGTACATTCTGTTACTGTCTCGTACACTCTGTTACTGTCTGTTACACTCTCTTACACGCTGTTACACTCTGTTACTGTCTCTTACACTCTCTTACACTCTGCTACTGTCTCTTACACTCTGCTACTGTCTTTTACACTCTGCTACTCTCTCTTACACTCTGCTACTCTCTCTTTCACTCTGCTTCTGTCTCTTACACTCTGCTTCTGTCTCTTACACTCTGCTACTGTCGCTTACGCTCTACTACACTCTTGTACACTCTGTTACTGTCTCTTACACCCTGTTACTGTCTCGTACACTCTTTTACTGTCTCTTACACTCTTACGCTCTACTACACTCTGTTACTGTCTCTTACACTCTCTTACACTCTGCTGCTGTCTCTTACACTCTGTTACTGTCTCTTACACTCTGTTACTGTCTCTTACACTCTGCTGCTGTCTCTTACACTCTGTTACTGTCTCTTACACTCTGCTACTGTCTATAACACTCTCTTACACTCTGTTACTGTCTATTACACTCTGCTACTGTCTCTTTTAAGTGTTCAAGCTACCTGTGCCATCCCCCTCAGTCCTTTTGTCCCCTCCATCACAGTGACCCAAATCTCTTTTCCTCTACCATGTAGTTGCAGGTATAACGTAAATAAATAACCCAAGGAAACACAGCATTGGAGGTACAGATTAAGCACTGCAGGCTGTATGTGGGATATGCTGTCACCCTGTGGACAAAAAGCAGAACAGACTGAGCGCGATATAAATTAGTAAATATAAAATTATGGAGGAAATTCTCATTGCTACACAAGGGCTTTAATGTTAATCCACCGGGGCCTATGTGTTTTATTTAATTTTATAAACACGTTAGATGTGCGAGCAACAGGATGTTACAGGATGACCGACAGAAACTGGGTGTTCCAAGATGCCCGACGGCATCCGGGTGTTCCAAGATGGCCGACGGCATTCGGGTGTTCCAAGATGGCCGACGGCATCCGGGTGTTCCAAGATGGCTGACAGGATCTGGTTGTTTTCATGTGGCGGATCGTAGCTGAGTGTTCAATTACTTTCGCTTGTCGGGTCTGTGAGGTAATAATATAACATAATGCTAAATAAACATATGCAGGACATTGCTGGTCATTAAATGTCACAAAAGCCATCTATCGAGACACAAGCTATGGGGTGCAATCACAATATGTCCACACGAGGGCACTAAAGGATAAGAAATGACAATGCCATAGCAACTTTAATAATAAAAGGAATGCCAAATATTATTACAAACTATGCCCACACGAGGGTGCTATCGGATAAGAAATGACAACGCCATAGCAGCTTTACTAATAAAATGAATGCCAAATATTAATACGAGCTATGGCCGCTGGGAGGCTGTTCCATTTATCTACCACTCAGGGAGTGAGGTAAAACTTTCTTAAATTGCATTTAAACCTCTAACCGAACTATAAATGTATAGTTCAATTAAGGAGCCTGCCCTAACCCTAACCACCTAACCCTAACCCTAACCCCCTAAGCCTATAAATCAATAAATATAAAATTATAGATGAATTTTTTTTCACACAAATTACTGTTGCACAAAGGCTTTAATATGAATTCTCTGGGGCCTATGTGTTTTATTTAATTTTCTAAACAAATTGTATGTGCGAAGTAATAAAATATACAAACACCTAATAACCTAATTAGCACTATAAATAATCTATAGGTGTTCCAAGATGGCCGACGGGATCAGGGTGTTCTAAGATGGCCGACGGGATCTCGGTGTTCCGAGATGGCCGACGGGATCTCGGTGTTCCGAGATGGCCGACGGGATCTCGGTGTTCCGAGATGGCCGACGGGAACTAGGTGATCCGAGATGGCCGACGGGATCAGGGTGTTCTAAGATGGCGGATCGCAACTAGGTGATCCGAGATGCCCGACGGGATCAGGGTGTTTTAATGTGGCAGATCGCAACTAGGTGCTTCAAGATGGCTGAGAGGATCTGGTTGCTTTGACGTGGCGGATCGTAGCTGAGTGTTCCAAGGTGATATATGTGGTTTATTCATTTTATTTCGCTTGTCGGGTCTGTGAGGTAATAATATAACAGCTAAATAAACTTATGCAGGACATTGCTGCTCATTAAATGTCACAAAAGCCACCCTAGACACAGATTACACTAAATCTACACCCTGTGCAGCAGCGCTTTAAAAACGGGGTGCAATCACAATATGTCCACACGAGGGCGCTATAGGATAACAAATGCCAATGTCATAGCAGCTTTACTAATAAAAGGAATGCCAAATATTATTACAAACTATGTCCACACGAGGGCGCTATAGGATAAGAAATGACTACACCATAGCAGCTTTACTAATAGAATGAATGCCAAATATTATTACGAGCTATGGCCGCTGGGAGGCTGTTCCATTTATCTACCACTCAGGGAGTGAGGTAAAACTTTCTTAAATTGCATTTAAACCTCTAACCTAACTATAAATTTATAGTTCAATTAAGGAGCCTGCCCTGTATGTTGTATACTTTAATAGGAGTCAGCCCTGTAAGATATATATATATAAGTAATCAGAAGCCTGCAGAGTTTTTTTTCCTTCTTCCTTTGGAATTAATTTAATATGCATTCTCGTACCCAAAGTAGTTTGCCAGAGAGGGAAGTGTTACTGTGTGTAACCATTGCATTGCGTATTATTTCTGTGTTTTCAGCCTTTGTCATTGTGGGGACTCCCTGATCCAGACACCGTCCTAGACCATTGGAGACAGAACTGTTATCGCTTTTGATCGCGTGCGTTGCTGCGTAACTAGAAAATTCCTGGTTAAACTGAGCAGGTGAGCTCTTTATTGAGCAGACATGGCATGTTTGCTTTCCCGGGGTCTCGTCATCTAAGAGCTATTTCTCTACTCTCATGCTCTGCTGTCTCTGCTGCCGTCTCCCAGTCCCTGCTGCCGTCTCCCAGTCCCTGCTGACACCTCCCAGTCTCTGCTGCCGTCTCCCAGTCTCTGCTGCCGTCTCCCCAGACTTCTCTGCCATTTGCTCGTCTCCGCTGACAGTTTTCCAGGAGTCTCTGCCGTTTGACAGCCCCCTACGCTCTGCTGCCTTTTGCCAGCCTCTTCAGACTCCAGTGCCATTGGCCCTTCTCCGCTACCGTCTCAGTCTCCCTACACTCCACTAACTTCTGCCGGCCTCTTCAGAGTCCCCTGCGATCTGCCAGTCTCCCCAGACTCAACTACTGTCTTCTCTGACTCCACTACCATTTCCCGGTCTTCTCAGCTGTCAGCCAGTCTCCCAGGCCCTGCTGCCGTCTCCCAGGCCCTGCTGCCGTCTCCCCAGACTTCTCTGCCATTTGCTCGTCTCCGCTGACGCCTAACAGTTTCCCAGGAGTCGCTGCCGTTTGACAGCCCCCTACGCTCCACTAACTTCTGCTGGTCTCTTCAGAGTCCCCTACGATCTGCCAGTCTCCCCAGACTCTGCTGCCTTGTGCCAGTCTCCTCAGACTCAACTCCTGTCTTCTCTGACTCCACTACCATTTCCCGTTCTTCTAAGCTGTCAGCCAGTCTCCCAGTCTCTGCTGCCGTCTCCCAGTCTCTGCTGCCGTCTCCCAGTCTCTGCTGCCGTCTCCCAGTCTCTGCTGCCGTCTCCCAGTCTCTGCTGCCGTCTCCCAGTCTCTGCTGCCGTCTCCCAGTCTCTGCTGCCGTCTCCCAGTCTCTGCTGCCGTCTCCCAGACTGCGATGGCACCTTCCTGTCTCCGCAAACTCCACCGCCATTTTTCTGTCTTCACAGCTTTCTGCCAGGCTCACCAGACTCTGCAGCCTTCTGCCAGTCTTCTCACACCCGGACGCCTTCTGTCAGTGTCCCCAGACTCTGCTGTTGTCTCCCAGGCTCCGTTGCCATCTTGCCAGTCTCTGCTGCCATCAAGGATGAAGCCTAAAGCTGCAGCAGACAGCCATCTGCATCTACACCTTAACCTTACCCTGACCTCTCTGCCTCATGAAGGGTTTTTATCCCGAACCTAATCCTGCACCTACCAGACCATTTTCCCCTTACCTTGACACCGCATGGACTGCGATAGACTCTGCAAAATCACATCATCATACACACATGCAGTCGACCACAGTCAGTCATTGCTGGTCACGGTCACCGGAGAATGGCAGCTTCAGGTGTTACCAGGACTGGCTTTTAAGTGTTCAGGCTACCTGTGCTATCCCCCTGTTCTTCTGTCCCCTCCATCACAGTGATGCATCTCTCTTTTCCTCCACCGTGTATTTGCAGGTATAAAGTAAATAAATATCCCAAGGAAACACAGCATTGGAGGTACAGATCAACTGAAAAATCACACGCAGACGCAGTATTCAAGGTAAAGCTCAAAAAAATGTGTGCCATCTGCTGGCCGAAGGTCTGCACTGCAGGCTGTATGTGTGATATGCTGCCACCCTGTGGACAAAAAGCAGAACCGACTGAGCGCGATATCAATCAGTAAATATAAAATTATAGAGGGGGGCGTGGCCTGACCTTGGAGCTGAATGGCGGCTTAAGTGAAGAGCTCTCCCTGCGTGTCGGCTTGAAAGCGGCGTTAAAAGCTTTTATTCGCAGATTTTTGGTTCCTCCACGTGGGCTTGTTCCCTGTGACATCCCTGGGATGGCGTCTAAGCATGCCAAGCGAGGTTCCAACCGACTGCCTCAGTATTTCGAGAAGCAGGCGCGGGCTGGTCTTCCATCCCAAGATGGCGACAAGGCCTCCCTCGTGTCTTCGCAGCCGGACCTTGCCGTTGATGACTTACCTTTGCGAGAGGATCAACAGGTTACTCCTGCACTTCTCCAACGTATGCTGGAGAACTTGAAGACTTCGGTGACGGATTCTATTAAAGATATGCTCTCCGACTTCAAGCAAGACCTAGTCCAGCTTGGGTCACGGACTGATCACCTGGAGCACAAGTTCGAGGAATATACTGGGGCCTATAATGAATTGGTTGACCGCCATAACGTCCTCCAACTCCAACTCAAGATGGCGGATATTGAGGACAGGTCGAGGCGCAACAATTTAAGGCTTCGGGGGGTTCCTGAGGAGGTCCCGAATAGCTCCCTGGAGGAGTTCGCTAAGGACTTTCTTCATTCCCTTGTGCCGGAGCTTCCAGCCTGTGATCTCCTTCTGGATCGCATACACCGGCTCCCGAAGCCGAAATCGCTCCCGGTGTTGGCCACTCGTGATGTGATCCTCCGGCTCCACTATTTTAAGGTGAAGGCGTCCATTTTGTCTGCTGCCAGGAAGAACCCATCGTTTCCTGCGCCTTATGAAAACCTCCAGTTGTTCTCTGATCTCTCCGCTGCGACCTTATCTGCTCGTCGTAAGTTTACACCACTTACCTCGTTATTGCGCGAACATTCTATCCAGTACCGTTGGGGTTATCCGACAAAGCTCATCTTGTCCCGTAATGGTGTCCAGTCGGTGGTGCTGTCTCCGGCGGATGGGTTTCGTCTCCTCCGCTCTTGGAATATCCTGTCTGTGGCCGACGACCTACCTGTGGCGGATCCTTCATCATCTTCTCCACCGAATGGGAACTAGTGAGGACTCTGCGCCCGAAGTCTGGACAGTCTCCAGTACCGTGACTGCTTCTTTCCCTGTTTTGGATTTTAGCCTTTGTATGGGCCTTTCGCTGCACTTCACGTACACGTTTACTTCTTTTTCTTTTTTGATTTGTGGTATTTTTTATTTTTATTTTTACATTACATGCGTGGGGGCTCTGTTCTCTCAATGCTGGGGGCCCCTAGCGTACTGGTCTTTGTGACTGGGTGCCCCTGTGGTGCCCCTGTTGTATGATTGCCTTACGCGGTATGGCCTTTCCTGGGCTTCTGTTAGATTCTGTTACTTAACTGGGGGTTGTTGTGTCTTTCGCCCCTTTGCCGCATTGCACACACGTACACTTATTTTATTTTCTTATTATTGTATTAGTTTTATGTATTTCATGTTATTGCGTCATACGCGCATGTACACTTGTTTTTTGGGTATCTGCCCGAGTGTTTCCCATGTCTTTGGGTTGTTATGTGCCTCTGGGCCTCTCACTGCACCACACGTACACGTTTACTTCCCTTCTATTTTTTTTTTCTCACATTACAGGCTCTTTTTCCTCCGTGCTGGGAGCCCCTCACGTAGTGGTTTTTGTGCCTGGGTGCCCTTGTGGTACCCTTGTTGCTTCCGTATGCCCCTTCTTGGGCTGCTGCTCGATTATATTCTATATTTGGGGGTTGTCCTCTGTCTCCTGCCCCTTTGGCGCATTGCACACACGTACACTTGTTTTGTTTCATTTTATTATTATTGTTTGTTTCTCATATGTGGTGGCCCTTTCTGATGCATTGTATACCTGCCCTGTGCCTCGGGGGCTTTTTCTCTTTTTGGGTGGTTTTGGGCATGGTCTGTTCTTGCCTTACACACATATGTACCCCTGTTGCTTGGACGTCAGTCCGCTTGTTTCCCATGTAATTGGGCTGTAATGCGTCTACGGGCCTTTCACTGCACCACACGTACATATTTCCCTATTTTTTATTTATTTTTATTTTTTTCTTTATTTATTGTTTCTGTATGTTTTATTTTCTCTCCTGTCTTTCTACTCACGTTTCTCAGGTGTTCTTGCCCAGTCCTGTGCCTTTCTGACATTCCTGGGGCTGCATTTGTATACTGTTTATTGTCACCTGTATTATTACATTTATTACATTTATGTTATTTGGTTTTTGCCGACACGCAGGCTGCCTTCTGCTGGTTTTGTTGCTACCCCCTATCGGAGTGTACTGCGGCGATACTTTTTCTTCGCCTGTCAGTTCACGCCGTTTTGTGGCTCTTTGACGCCTCGTCTTTTGACGGCTTGTCTGAGCCTTCCTCCTGTCCAGTTCCTTCCCTCTCCCTCACCTTTCCTCTCTCTCCCTTTCTCTCTTCTTTCCTTCTTTTTTTCTCTAAATGAGCCTTACCGTTCTCTCGGTTAACGCCAAGGGCCTCAACACTCCCCATAAGCGGCGCATGTTTCTCTGTGAGCTTAAGTCTAGGAGGGCTGACATTGTGATGGTTCAGGAGACACATCTGCTAAAATCTAGTGGCCGTTGTTTTAACTTCAAGCTATATCCTACTGAATACCATGCTATGTCTGATACCAAGACCGCCGGGGTGGCTGTGCTTATCCATAAGAATGTTCATTTCCAGCTCCACTCTAAGCTCTCTGACCCTAAGGGTCGTTTCCTCCTGCTTACGGCCGACCTCAATGGGACTCCGTTCACGCTGCTCACTATATATGCTCCTAATGACAACCAACTGTTTTTTTTTAGAAAAGATCTTCATGAAACTTCAAAAAGTCCAGGTGGGCCGCACCGTTATTGGCGGAGATTTTAACCTTCCTCCTGTTCCGACGCTGGACTCCTCTGCTACCATGTCCTCCAAATATTTGAAGGCGCTTACATTGCAAGGCAACCGTTTCCACCACCTTCTTCACCGCTGTGGACTGTTTGATACTTGGAGGTTCTCCACCCTCTTGGAAAGGACTATACGTTTTATTCCAATCCTCACTCCAGCTATTCTCGCATCGATCTTCTTTTGGTTGATAAACTTACCTTACAGTCTGTCGGCTCCGCCTCCATTGGCAATATCACGTGGTCCGACCATGCGCCGGTTTGGATGTCCCTGTCGTAAGGTGGCCGCGATCTTCCTCCACCCCTTTGGCGATTGAACGACAGCTTGCTTCAGCAGTCCCCTGTTTGTGCTGAGACCGAAACGTCTTTGACCCAGTATTTCGAATCTAATGCGACACCAGACCTGCAGCCTTCTACGCTCTGGCTGGCCCATGAAGCGGTGATCCGTGGCCACTTCCTTCGGATTGCCTCTCAACGAAAGAAAGCTCGGACGCGCTCCCTTTCCACTCTCACCGCCCAGCTTACGGCTCTTGAACTTACCGATAAAGCTTCTTGGTCTCCTGCTACTCACGCTGAATTGCAATCGTTGAAAGATGAGATCCATGCCCTTAACCTTCAGCACACTGAACTTGCTTTGCGACGGCTTCATCAAACCTATTACTCCAAAGGCAACAAGGCCGATACTCTACTGGCGCGCAAGCTTCGTTTACATTCCTCGTCCTCGGCGGTTCATTATTTGCAGACACCGGACGCGGGTCGGATCTATAATCCTAGACATATCGCTGATCAGTTTGCGACCTACTACGAATCTCTCTACAATCTGCGCTCCCACCCGCACCGCAGCCGAACGACCAACTTATTCGTCGTTTCCTGGACTCTCTTCCTATACCTCGGCTCTCGGAAGACTGTTGGGACGATCTCACTAAGCCCCCTACAGTGGATGAAGTCACTCAAACGATTGCCGCTCTCAAGCCTCATAAGGCGCATGGGCCCGACGGCCTGCCTAACTCTTATCAGTTCAAGCAAGTTCAAGCATATCCTGGCTCCCCACCTCTGTGATTTGTATGCTCACTTGATGGGGCCTTCCCCGCTTCTCTCGGAAATGGCTGCTGCGCATATTACTACGATACCCAAGCCTGGGAAGACCCAGACTGTCTGTGCTAATTATCGGCCGATTTCCCTCTTAAATACGGACACCAAACTGTATTCTAAGATTTTGGCTGACCGCCTGAATCATCTCCTGCCAACTTTGATTTGTAATGACCAAGTCGGCTTCGTCATGGGCCGCCAGCCATCGGATAATACGCGGCGGATTACGAACATCGTCCATCTCGCCTCCTCTCGTCGCCAACCATGCCTTCTCCTCTCCTTGGATGCGGAGAAGGCCTTTGATCCATTGGGGCTTCCTTATGGCCACTCTACGTGCGTTTCATCTCCCGGATGCCTTCATCGCGGCGATTGACCGGTTATATGTTCGTCCTCATGCAAGTGTTCGTGTTGCCGGCTTCCTCTCCAGACCCTTTGACATTTCCAATGGAACGAGACAAGGCTGTCCCCGTTCTCCGTTACTTTTTGCGTTAGCCATGGAGCTTCTTGCTATAACGGTGAGATCGTCTCCGGATGTCAAGGGTTTTTCGTGCCATTCTGTAGAAACGAAGCTTGCCTTATATGCTGACGACGTTCTGCTTACCATCGCGGATCCTCGGCGCTCTCTGCCGGCACTGCACTCCCTCCTTGAGGAGTTTGGCACGGTTTCCTATTATAAAATCAATTGGGGCAAATCCCAGGCTCTGAATCTTGGCTTCCCTGCGGCGGAGGTGGCCCGGCTGTCGGCAATGTTTCCGTATGACTGGCGATCTGATTATCTTACTTACCTGGGTATTCGGCTCACTAAATCTGTCCACACTTTGGCTAAAGTCAATTACCAGCATATCTGGCGAGAGATTAAGGAAGATCTCCTTTGCTGGTCCAAATTTGAACTGTCATGGACGGGTAGGATTGTCTCCTTCAAGATGAACTCTCTACCGAAGCAGCTCTACCTGTTCCGGGCATTGCCGGTCCCTGTGTCGCCTACCCTTCTCCGCGAAATTCAGTCGACTGTTTCCAAGTTCATCTGGGCTGATAAAAAAGCGCGGCTCTCCATTCGTCTCCTTCAACGACCCAAGTTGTTGGGGGGCCTGGGTGTTCCGGATGTTAAGAAGTACTATCTGGCGGCTGCTCTCACACAGACTCTCCACCTGTTCTCCGCTGCGGCACGTGTGGCGTGGGTTGACCTTGAAAATGCTTTCGTTCGACCGTGGATCCTCAGCGACTTACTTTGGCTCCCGAAGTCTGTTCGTCCACCGCTGCCGCATCTTTTACCCACCTCCAAATTGTCTCTGTCCTTGTGGGACAGGTACCGTACGACTCTGGGGTTTCCATCTACCTTATCTGTGTATGTGCCCATTACAGTTTTACGACCTCTGCTGCCTCATGCCTCCGTTGACTCTTGGCTGCAGGCTGGTGTCCTGACCGTTCGTAATTTTATTTCGCAAGGACATGTTCGTTCCTTCCAGGACCTGAAAGCCGAGTATTCCCTCTCCAACAAGGATTTCCTGAAGTTCCTACAATTCCGTAATGTCATTCAGAAATACTGGAAACCTATTCCGTCTGTGGCCTCCATGCCTCCAATTGTTAAGCTTTGTCTTCAAGCTCCCATCGTCCCGCATGCCATTTCTGTTTGTTATGCGGCGCTGCTGGACTGTGCGCCCGATCGTAAGCTTCCGTACATGGAGGCCTGGGAAAGAGAGCTCCAATGTTCTTTTGATGTTCAGGACTTGGAGCAGATCCGGGGTGTGTCCAGGAATGCTATCCATTTTGAGACGGACCGTAAAGTCATACTCCGCTGGTATTATGTCCCCGCCAAGCTCTCCAAGATTTTTCCGTCTACCTCCCCCCTGCGTTGGAGGTCGTGTGGCCACAGGGGGACGATGGCTCATGTGTGGTGGGACTGTCCTCTGTTGACTACTTTTTGGTCTGAAGTTTTCGCCCTAATTACCGTATTTTTCGCTCTATAAGACGCACCTGCTGATAAGACGCACCTAGATTTTAGAGGAGAAAAAAAAGGAAAAAATATTTTGAGCTAAAAAATGGGCTATAAAAAAAGGACATCATCCTCCCGTCATGCCTGCACAGAAAAAAGCTGGTCAGACATGATGGGAAGTGTAGTTGGACTACAAGCGCCGTACTGCGCATGCGCCGGCGCCATACGTGACACGGCGCTTGCGTCAAATCCCCCCGTCCTCTCCATCCAGTCCGCCCTTAGCCGTCGCAACGGACCAGAGAAGAGGAGAGGCGGCGACAGAGGCGGCGGTCTCCAGATGAAGACCTCCCCTGGACGGCGAAGCGAGACAGAGACTGTCCGGGACACTTTTGGTGAGTACCGTATTGGCTCGGATATAGGCCGCCCTCGTATATAGGCCGCACCCTAAAAGTTTGGTGCTTTTTTAAAGAAAAAGTTTTTTTCTTTAAAAAAGCACCAAAAAACATACTGCCACTCTGCCCCCCCGCCCCCCGAGATATGCTACCACTGTCCTCCCTCCCCGAGATACGCTGCCACTGTCCTCCCTCCCCGAGATACGCTGCCACTGTCCTCCCTCCCCGAGATACGCTGCCACTGTCCTCCCTCCCCGAGATATGCTACCACTGTCCTCCCTCCCCGAGATACGCTGCCACTGTCCTCCCTCCCCGAGATATGCTACCACTGTCCTCCCTCCCCGAGATATGCTGCCACTGTCCCCCTCTGCCCCCCCCCTCCCCAACTTACCGGAGCAGACTCCCGGGTGTCTTGCGGGGCCGGCGGGGGACATCTACGCAATACAACTTCCGGTGCGGCACATCCGGCACCGGAAGTTGTATTGCGTAGACGTCCCCCGCCGACCCCGCAAGACACCCGGGAGTCTGCTCCGGTAAGTCCGCGGGGGGTGCAGAGGTAAAACGCATCCGCACGATGCGCTTAGACAACCTCCCGTGCCGGCACCCCCCCCCGTGGGAAGTGCTGGCAGGGGAGGCTGTCTGAGCGTATCGGGGAGTAGGATGCAGGTCCCCTGCACCGCTGCGGGGGATCTGTATCCTAACCCCGCTGCCTGCCCGGCGCCCGGGACTGCATGTCCCGGGCGTCGGGCGCTAGACCCCGAATATAGGCCGCACCCCCACTTTAAAGTCTTAAAGTGGGGGAAAAAAGTGCGGCCTATATTCGAGCCAATACGGTATATCGTTGCCCCCCCCCCCTCCCTGCCTGCATCTTCGCTCCATAAGACGCGGCTGATTTTTCATCCTACTTTGGGAGGAAAAAAACTGCCTCTTATGGAGCGAAAAATACGGTAATCAGTTGCTCCCAGTCTCCATTGTCTCCTCTGCCTCGGTCGCCCCCCTAGACATGCTCCCTCCTGATCTAGATTCCCCATGTCGTAAACTTCTCATGCATCTCCTCCTGGCCGCTAAGAGTTGTATTGCTAGGAAGTGGAAGAACCCTGCACCTCCTTCCATTCGTGAGGTGCTGTACTCTGTAGCTACTACCCGTACGTACGAATGTATGGCCCACTCGGCGATGGGTACCTCTCATATTTTCCAGGCTACTTGGGATAGGTGGGATGACTTCTATCTTACCTCTTTCCGTGGCACCCCTCCTGGTTTTCTGCTCCATGACATGCGTACTCCATGGAGCTTGAAAGGTGTTCGTTTGTTCTAGGCTTCTCTTTTCCTCTCTATTCCCTCCCTTCCCTTCTTTCCTTTTTTTCCCTCGTCCCTCTTTTCATGGACAGGTCATATGTTGTCCCTATTCCGATGCAGCATGCCACTGATTGTGTACTCCTCTAGTGTATATGGCTGCGTTGATGTTCATTGCATTGCCTTTTGCTTTTTTGTATCTTTACCATGTACATGTACTGTGCTCTGTTTTGCTGGCTACTTGGCCAGGTTCTGTTATTACGCCGTGTGGAACGTTGTACTGCATTGGTCTGCTGTTTGCTGCCTTCGGTACCATTTTTCTCCTCTGTTTTTTGCTCCGTGCATTTTCTTTTGTTATGGAAAATCAATAAAATTTCAAGTGATAAAAAAAAAAAAATTATAGAGGAATTTTTTGTTTTTGCACAAATTGTACCCTGTATGATGTATATTTCAATTACCCTAACCCTTTTTTTCACACAAATTACTTTTGCACAAAGGCTTTAATATGAATTCACTTGGGCCTATGTGTTTTATTTATGTGTGAGGTAATAAAATACACAAACACTAAATAACCTAATTAACACTATAAATAATCTGTGTTCCAAGATGGCCGACGGGATCAGGGTGTTCTAAGATGGCGGATCGCTACTAGGTGATCCAAGATGGCCGACGCGATCAGGGTGTTCTAAGATGGCCGACTGGATAAGGGTGTTCAAAGATGGCGGATCGCTACTAGGTGATCCAAGATGGCCGACGCGATCAGGGTGTTCTAAGATGGCCGACTGGATAAGGGTGTTCAAAGATGGCAGATCGCAACTAGGTGTTCCAAGATGGCTGACGGGATCAGGGTGTTCCATGATGGCCGACGGGATCAGGGTGTTCTAAGATGGCGGATCGCAATTAGGTGTTCCAAGATGGCCGACGGGATCAGGGTGTTCTAAGATGGCGGATCGCAACTAGGTGTTCCAAGATGGCCGACGGGATCTCGGTGTGTTTTATTTATGTGTGAGGTAATAAAATACACAAACACTTAATAACCTAATTAACACTATAAATAATCTGTGTTCCAAGATGGCCGACGGGATCAGGGTGTTCTAATATGACGGATTGCAACTAGGTGTTCCAAGATGGCTGACGGGATCTGGATGATATATATATATGTGGCTTACTCATTTTATTTCGCTTGTCAGGTATGTGAGGTAATAATATTACAGCTAAATAAACATATGCAGGACATTGCGGCTCATTAAATGTCACAAAAGCCATCCTAGACACAGATTACACTAAATCTACACCAGCAGCAGCGCTTTAAAAACGGGGTGTAATCACAGAGTAAGTCCACACGAGGGCGCTATAGGATAAGAAATGACAACGCCATAGCAACTTTACTGATAAAATGAACGCCAAATATTATTACAAGCTAAGGCCGCATGAAGGGGCTGCAGGATAAATACCGGCGGCACCGGAACCGCTTAAATAATGAAACAGGCTTCAGGAGCGGTATACATATTCGTATGCATGTGTAAATTATCCACTTCTGCTGGGAGGCTGTTCCATTTATCTACCACTCAGGGAGTGAAGTAAAACTTTCTTAAATTGCATTTAAACCTCTAACCTAACTATAAATTTATAGTTCAATTAAGGAGCCTGCCCTGTATGTTGTATATTTTAATAGGAGTCAGCCCTGTAAGATATATATATATATATATAAGTAATCAGAAGCCTGCAGAGTTTTTTTTCTTCTTCCTTTGGAATTAATTTAATATGCATTCTCGTACCCAAAGTAGTTTGCCAGAGAGGGAAGTGTTAATGTGTGTAACCATTGCATTGCGTATTATTTCTGTGTTCTCAGCCTTTGTCATTGTGGGGACTCCCTGATCCAGACACCGTCCTAGACCATTGGAGACAGAACTGTTATCGCTCCTCATCGCGTGCGTTGCTGCGTAACTAGAAAATTCCTGGTTAACCTGAGCAGGTGAGCTCTTTATTGGGCAGACATGGCATGTTTGCTTTCCCGGGGTCTTGTAAACTAAGAGCTATTTCTCTCCCCCCAGTCTCTGCTGCCATCTCCCAGTCTCTGCTACCATCTCCCAGTCTCTGCTCCCAGTCTCCTCCTAGTCTCTGCTGCCATCTCCCAGTCCCCCCTAGTCTCTGCTGCCATCTCTCAGTCTCCCCCTAGTCTCTGCTGCCATCTCCTAGTCTCCCCCTAGTCTCTGCTGCCATCTCCTAGTCTCCCCCCAGTCTCTGCTGCCATCTCCCAGTCTCTGCTACCATCTCCCAGTCTCTGCTCCCAGTCTCCTCCTAGTCTCTGCTGCCATCTCCCAGTCCCCCCTAGTCTCTGCTGCCATCTCTCAGTCTCCCCCTAGTCTCTGCTGCCATCTCCCAGTCTCTGCTGCCGTCTCTGTCTCCCCCTTCTCTCTGCTGCCATCTCCCAGTCTCCCCCTAGTCTCTGTTGCCATCTCCCAGTCTCCCCCTAGTCTCTGTTGCCATCTCTCAGTCTCTGCTGCCATCTCACAGTCTCCCCCTAGTCTCTGCTGCCATCTCTGTGTCCCCCTAGTCTCTGCTGCCATCTCCTAGTCTCCCCCCCAGTCTCTGCTGCCATCTCCCAGTCTCCCCCCCAGTCTCTGCTGCCATCTCCCAGTCTCTGCTGCCATCTCCCAGTCCCCCCTAGTCTCTGCTGCCATCTCTCAGTCTCCCCCTAGTCTCTGCTGCCATCTCCCAGTCTCTGCTGCCATCTTCTAGTCTCCCCCCACTCTCTGCTGCCATCTCCCACTCTCTGCTGCCATCTCCCACTCTCTGCTGCCATCTCCCACTTTCCCCCCAGTCTCTGCTGCCGTCTCCCTAGACTTCTCTGCCATTTGCTCGTCTCCGCTGACGCCTGACAGTTTCCCAGTAGTCGCTGCCGTTTGACAGCCCCCTACGCTCTGCTGCCTGCTGCCATCTCTGTGTCCCCCAGTCTCTGCTGCCATCTCCCAGTCTCTGCTGCCATCTCCCAGTCTCCTCCTAGTCTCTGCTGCCATCTCCCAGTCTCCTCCTAGTCTCTGCTGCCATCTCCTAGTCTCCTCCTAGTCTCTGCTGCCATCTCCCAGTCTCCTTCTAGTCTCGTAATCTAAGAGCTATTTCTCTACTCTCATGCTCTGCTGTCTCTGCTGCCGTCTCCCAGTCCCTGCTGCCGTCTCCCAGTCCCTGCTGCCGTCTCCCAGTCCCTGCTGCCGTCTCCCACTCTCTGCTGCCGTCTCCCCAGACTTCTCTGCCATTTGCTTGTCTCCTCTGACACCTGACAGTTTTCCAGGAGTCTCTGCCGTTTGACAGCCCCCTACACTCTGCTGCCTTTTGCCAGCCTCTTCATACTCCAGTGCCATTGGCCCTTCTCCGCTACCGTCTCAGTCTCCCTACACTCCACTAACTTCTGCCGGTCTCTTCAGAGTCCCCTACGATCTGCCAGTCTCCCCAGACTCAACTACTGTCTTCTGTGACTCCACTACCATTTCCCGGTCTTCTCAGCTGTCAGCCAGGCTCTGCTGCCGTCTCCCAGGCTTTGCTGCCGTCTCCCCAGACTTCTCTGCCATTTGCTCGTCTCCGCTGACGCCTAACAGTTTCCCAGGAGTCGCTGCCGTTTGACAGCACCCTACGCTCCACTAACTTCTGCTGGTCTCTTCAGAGTCCCCTACGATCTGTCAGTCTCCCCAGACTCTGCTGCCTTGTGCCAGTCTCCCCATACTCAACTACTGTCTTCTCTGACTCCGTCTGCCAGTCTCTTCTGCTGTCACGGAAGAAGGCTAAGGCTGCAGCAAACAACCATCTGCTTCCACATACACCTTAACCTAACCCTGACCTTTCTGCCTCATCCTGAATCAATTCCTGCACCGAGTCCTACCAGACCCTTTTCCCGCTACCCTGACACCGCATGGACTGTCATAGATTCCGCAAAATCACATTGTCATACACGCACGCAGTCACACACAGTCAGTCACTGCTGGTCAGGTCACCGGAGAATGGCAGCTTCAGGTGTCACCAGGACTGGCTTTTAAGTGTTCAGGCTACCTGTGCAACCCCCCTGAGTCCTTCTGTCCCCTCCATCACAGTGACGCATCTCTCTTTTCCTCCACAGTGTATTTTCAGGTATAAAGTCTGTAAATATCCCAAGGAAACACAGCATTGGCGTTACAGATCAACTGAAAATCACACGCAGACGCAGTATTCAAGGTAAAGCTCAAAAAAAGTGTGCCTTCTGCTGGCAGAAAGTCGGCACTGCAGGCTGTATGTGTGATATGCTGCCACCCTGTGGACAAAAAGCAGAACCGACTGAGCGCGATATCAATCAGTAAATATAAAATTAGAGGACTTTTTTATTGTTTTTGCACAAATTGTACCCTGTATGATGTATATTTCAATTAGTGAGCCAATCCTGTCTAAAACATAGTTTAACCAGCCCTCTATAGTGTATATTTTAATGAAGGAGCCAGCCCGGTAGGGTGTATAGTTCAATTTGTGAGTCAACCCTGTATGATGTATAGTTTCATCAGTAGGCAAGCACAGCTTTTTTTCTCTTCTCCCTTTGAAAGTGATTTAAAATGTATTCTCTTACCCAAAGTATTTTGATGTGCATTTTTATTGGTGGGGCCCTAAAGTGTTCCTCTAAAGTCAACCCAGAGAGGGAAGTGTTGATGTGTTTAACCATTGCATTGTGTATTATTTCTGTGTTATCAGCCTTTTTCATCACATGGTCTCCGGGATCCAGACACCGTGCTAGACCTTTGAAGACAAAACTGTTATGGCTCCTGGTCGCGTGCATTGCTGTGTGAGTGGAAAATCCCTGGCTCATCTCTGCTGCACTCTGATAGTCACCCCCCACACACACACACACACACTCTGCTGCCATCTGCCAGACTCCACTGCCGTTTGCCAGTCTCCACTGCCTTTTCCCTGGACTCTGATGCCATCTTCCAGTTTACCCACACTCCATCTTTTGCCAGTCTCGTCAGACTCTACTGCCATCTGCCGGCACCCCAGACTGCATTGCCATTTGCTAGTCTCCCCCGCCATCTGCCAGTCTCCCCCAGACTCCACTCCCATTTGCCAGTGTCCGCTGCTGTCTCCCAGACTCCGATGGCACCTTCCTGTCTCTGCAAACTCCACTGCCATTTTTCTGTCTTTGCCGCTTTCTGCCAGGCTCACCAGACTCTGCAGCCTTCTGCCAGTCTTCTCACACCCCGCCGCCTTCTGTCAGTGTCCCCAAACTCTGCTGTTGTCTCCCTGGCTCCGTTGCCATCTTGCGAGTCTCTGCTGCCATCAAGGATGAAGCCTAAAGCTGCAGCAGACAGCCATCTGCATCTACACCTTAACCTAACCCTGACCTCTCTGCCTCATGAAGGGATTTTATCCCGAACCTAATCCTGCACCTACCAGACCATTTTCCCCTTACCTTGACACCGCATGGACTGCGATAGACTCTGCAAAATCACATCATCATACACACATGCAGTCACACACAGTCAGTCACTGCTGGTCACGGTCACCGGAGAATGGCAGCTTCAGGTGTCACCAGGACTGGCTTTTAAGTGTTCAGGCTACCTGTGCAATCCCCCTGAGTCCTTCTGTCCCCTCCATCACAGTGACGCATCTCTCTTTTCCTCCACCGTGTATTTGCAGGTATAAAGTAAATAAATATCCCAAGGAAACACAGCATTGGAGGTACAGATCAACTGAAAATCACACGCAGACGCAGTATTCAAGGTAAAGCTCAAAAAAATGTGTGCCATCTGCTGGCGGAAAGTCTGCACTGCAGGCTGTATGTGTGATATTACACTCTGCTATTGTCTCTTACACTCTGCTACTGTCTATAACACTCTCTTACACTCTGTTACTGTCTATTACACTCTGCTACTGTCTCTTACACTCTCTTACACTATGTTACACTCACTTACACTCTGCTGCTGTCTCTTACACTCTGTTACTGTCTCTTACACTCTCCTACACTCTGTTACTGTCTCTTACACTCTGTTACTGTCTCTTACACTCTCTTACACTCTGCTACTGTCTCTTACACTCTCTTACACTATGTTACACTCACTTACACTCTGCTGCTGTCTCTTACACTCTGTTACTGTCTCTTACACTCTCTTACACGCTGTTACACTCTCTTACACTCTGTTACTGTCTCTTACACTCTCTTACACTCTGCTGCTGTCTCTTACACTCTGTTACTGTCTCTTACACTCTCTTATACTCTCTTACACTCTCCTACACTCTGCTACTGTCTCTTACACCCTCTTACACTCTGTTACTGTCTCTTACACTCTGTTACTGTCTCTTAAACTCTGCTACTGTCTGTAACACTCTCTTACACTCTGTTACTGTCTATTACACTCTGCTACTGTCTCTTACACTCTCTTACACTATGTTACACTCTGCTACAGTCTATTACACTCTGCTACTGTCTCTTACACTCTGCTATTGTCCCTTACACTCTGCTACTGTCTATAACACTCTCTTACACTCTCCTACACTCTGCTACTGTCTCTTACACCCTCTTACACTCTGTTACTGTCTCTTACACTCTCTTACACTCTGTTACACTCTCTTACACGCTGTTACACTCTCTTACACGCTGTTACACCCTCTTACACACTGTTACTGTCTCTTACACTCTCTTACACTCTGCTACTGTCTCTTACACTCTGTTACTGTTTCTTACACTCTGCTACTGTCTCTTTCACTCTGCTACTGTCTCTTTCACTCTGCTACTGTCTCTTACACTCTGCTACTATCTCTTACGCTCTGTTACTGTGTCTTACACTGTACTACACTGTCATACACTCTGTTACTGTATCTTACACTATGTTACTGTCTCGTACACTCTGTTACTGTCTCTTACACTCTGTTACTGTCTCCTATACTCTGTTACTGTCTCTTACACCCTGTTACACTCTCTTACACTCTGTTACTGTCTCCTATACTCTGTTACACTCTCTTACACTCTGCTACTGTCTCACATACTCTGTTACCATCTCTTACTCTCTGCTACTGTCTCTTACACAGGTTTACGATGTCTACGCGAAGAGATCCCCAAAGACGTTCACAGTATACTGAGATCATTCAGGACTATGTGATCCTAGAGGACGGTATATGCCATGTGACACTCTCTTACACTCTACTACACTCTACTACTGTCTCTTTCACTCTGCTACTGTCTCTTACACTCTGTTACTGTCTCTTACACTCTGTTACTGTCTCTTACACTCTGCTACTGTATCTTACACTCTGCTATTGTCTCTTACACTCTGCTACTGTCTATAACACTCTCTTACACTAAGTTACACTCTCTTACACTCTGATGCTGTCTCTTACACTATGTTACTGTCTCTTACACTCTCCTACACTCTGTTACTGTCTATTACACTCTGCTACTGTCTCTTACACTCTCTTACACTATGTTACACTCTCCTACACTCTGCTGCTGTCTCTTACACTATGTTACTGTCTCTTACACTCTCCTACACTCTGTTACTGTCTATTACACTCTGCTACTGTCTCTTACACTCTCTTACACTATGTTACACTCTCCTACACTCTGCTGCTGTCTCTTACACTCTGTTACTGTCTCTTACACTCTGTTACTGTCTCTTACACTCTCCTACACTCTGTTATTGTCTCTTACACTCTCTTACACTCTGTTACACTCTCTTACACGATGTTACACTCTCTTACACTCTGTTACTGTCTCTTACACTCTCTTACACTCTGCTATTGTCTCTTACACTCTGCTACTGTCTCGTACACTCTGCTACTCTCTCTTTCACTCTGATTCTGTCTCTTACACTCTGCTACTGTCTCTTACGCTCTGTTACTGTCTCTTACACTCTACTACACTCTCGTACACTCTGTTACTGTCTCTTACACTCTGTTACTGTCTCGTACACTCTGTTACTGTCTCTTACAGTCTGTTACACTCTCTTACACTCTGTTACTGTCTCTTACACTCTCTTACACTCTGCTGCTGTCTCTTACACTCTGTTACTGTCTCTTACACTCTGTTACTGTCTCTTACACTCCTATCTCTTACACTCTACTACACTCTACTACTGTCTCTTTCACTCTGCTACTGTCTCTTACACTCTGTTACTGTCTTTTACACTCTGTTACTGTCTCTTACACTCTGCTACTGTATCTTACACTCTGCTATTGTCTCTTACACTCTGCTACTGTCTATAACACTCTCTTACACTCTGTTACTGTCTATTACACTCTGCTACTGTCTCTTACACTCTCTTACACTCTGTTACTGTCTCTTACACTCTGCTACTCTCTCTTTCACTCTGCTTCTGTCTCTTACACTCTGCTACTGTCTCTTACGCTCTGTTACTGTCTCTTACACTCTGTTACACTCTCTTACACTCTGCTGCTGTCTCTTACACTCTGTTACTGTCTCTTACACTCTGTTACTGTCTCTTACACTCTCTTACACTCTCTTACACTCTCCTACACTCTGCTACTGTCTCTTACACCCTCTTACACTCTGTTACTGTCTCTTACACTCTGTTACTGTCTCTTAAACTCTGCTACTGTCTATAACACTCTCTTACACTCTGTTACTGTCTATTACACTCTGCTACTGTCTCTTACACTCTCTTACACTATGTTACACTCTGCTACAGTCTATTACACTCTGCTACTGTCTCTTACACTCTGCTATTGTCTCTTACACTCTGCTACTGTCTATAACACTCTCTTACACTCTGTTACTGTCTATTACACTCTGCTACTGTCTCTTACACTCTGCTATTGTCTCTTACTCTCTGCTACTGTCTATAACACTCTCTTACACTCTGTTACTGTCTATTACACTCTGCTACTGTCTCTTACACTCTGCTGCTGTCTCTTACACTCTGTTACTGTCTCTTAAACTCTGCTACTGTCTATAACACTCTGCTACTGTCTCTTACGCTCTGTTACTGTCTCTTACACTCTACTACACTCTCGTACACTCTGTTACTGTCTCTTACACTCTGTTACTGTCTCTTACACTCCTATCTCTTACACTCTACTACACTCTACTACTGTCTCTTTCACTCTGCTACTGTCTCTTACACTCTGTTACTGTCTTTTACACTCTGTTACTGTCTCTTACACTCTGCTACTGTATCTTACACTCTGCTATTGTCTCTTACACTCTGCTACTGTCTATAACACTCTCTTACACTCTGTTACTGTCTATTACTCTCTGCTACTGTCTCTTACACTCTCTTACACTCTGCTGCTGACTCTTACACTCTGTTACTGTCTCTGACACTCTCCTACACTCTGTTACTGTCTATTACACTCTGCTACTGTCTCTTTCACTCTCTTACACTATGTTACACTCTCTTACACTCTGCTGCTGTCTCTTACACTCTGTTACTGTCTCTTACACTCTGTTACTGTCTCTTACACTCTCCTACACTCTGTTACTGTCTCTTACACTCTCTTACACTCTGTTACACTCTCTTACACGCTGTTACACTCTCCTACACTCTGTTACTGTCTATTACACTCTGCTACTGTCTCTTTCACTCTCTTACACTATGTTACACTCTCTTACACTCTGCTGCTGTCTCTTACACTCTGTTACTGTCTCTTACACTCTGTTACTGTCTCTTACACTCTCCTACACTCTGTTACTGTCTCTTACACTCTCTTACACTCTGTTACACTCTCTTACACGCTGTTACACTCTCCTACACTCTGTTACTGTCTATTACACTCTGCTACTGTCTCTTTCACTCTCTTACACTATGTTACACTCTCTTACACTCTGCTGCTGTCTCTTACACTCTGTTACTGTCTCTTACACTCTGTTACTGTCTCTTACACTCTGTTACCGTCTCCTATACTCTGTTACTGTCTCCTATGCTCTGTCACACTCTCTTACACTCTGCTACTGTCTCATATACTCTTTTACTGTCTCTTACACAGGTTTACGATGTCTACGCGAAGAGATCCCCAAAGACGTTCACAGTATACTGAGATCATTCAGGACTATATGATCCTAGAGGACGGTATATGCCATGTGACACTCTGGTACACTCTACTACACTCTACTACTGCCTCTTTCACTCTGCTACTGTCTCTTACACTCTGTTACTGTCTCTTACACTTTGCTACTGTATCTTACACTCTGCTATTGTCTCTTACACTCTGCTACTGTCTATAACACTCTCTTACACTCTGTTACTGTCTATTACACTCTCCTACACTCTGTTACTGTCTCTTACACTCTCTTACACTCTGTTACACTCTCTTACATGCTGTTACACTCTCTTACACTCTGTTACTGTCTCTTACACTCTGCTACTGTGTCTTACACTCTGCTACTGTCTCTTACACTCTGCTACTCTCTCTTTCACTCTGCTTCTGTCTCTTACACTCTGCTACTGTCTCTTACGCTCTGTTACTGTCTCTTAAACTCTGTTACACTCTCTTACACTATGTTACACTCTCTTACACTCTGCTGCTGTCTCTTACACTCTGTTACTGTCTCTTACACTCTGCTACTGTCTCTTTCACTCTCTTACATTATGTTACACTCTCTTACACTCTGCTGCTGTCTCTTACACCCTTACTGTCTCTTACACTCTGTTACTGTCTCTTACACTCTCCTACACTCTGTTACTGTCTCTTACACTCTCTTACACTCTGTTACACTCTCTTACATGCTGTTACACTCTCTTACACTCTGTTACTGTCTCTTACACTCTGCTACTGTGTCTTACACTCTGCTACTGTCTCTTACACTCTGCTACTCTCTCTTTCACTCTGCTTCTGTCTCTTACACTCTGCTACTGTCTCTTACGCTCTGTTACTGTCTCTTAAACTCTGTTACACTCTCTTACACTCTGCTGCTGTCTCTTACACTCTGTTACTGTCTCTTACACTCTGTTACTGTCTCTTACACTCTCTTACACTCTCCTACACTCTGCTACTGTCTCTTACACCCTCTTACACTCTGGTACTGTCTCTTACACTCTGTTACACTCTCTTACACTCTGTTACTGTCTCTTACATTGTCTTACACTCTGTTACTGTCTCCTATACTCTGTTACTGTCTCCTATACTCTGTTACACTCCCTTACACTCTGCTACTGTCTCATATACTCTGTTACTGTCTCTTACACAGGTTTACGATGTCTACGCGAAGAGATCCCCAAAGACGTTCACAGTATACTGAGATCATTCGGGACTATGTGGTCCTAGAGGACGGTATATGCCATGTGACACTCTCTTACACTCTACTACACTCTACTACTGTCTCTTTCACTCTGTTACTGTCTCTTACACTATGTTACTGTCTCTTACACTCTGTTACTGTGTCTTACACTCTGCTACTGTATCTTACACTCTGCTACTGTCTCTTACACTCTGCTACTGTCTCTTACACTCTGCTACTGTCTATAACACTCTCTTACACTCTGCTACTGTCTCTTACACTCTCTTACACTATGTTACACTCTCTTACATTCTGCTCCTGTCTCTTACACTCTGTTACTGTCTCTTACACTCTGTTACTGTCTCTTACACTCTGTTACTGTCTCTTACACTCTCCTACACTCTGTTACTGTCTCTTACACTCTCTTACACTCTCTTACACTCTCTTACACTCTCTTACACTCTCTTACACTCTCTTACACTCTGTTACACGCAGTTACACTCTCTTACACTCTGTTACTGTCTCTTTTTTTCAAAATCCAAGGTTTATTAAGATTTTCAACATTTTCCATGGGAAGGGGAAAAGGGGTAGGGATACAGAAAGAAAAAAGGGGGGGACGGGGGTGAGGGAGGTACAATCGAGAACACGCATGACATCATACAGGCAATTGAGCCATAGAAGAGCGTCAAGATAACAGTAACAACAAGATGATTACAGTAAAGAGTAGTGCCAAGCAGGGCTCGACTCCAAGCACATCAAGCCCCAGCGGAGGCGAGTAATAGACATCAAAACAGGTGCCAGGCTGGGAATACCAGGCCACAGAGCCTACAAAACGCATCGGGACAGATAGGACAACCAGTAACACCAGGTCGATGTATACACCTCTCGTTGCCGCGCAGATGTGGCAGAGAGATCCTCCAGTTCCCTGATCCCCTCAACCCGGGCCTCCCACTCTCGGACGGTCGGAGGGCAGTTGCTCTTCCAGTGTAAGGGGATGAGACTCTTGGCCGCATCAAGGAGATGGCGGACAACAGACTTTTTATATCTGGAGACATGGAGCGAGGTGTGATGCAGCAACATAGGTAGAGGCTGAAGAGGCGGAGGGGAATCAGAGAGCTCCGAGAGTATCCAGTGGATCTCCTTCCAGAACTCCTGTATCAGTCCCACCAGATATGCAGCATAGTGCCCACATCCACGCCACACCGCCAGCAGCTGTCAGAGGTATGCGGAAACATAGAATGTAGCCTCTGGGGCGTACGGTACCAATGCGTCAAGAGCTTGTAATTCGTCTCTTGTGTTTTAGTAGCTCTAGAACTCTTGTGTGTAAAAATAAAAACTTTCTCCCAGTCCGCGTCAGAGAGTCGTGTGTCGCATACGGTCTCCCATGTCTCACAGAAAGAAGGTCTTGTGGGAAGGGGAGTATTGAGCAAGAAGGAATAAAGCGATGAGATAGCCCCAACGCACCATCCCTCAAAAATCGTCAGGTCCCTATGTAAGCCATGGTAAGTAGGAAGTGAGGAGATGTAATGCACAACCTGGTGATACGTGAAGCGCTCCGTCCAGGTAAATGGAACTCCCGGCCGCAACGCTTCCAACGGCATAACCCCACCATCACTCAGCAGAGCCCGAATCCGAATCGGCGGGGGAAGTCCCAAGAACTCCAACCTCGCCCAATCACGACCCGGGGAGAAATCAGGATTGCCCCACAGAGGTAGCAGGGGCGAAGGCGACGTGGTCAACCGAGCTCCCAGCGCCGTGGCCCTCCACACCGCCAAAGTAGGCGAGAGGAACGGGTGGCGCCCCACCCCCAAACCGGCTCTAGGGCCCCACACTGCGTGCAACACACTGCTACGCAACTCTCCCAGCTCCAAAGCAACCCAAGGCTTTGCGGTCGGACCTACTATGTTCCATTCAATGACCCGCAAGAGGTGAGCGGCCTGATAGTATTTGTAAAAATCAGGCAACGCAAGACCACCCGAGGATTTGGGTCGAGTAAGCTGCGAAAACCTCTGCCTGGGGCTCCCATTACCCCAAATAAAGCGAGTCACAGCAGAGCGGAGGGCATCAAAGAAGTCATGAGGTACTCGGATCGGGAGCGTCTGGAAGAGGTACAACACCCGTGGAAGGAGGTTCATTTTAACAGCATTAACTCGGCCGACCCAAGAGATATACAAGGGCGACCACCGTTTAAGGTCCGCCGATAGCATTGACAGGAGAGGGAGAAAGTTCTCCCAAAATAGCCCGTCTACAGTAGGCGTTAACCAGATTCCCAGATACTTCATCCTCTGAGCGCACCACCGAAAGGGGAAACTAGTAGTTAGCGTCTGGACAAGCTGCGGGGGTACAGATATGTTTAAAATCTCAGATTTGGAGTAATTAATCTTGAGATTGGAGAGTTCGCCATAGGAGCGAAATTCAGCCAGTATGTTGGGCAGCGTGACTACGGGATTCTCAACCACAAAGAGGAGGTCATCCGCATAGGCAGCAACCTTGTGCTGCACTCCATCAACCCTGAACCCCACGATATCAGGGTTAGAGCGTATAGCTTCCAGGAAGGGCTCGAGAGACAGCGCAAACAACAGAGGGGATAGGGGGCATCCCTGTCTCGTGCCATTCCCAATAAGTACCGGTGGGGAGAGAGCACCGTTAACACGAACACGGGCCGTAGGCTCAGCGTACAGAGCCCCAATCCACGTCAACATGAAGGGGCCCAAACCCTGATACTTCAACGTAGTGTGTAGGAACGTCCAATCCACCCTGTCGAAAGCTTTCTCGGCGTCGGTGGAAAGGAACAGAACCTGACGAGAGCCCGCAGTTGCCCTGTGTATGATGTTCAAAAGCCGGACAGTGTTGTCCCGAGCCTCCCTCCTAGGGACAAACCCCGCCTGGTCCGGGTGGACCAATTGCGGAAGAAACCGTGCCAACCGTAGCGCCAGCGCCTTGGCAAAAAGTTTCAGGTCAGCGTTCAGTAGAGATATGGGCTGATAACTCTGAGGTAAGCAGGGATCCTTGCCCTCTTTGGGTATGACGGTGATTGTCGCCGCCAGGGTCTGAGGGGCGAGGCGATGACTCTCTCGAAGAGAGTTAACAGCCGATAGCAGACGAGGGAGCAACAGGTCCGAGAAGGTTTTATAATAACCCAGAGGCAGGACGTCCGGGCCCGGACACTTCCCCTTTTGCGTAGCCCGTAAAGCCAGGGACAGCTCCTCGACAGAAAGAGGCTCCTCAAGCGCAGCCGCCTGTTCCCGAGTAAGTCTACGGTTAATATGGCGCGACAGGTATTGGTGTAGACGCTCGCTCGCAGAATGTGGGGCCGCCCGGGACCCCCCTGGACATAAACCATAGAGGGAAGAGTAGTAGGCGTGGAACGCCTCCACTATCTTAGAAGGGAAGGGCGACACGACCCCCGCGGCCGTGCGGATTTTATGGATGTGAGTGGCCCTTTTCAGGGGGTTAATCATTTTGGCCAACAGTTTGCCGCACTTGTTGCCGTGTTCCTGAAAGAATTTCTGGCTGTACAGGGAGGCCCGTCGATACCGCGAATTCAATAAGTCACTAAGTTGACCCCGTAGGGCCACAAGTTCATGATAATCGTCGTCCGTCAGGGATTGTTTATGAATAGTCTCCAGGTGCATAATGCGCCCAGTAAGCCTGTCAATCTCCCGAGAACGAGCCTTCTTCCGCCTCGAACCCTGCTGAATAAAGAATCCCCGTATCACGCTCTTATGAGCCTCCCAGAGGACCGGGGGGGCCGTCTCCTGCCTATCATTCTCATTAAAGTACCTCTCCAACTCCAGCTTCGTCTGGGACACTAGAGCATCGTCAAGCAGGAAAGAGTCATTAAGTCGCCACGTCCACTCCCTAGGCCTGTACAAAGGTGAGTCCAAAGTCATGGAAACTGGTGAGTGGTCCGACCATGTCATCGGGAGAATGGAGCTAGTCCGTAAAAGGTCCAGATGGGACTGAGCAAGAAAAATATAGTCTAGGCGGGAGTAACAGCTGTGTGGTGAGGAGTAGAACGTGTAGTCGCGGTCAGTTGGGTGTAAGGAGCGACAACAATCGACAAGGCGGAGATTCGCCAAGGAGCTGCGTATAGAGCGCAATCCACCTCGGGGCAGAGAGGGACGTTTAAATCGCCACCCAGTATCAATACACCCTCTTGAAAGTCAGCAAGGGAGGCGAGGATGGAGCGCAAGGCAGCATGTTGACCCCTATTCGGGAGATAAACACTGGCAAAGGTGAACATGACCTCCGCCAGCTGGCCTTTAACAAAGGTGTATCTACCCGACGCGTCTAGTAAAGTAGCTTTGAGGACGAAGGGGACCGATCGGGCAATCAAGACAGCCGTGCCCTTAGACTTGGCCTCTACATTGTTGCTAAAGTATCCCGTGGGAAAGTGCGAGTCCCTGAAAGGAGGTGTCTGGCTCTCCTTAAAGTGTGTTTTCTGCAACAAGACAATAGACGCGTTATGGCATTGAAATTCCCTAAGTGCCCTAGAACGTTTCTCAGGGATATTCAGCCCCTTAGCGTTAACAGAGTAGACCGTCAGGGGGGCCGAACGGTAAGCCATGTCTGAAGGCAATGAACTCAACGTCCCGGATAGGGAGGGTGAGAAAAGGAGGATAGGGCGCGGGGGGGGTGTGGAGGGAGGTCGGTAAGAAGGAGGGAAGGAAACCGCAGGAAAGGAGGGAAAGGGCAAAAGTAATGTGGGGTGAAAGTGTCAGTTACCAGGCAGAACCTGTGACCCAGAGGGGGATGACAGGAACCCCAGAGAGAGGGGGAGTGACACCAGAGCCCCGTGGGGAAGTGAGAGTAGCAACCGAAGAAGAATGCGTCGCAACAACACTCTCTTACACTCTACTACTGTCTCTTATACTCTGCTACTCTCTCTTTCACTCTGCTTCTGTCTCTTACGCTCTGCTACTGTCTCTTACGCTCTGCTACTGTCTCTTACGCTCTGCTACTGTCTCTTACGCTCTGTTACTGTCTCTTACACTCTACTACACTCTCGTACACTCTGTTACTGTCTCTTAAACTCTGTTACTGTCTCTTACACTCTGTTACACTCTCTTACACTCTGCTGCTGTCTCTTACACTCTGTTACTGTCTCTTACACTCTGTTACTGTCTCTTACACTCTATTACACTCTCTTACACTCTCCTACACTCTGCTACTGCCTCTTACACCCTCTTACACTCTGTTACTATCTCTTACACTCTGTTACTGTCTCTTAAACTCTGCTACTGTCTATAACACTCTCTTACACTATGTTACTGTCTATTACACTCTGCTACTGTCTCTTACATTCTCTTACACTATGTTACACTCTGCTACAGTCTATTACACTCTGCTACTGTCTCTTACACTCTGCTATTGTCTCTTACACTCTGCTACTGTCTATAACACTCTCTTACACTCTGTTACTCTCTATTACACTCTGCTACTGTCTCTTACACTCTCTTACACTCTGCTGCTGTCTCTTACACTCTGTTACTGTCTCTTACATTCTGTTACACTCTCTTACACTCTGTAACTGTCTCTTACACTCTCTTACACTCTGCTGCTGTCTCTTACACTCTGTTACTGTCTCTTACACTCTGTTACACTCTCTTACACTCTGTAACTGTCTCTTACACTCTCTTACACTCTGTTACTGTCTCCTATACTCTGTTACTGTCTCCTATACTCTGTTACACTCTCTTACACTCTGCTACTGTCTCATATACTCTGTTACTGTCTCTTACACAGGTTTACGATGTCTACGCGAAGAGATCCCCAAAGACGTTCACAGTATACTGAGATCATTCGGGACTATGTGGTCCTAGAGGACGGTATATGCCATGTGACACTCTCTTACACTCTACTACACTCTACTACTGTCCCTTTCACTCTGCTACTGTCCCTTTCACTCTGCTACTGTCTCTTACACTCTGTTACTGTCTCTTACACTCTGCTACTGTATCTTACACTCTGCTACTGTCTATAACACTCTCTTACACTCTGTTACTGTCTATTACACTCTGCTACTGTCTCTTACACTCTCTTACACTCTGTTGCACTCTGCTACAGTCTATTACAGTCTGCTACTGTCTCTTACACTCTGCTATTGTCTCTTACACTCTGCTACTGTCTATAACACTCTCTTACACTCTGTTACTGTCTATTACACTCTGCTACTGTCTCTTACACTCTCTTACACTCTGTTGCACTCTGCTACAGTCTATTACACTCTGCTACTGTCTCTTACACTCTGCTATTGTCTCTTACACTCTGCTACTGTCTATAACACTCTCTTACACTCTGTTACTGTATATTACACTCTGCTACTGTCTCTTACACTCTCTTACACTGTTACACTCTCTTACACTCTGCTGCTGTCTCTTACACTCTGCTACTGTCTATAACACTCTCTTACACTCTGTTACTGTCTATTACACTCTGCTACTGTCTATAACACTCTCTTACACTCTGTTACTGTCTATTACACTCTGCTACTGTCTCTTACACTCTCTTACACTCTGCTGCTGTCTCTTACACTCTGCTGCTGTCTCTTACACTATGTTACTGTCTCTTACACTCTGTTACACTCTCTTACACTCTGTTACACTCTCGTACACTCTGCTACTGTCTCATATACTCTGTTACTGTCTCTTACACAGGTTTACGATGTCTACGCGAAGAGATCCCCAAAGACGTTCACAGTATACTGAGATCATTCAGGACTATGTGATCCTAGAGGACGGTATATGCCATGTGACACTCTCTTACACTCTACTACTGTCTCTTTCACTCTGCTACTGTCTCTTACACTCTGTTACTGTCTTTTACACTCTGTTACTGTCTCTTACACTCTGCTACTGTATCTTACACTCTGCTATTGTCTCTTACACTCTGCTACTGTCTATAACACTCTCTTACACTCTGTTACTGTCTATTACACTCTGCTACTGTCTCTTACACTCTCTTACACTATGTTACACTCTCTTACACTCTGCTGCTGACTCTTACACTCTGTTACTGTCTCTGACACTCTCCTACACTCTGTTACTGTCTATTACACTCTGCTACTGTCTCTTTCACTCTCTTACACTATGTTACACTCTCTTACACTCTGCTGCTGTCTCTTACACTCTGTTACTGTCTCTTACACTCTGTTACTGTCTCTTACACTCTCCTACACTCTGTTACTGTCTCTTACACTCTCTTACACTCTGTTACACTCTCTTACACGCTGTTACACTCTCCTACACTCTGTTACTGTCTATTACACTCTGCTACTGTCTCTTTCACTCTCTTACACTCTGCTGCTGTCTCTTACACTCTGTTACTGTCTCTTACACTCTGTTACTGTCTCTTACACTCTCTTACACTCTGTTACCGTCTCCTATACTCTGTTACTGTCTCCTATGCTCTGTCACACTCTCTTACACTCCGCTACTGTCTCATATACTCTTTTACTGTCTCTTACACAGGTTTACGATGTCTACGCGAAGAGATCCCCAAAGACGTTCACAGTATACTGAGATCATTCAGGACTATGTGATCCTAGAGGACGGTATATGCCATGTGACACTCTGGTACACTCTACTACACTCTACTACTGCCTCTTTCACTCTGCTACTGTCTCTTACACTCTGCTACTGTCTCTTACACTTTGCTACTGTATCTTACACTCTGCTATTGTCTCTTACACTCTGCTACTGTCTATAACACTCTCTTACACTCTGTTACTGTCTATTACACTCTGCTACTGTCTCTTTCACTCTCTTACACTATGTTACACTCTCTTACACTCTGCTGCTGTCTCTTACACTCTGTTACTGTCTCTTACACTCTGTTACTGTCTCTTACACTCTACTACACTCTGTTACTGTCTCTTACACTCTCTTACACTCTGTTACACTCTCTTACATGCTGTTACACTCTCTTACACTCTGTTACTGTCTCTTACACTCTCTTACACTCTGCTACTGTCTCTTACACTCTGCTACTGTCTCTTACACTCTGCTACTCTCTCTTTCACTCTGCTTCTGTCTCTTACACTCTGCTACTGTCTCTTACACTCTATTACACTCTGTTACTGTCTATTACACTCTGCTACTGTCTCTTACACTCTCTTACACTATGTTACACTCTCTAACACTCTGCTGCTGTCTCTTACACTCTGTTACTGTCTCTTACACTCCGTTACTGTCTCTTACACTCTCCTACACTCTGTTACTGTCTCTTACACTCTGTTACACTCTCTTACTGTCTCTTACACTCTCTTACACGCTGTTACACTCTCTTACACGCTGTTACACTCTCTTACACTCTGTTACTGTCTCTTACACTCTGCTACTGTCTCTTACACTCTGCTACTCTCTCTTTCACTTTGCTTCTGTCTCTTACACACTGCTACTGTCTCTTACGCTCTGTTACTGTCTCTTACACTCTACTACACTCTCGTATACTCTGTTACTGTCTCTTACACTCTGTTACTGTCTCGTACACTCTGTTACTGTCTCGTACACTCTGTTACTGTCTCTTACACTCTGTTACACTCTCTTACACTCTGTTACTGTCTCTTACACTCTTACACTCTGCTGCTGTCTCTTACACTCTGTTACTGTCTCTTAAACTCTGCTACTGTCTATAACACTCTCTTACACTCTGTTACTGTCTATTACACTCTGCTACTGTCTCGTACACTCTGTTACTGTCTCTTACACTCTGTTACTGTCTCGTACACTCTGTTACTGTCTCTTACACTCTGCTACTGTATCTTACACTCTGCTACTGTCTATAACACTCTCTTACACTCTGTTACTGTCTTTTACACTCTACTACACTCTCGTACACTCTGTTACTGTCTCTTACACTCTGTTACACTCTGTTACTGTCTCTTACACTCTGTTACACTCTGTTACTGTCTCTTACACTCTACTACACTCTCGTACACTCTGTTACTGTCTCTTACACTCTGTTACTGTCTCTTACACTCTGTTACTGTCTCGTACACTCTGTTACTGTCTCTTACACTCTGCTACTGTGTCTTACACTCTGCTACTGTCTATAACACTCTCTTACACTCTGTTACTGTCTTTTACACTCTGCTACTGTCTATTACACTCTGTTACACTCTGCTACAGTCTATTACACTCTGCTACTGTCTCTTACACTCCGCTATTGTCTCTTACGCTCTGCTACGGTCTATAACACTCTCTTAAACTCTGTTACTGTCTATTACACTCTGCTACTGTCTCTTACACTCTCTTACACTATGTTACACTCTCTTACACTCTGCTGCTGTCTCTTACACTCTGCTACTGTCTCTTACACTCTCTTACACTATGTTACACTCTCTTACACTCTGCTGCTGTCTCTTACACTCTGCTGCTGTCTCTTACACTCTGTTACTGTCTCGTACACTCTGTTACTGTCTCTTACACTCTGTTACTGTCTCTTACACTCTGTTACTGTCTCTTACACTCTGTTACACTCTCCTACACTCTGTTACTGTCTCTTACACTCTCTTACACTTTGTTACACTCTCTTACACGCTGTTACACTCTCTTACACGCTGTTACACTCTCTTACACTCTGTTACTGTCTCTTACACTCTGCTACTGTCTCTTACGCTCTGTTACTGTCTCTTACACTCTACTACACTCTCGTACACTCTGTTACTGTCTCTTACACTCTCTTACACTCTGCTACTGTCTCTTACACTCTCTTACACTCTGCTGCTGTCTCTTACACTCTGTTACACTCTCTTACACTCTGTAACTGTCTCTTACACTCTCTTACACTCTGTTACTGTCTCCCATACTCTGTTACTGTCTCTTATACTCTGTTACACTCTCTTACACTCTGCTACTGTCTCATATACTCTGTTACTGTCTCTTACACAGGTTTACGATGTCTACGCGAAGAGATCCCCAAAGACGTTCACAGTATACTGAGATCATTCGGGACTATGTGATCCTAGAGGACGGTATATGCCATGTGACACTCTCTTACACTCTACTACACTCTACTACACTCTACTACTGTTTCTTTCACTCTGTTACTGTCTATAACACTCTCTTACACTCTGTTACTGTCTATTACACTCTGCGACTGTCTCTTACACTCTCCTACACTCTGTTACTGTCTATTACACTCTGCTACTGTCTCTTTCACTCTCTTACACTATGTTACACTCTCTTACACTCTGCTGCTGTCTCTTACACTCTGTTACTGTCTCTTACACAGGTTTACGAGGTCTACGCGAAGAGATCCCCAAAGACGTTCACAGTATACTGAGATCATTCAGGACTATGTGATCCTAGAGGACGGTATATGCCATGTGACACTCTGTTACACTCTACTACACTCTACTACTGTCTCTTTCACTCTGCTACTATCTCTTACACTCTGTTACCGTCTCTTACACTCTGTTACCGTCTCTTACACTCTGCTACTGTATCTTACACTCTGCTATTGTCTCTTACACTCTGCTATTGTCTATACCACTCTCTTACACTCTGTTACAGTCTATTACACTCTGCTACTGTCTCTTACACTCTCTTACACTATGTTACACTCTCTTACACTCTGCTGCTGTCTCTTTCACTCTGTTACTGTCTCTGACACTCTCCTACACTCTGTTACTGTCTATTACACTCTGCTACTGTATCTTTCACTCTCTTACACTATGTTACACTCTCTTACACTTTGCTGCTGTCTCTTACACTCTGTTAGTGTCTCTTACACTCTGTTACTGTCTCTTACACTCTGTTACTGTCTCTTACACAGGTTTACGAGGTCTACGCGAAGAGATCCCCAAAGACGTTCACAGTATACTGAGATCATTCAGGACTATGTGATCCTAGAGGACGGTATATGCCATGTGACACTCTGTTACACTCTACTACACTCTACTACTGTCTCTTTCACTCTGCTACTATCTCTTACACTCTGTTACCGTCTCTTACACTCTGTTACCGTCTCTTACACTCTGCTACTGTATCTTACACTCTGCTATTGTCTCTTACACTCTGCTACTGTCTATACCACTCTCTTACACTCTGTTACAGTCTATTACACTCTGCTACTGTCTCTTACACTCTCTTACACTATGTTACACTCTCTTACACTCTGCTGCTGTCTCTTTCACTCTGTTACTGTCTCTGACACTCTCCTACACTCTGTTACTGTCTATTACACTCTGCTACTGTATCTTTCACTCTCTTACACTATGTTACACTCTCTTACACTTTGCTGCTGTCTCTTACACTCTGTTAGTGTCTCTTACACTCTGTTACTGTCTCTTACACTCTCCTACACTCTGTTACTGTCTCTTACACTCTCTTACACGCTGTTACACTCTCTTACACGCTGTTACACTCTCTTACACTCTGTTACTGTCTCTTACACTCTCTTACACTCTGCTACTGTCGCTTACACTCTGCTACTGTCTATTACACTCTGCTGCTCTCTCTTTCGCTCTGCTTCTGTCTCTTACACTCTGCTACTGTCTCTTACGCTCTGTTACTGTCTCTTACACTCTACTACACTCTCGTACACTCTGTTACTGTCAATTACACTCTGCTACTGTCTCTTACACTCTCTTACACTGTTACACTCTGCTACAGTCTATTACACTCTGCTACTGTCTCTTACACTCTGCTATTGTCTCTTACACTCTGCTACTGTCTATAACACTCTCTTACACTCTGTTACTGTCTATTACACTCTGCTACTGTCTCTTACACTCTCTTACACTATGTTACACTCTGCTACAGTCTATTACACTCTGCTACTGTCTCTTACACTCTGCTATTGTCTCTTACACTCTGCGACTGTCTCTTCAACTCTCTTACACTCTTCTGCTGTCTCTTACACTCTGTTACTGTCTCTTACACTATGTTACACTCTCTTACACTCTGTAACTGTCTCTTACACTCTCTTACACTCTGTTACTGTCTCCTATACTCTGTTACTGTCTCCTATACTCTGTTACACTCTCTTACACTCTGCTGCCGTCTCTTACACTCTGTTACTGTCTCTTACACTCTGTTACTGTCTCTTACACTCTCTTACACTCTCCTACACTCTGCTACTGTCTCTTACACCCTCTTACACTCTGTTACTGTCTCTTACACTCTGTTACTGTCTCTTAAACTCTGCTACTGTCTATAACACTCTCTTACACTCTGTTACTGTCTATTACACTCTGCTACTGTCTCTTACACTCTCTTACACTATGTTTCACTCTGCTACAGTCTATTACACTCTGCTACTGTCTCTTACACTCTGCTATTGTCTCTTACACTCTGCTACTGTCTCTTACACTCTGCTACTGTCTATAACACTCTCTTACACTCTGTTACTGTCTATTACACTCTGCTACTGTCTCTTACACTCTCTTACACTGTTACACTCTGCTACAGTCTATTACACTCTGCTACTGTCTCTTACTCTCTGCTACTGTCTCTTACTCTCTGCTATTGTCTCTTACACTCTGCTACTGTCTATAACACTCTCTTACACTCTCTTACACTCTGCTACTGTCTCTTACACCCTCTTACACTCTGTTACTGTCTCTTACACTCTCTTACACTCTGTTACACTCTCTTACACGCTGTTACACTCTCTTACACGCTGTTACACCCTCTTACACACTGTTACTGTCTCTTACACTCTCTTACACTCTGCTACTGTCTCTTACACTCTGTTACTGTTTCTTACACTCTGCTACTGTCTCTAACACTCTGCTACTGTCTCTTTCACTCTGCTACTGTCTCTTACACTCTGCTACTATCTCTTACGCTCTGTTACTGTGTCTTACACTGTACTACACTGTCATACACTCTGTTACTGTATCTTACACTATGTTACTGTCTCGTACACTCTGTTACTGTCTCTTACACTCTGTTACTGTCTCCTATACCCTGTTACTGTCTCTTACACCCTGTTACACTCTCTTACACTCTGCTACTGTCTCTTACACTCTACTACACTCTCGTACACTCTGTTACTGTCTATTACACTCTCTTACACTCTGCTGCTGTCTCTTACACTCTGTTACTGTCTCTTACACTCTGTTACTGTCTCTTACACTCCTATCTCTTACACTCTACTACACTCTACTACTGTCTCTTTCACTCTGCTACTGTCTCTTTCACTCTGTTACTGTCTCTTTCACTCTGTTACTGTCTCTTACACTCTGTTACTGTCTCTTACACTCAACTACTGTCTATAACACTCTCTTACACTATGTTACACTCTGCTACTGTCTCTTACACTCTGCTATTGTCTCTTACACTCTGCTACTGTCTCTTACACTCTATTACACTCTGTTACTGTCTATTACACTCTGCTACTGTCTCTTACACTCTCTTACACTATGTTACACTCTCTTACACTCTGCTGCTGTCTCTTACACTCTGTTACTGTCTCTTACACTCTGTTACTGTCTCTTACACTCTCCTACACTCTGTTACTGTCTCTTACACTCTGTTACACTCTCTTACACGCTGTTACACTCTCTTACACTCTGTTACTGTCTCTTACACTCTCTTACACTCTGCTACTGTCTCTTACACTCTGCTACTGTCTCTTACACTCTGCTACTCTCTCTTTCACTTTGCTTCTGTCTCTTACACACTGTTACTGTCTCTTACGCTCTGTTACTGTCTCTTACACTCTACTACACTCTCGTATACTCTGTTACTGTCTCTTACACTCTGTTACTGTCTCTTACACTCTGTTACTGTCTCTTACACTCTCTTACACTCTGCTGCTGTCTCTTACACTCTTTTACTGTCTCTTACACTCTGTTACGGTCTATTACACTCTCTTACACTCTCTTACACTCTTCTACTGTCTCTTACACCCCCTTACACTCTGTTACTGTCTCTTACACTCCCTTACACTCTGTTACACTCTCTTACATGCTGTTACACTCTCTTACACGCTGTTACACCCTCTTACACACTGTTACTGTCTCTTACTATCTCTTACACTCTGTTACTGTCTCTTACACTCTGCTACTGTCTCTTACACTCTGCTACTGTCTCTTACACTCTGCTACTGTCTCTTTCACTCTGCTACTGTCTCTTACACTGTCTTACACTATGTTACACTCTCTTACACTCTGCTGCTGTCTCATATACTCTGTTACTGTCTCTTACACAGGTTTACGATGTCTACGCGAAGAGATACCCAAAGACGTTCACAGTATACTGGGATCATTCGGGACCATGTGGTCCTAGAGGACGGTATATGCCATGTGACGCTCTCTTACACTCTACTACACTCTACTACCGTCTCTTTCACTCTGCTACTGTCTCTTACACTCTGTTACTGTCTCTTACACTCTGTTACTGTCTCTTACACTCTGTTACAGTCTCTTACACTCTTCTACTGTATCTTACACTCTGCTATTGTCTCTTACACTCTGCAACTGTCTATAACACTCTCTTACACTCTGTTACTGTCTATTACACTCTGCTACTGTCTCTTACACTCTCTTACACTCTGCTACACTCTATTACACTCTGCTATTGTCTCTTACACTCTGCTACTGTCTATAACACTCTCTTACACTCTGTTACTGTCTATTACACTCTGCTACTGTCTCTTACACTCTCTTACACTATGTTACACTCTCTAACACTCTGCTGCTGTCTCTTACACTATGTTACTGTCTCTTACACTCCGTTACTGTCTCTTACACTCTCCTACACTCTGTTACTGTCTCTTACACTCTATTACACTCTCTTACTGTCTCTTACACTCTGTTACACTCTCTTACACTCTGTTACACTCTCTTACACGCTGTTACACTCTCTTACATTCTGTTACTGTCTCTTACACTCTGCTACTGTCTCTTACACTCTGCTACTGTCTCTTACGCTCTGCTACTGTCTCTTACGCTCTGTTACTGTCTCTTACACTCTACTACACTCTCGTATACTCTGTTACTGTCTCTTACACTCTGTTACTGTCTCGTACACTCTGTTACTGTCTCGTACACTCTGTTACTGTCTCTTACACTCTGTTACACTCTCTTACACTCTGTTACTGTCTCTTACACTCTTACACTCTGCTGCTGTCTCTTACACTCTGTTACTGTCTCTTACACTCTGTTACTGTCTATTACACTCTGCTACTGACTCTTACACTCTGCTATTGTCTCTTGCACTCTGCTACTGTCTATAACACTCTCTTACACTCTGTTACTGTCTATTACACTCTGCTATTGTCTCTTACACTCTCTTACACTCTGTTACACTCTGCTACAGTCTATTACACTCTGCTACTGTCTCTTACACTCTGCTATTGTCTCTTACACTCTGCTACTGTCTCTTACACTCTATTACACTCTGTTACTGTCTATTACACTCTGCTACTGTCTCTTACACTCTCTTACACTATGTTACACTCTCTTACACTCTGTTACTGTCTCTTACACTCTGTTACTGTCTCTTACACTCTCCTACACTCTGTTACTGTCTCTTACACTCTGTTACACTCTCTTACACGCTGTTACACTCTCTTACACTCTGTTACTGTCTCTTACACTCTCTTACACTCTGCTACTGTCTCTTACACTCTGCTACTGTCTCTTACACTCTGCTACTCTCTCTTTCACTTTGCTTCTGTCTCTTACACACTGTTACTGTCTCTTACGCTCTGTTACTGTCTCTTACACTCTACTACACTCTCGTATACTCTGTTACTGTCTCTTACACTCTGTTACTGTCTCTTACACTCTGTTACTGTCTCTTACACTCTCTTACACTCTGCTGCTGTCTCTTACACTCTTTTACTGTCTCTTACACTCTGTTACGGTCTATTACACTCTCTTACACTCTCTTACACTCTTCTACTGTCTCTTACACCCCCTTACACTCTGTTACTGTCTCTTACACTCCCTTACACTCTGTTACACTCTCTTACATGCTGTTACACTCTCTTACACGCTGTTACACCCTCTTACACACTGTTACTGTCTCTTACTATCTCTTACACTCTGTTACTGTCTCTTACACTCTGCTACTGTCTCTTACACTCTGCTACTGTCTCTTACACTCTGCTACTGTCTCTTACACTCTGCTACTGTCTCTTTCACTCTGCTACTGTCTCTTACACTGTCTTACACTATGTTACACTCTCTTACACTCTGCTGCTGTCTCATATACTCTGTTACTGTCTCTTACACAGGTTTACGATGTCTACGCGAAGAGATACCCAAAGACGTTCACAGTATACTGGGATCATTCGGGACCATGTGGTCCTAGAGGACGGTATATGCCATGTGACGCTCTCTTACACTCTACTACACTCTACTACCGTCTCTTTCACTCTGCTACTGTCTCTTACACTCTGTTACTGTCTCTTACACTCTGTTACTGTCTCTTACACTCTGTTACTGTCTCTTACACTCTGTTACAGTCTCTTACACTCTTCTACTGTATCTTACACTCTGCTATTGTCTCTTACACTCTGCAACTGTCTATAACACTCTCTTACACTCTGTTACTGTCTATTACACTCTGCTACTGTCTCTTACACTCTCTTACACTCTGCTACACTCTATTACACTCTGCTACACTCTATTACACTCTGCTATTGTCTCTTACACTCTGCTACTGTCTATAACACTCTCTTACACTCTGTTACTGTCTATTACACTCTGCTACTGTCTCTTACACTCTCTTACACTATGTTACACTCTCTAACACTCTGCTGCTGTCTCTTACACTATGTTACTGTCTCTTACACTCCGTTACTGTCTCTTACACTCTCCTACACTCTGTTACTGTCTCTTACACTCTATTACACTCTCTTACTGTCTCTTACACTCTGTTACACTCTCTTACACGCTGTTACACTCTCTTACACTCTGCTGCTGTCTCTTACACTCTGCTACTGTCTCTTACACTCTGCTACTGTCTCTTACACTCTGCTACTCTCTCTTTCACTTTGCTTCTGTCTCTTACACACTGCTACTGTCTCTTACGCTCTGTTACTGTCTCTTACACTCTACTACACTCTCGTATACTCTGTTACTGTCTCTTACACTCTGTTACTGTCTCGTACACTCTGTTACTGTCTCGTACACTCTGTTACTGTCTATTACACTCTGTTACACTCTCTTACACTCTGTTACTGTCTCTTACACTCTTACATTCTGCTGCTGTCTCTTACACTCTGTTACTGTCTATTACACTCTGCTACTGACTCTTACACTCTGCTATTGTCTCTTGCACTCTGCTACTGTCTATAACACTCTCTTACACTCTGTTACTGTCTATTACACTCTGCTATTGTCTCTTACACTCTCTTACACTCTGTTACACTCTGCTACAGTCTATTACACTCTGCTACTGTCTCTTACACTCTGCTACTGTCTCTTACACTCTGCTACTGTCTCTTACACTCTATTACACTCTGTTACTGTCTATTACACTCTGCTACTGTCTCTTACACTCTCTTACACTATGTTACACTCTCTTACACTCTGCTGCTGTCTCTTACACTCTGCTACTGTCTCTTACACTCTCTTACACTATGTTACACTCTCTTACACTCTGCTGCTGTCTCTTACACTCTGTTACTGTCTCTTACACTCCGTTACTGTCTCTTACACTCTCCTACACTCTGTTACTGTCTCTTACACTCTGTTACACTCTCTTACTGTCTCTTACACTCTGTTACACTCTCTTACACGCTGTTACACTCTCTTACACTCTGTTACTGTCTCTTACACTCTCTTACACTCTGCTACTGTCTCTTACACTCTGCTACTGTCTCTTACACTCTGCTACTCTCTCTTTCACTTTGCTTCTGTCTCTTACACACTGCTACTGTCTCTTACGCTCTGTTACTGTCTCTTACACTCTACTACACTCTCGTACACTCTGTTACTGTCTCTTACACTCTGTTACTGTCTCATACACTCTGTTACTGTCTCTTACACTCTGTTACACTCTCTTACACTCTGTTACTGTCTCTTACACTCTCTTACACTCTGCTGCTGTCTCTTACACTCTGTTACTGTCTCTTACACTCTGTTACTGTCTCTTACACGCCTATCTCTTACACTCTACTACACTCTACTACCGTCTGTTTCACTCTGCTACTGTCTCTTACACTCTGTTACTGTCTCTTACACTCTGTTACAGTCTCTTACACTCTTCTACTGTATCTTACACTCTGCTACTGTCTCTTACACTCTGCAACTGTCTATAACACTCTCTTACACTCTGTTACTGTCTATTACACTCTGCTACTGTCTCTTACACTCTCTTACACTCTGCTACACTCTATTACACTCTGCTACACTCTATTACACTCTGCTACACTCTATTACACTCTGCTATTGTCTCTTACACTCTGCTACTGTCTATAACACTCTCTTACACTCTGTTACTGTCTATTACACTCTGCTACTGTCTCTTACACTCTCTTACACTATGTTACACTCTGCTACAGTCTATTACACTCTGCTACTGTCTCTTACACTCTGCTATTGTCTCTTACACTCTGATACTGTCTATAACACTCTCTTACACTCTGTTACTGTCTATTACACTCTGCTACTGTCTCTTACACTCTCTTACACTCTGCTGCTGTCAATTTCACTCTGCTACTGTCTCTTACACTCTGCTATTGTCTATAACACTCTGCTACTGTCTATAACACTCTCTTACACTCTGTTACTGTCTATTACACTCCGCTACTGTCTCTTACACTCTCTTACACTCTGTTACACTCTGTTACAGTCTATTACACTCTGCTACTGTCTCTTACACTCTGCTATTGTCTCTTGCACTCTGCTACTGTCTATAACACTCTCTTACACTCTGTTACTGTCTATTACACTCTGCTACTGTCTCTTACACTCTCTTACACTATGTTACACTCTCTTACACTCTGCTGCTGACTCTTACACTCTGTTACTGTCTCTGACACTCTCCTACACTCTGTTACTGTCTATTACACTCTGCTACTGTCTCTTTCACTCTCTTACACTATGTTACACTCTCTTACACTCTGCTGCTGTCTCTTACACTCTGTTACTGTCTCTTACACTCTGTTACTGTCTCTTACACTCTACTACACTCTGTTACTGTCTCTTACACTCTCTTACACTCTGTTACACTCTCTTACATGCTGTTACACTCTCTTACACTCTGTTACTGTCTCTTACACTCTCTTACACTCTGCTACTGTCTCTTACACTCTGCTACTGTCTCTTACACTCTGCTACTCTCTCTTTCACTCTGCTTCTGTCTCTTACACTCTGCTACTGTCTCTTACGCTCTGTTACTGTCTCTTACACTCTGTTACACTCTCTTACACTCTGCTGCTGTCTCTTACACTCTGTTACTGTCTCTTACACTCTTACTGTCTCTTACACTCTCTTACACTCTCCTACACTCTGCTACTGTCTCTTACACCCTCTTACACTCTGTTACTGTCTCTTACACTCTGTTACTGTCTCTTACACTCTCCTACACTATGTTACTGTCTCTTACACTCTCTTACACTCTGCTACTGTCTATAACACTCTCTTACACTCTGTTACTGTCTATTACACTCTGCTACTGTCTCTTACACTCTCTTACACTATGTTACACTCTGCTACAGTCTATTACACTCTGATACTGTCTCTTACACTCTGCTATTGTCTCTTACACTCTGCTACTATCTATAACACTCTCTTACACTCTGTTACTGTCTATTACACTCTGCTACTGTCTCTTACACTCTCTTACACTCTGCTGCTGTCTATTACAATCTGCTACTGTCTCTTACACTCTGCTATTGTCTCTTACACTCTGCTACTGTCTATAACACTCTCTTACACTCTGTTACTGTCTATTACACTCTGCTACAGTCTCTTACACTGTCTTACACTATGTTACACTCTGCTCCAGTCTATTACACTCTGCTATTGTCTCTTACACTCTGCTACTGTCTATAACACTCTCTTACACTCTGTTACTGTCTATTACACTATGTTACACTCTCTTACACTCTGTAACTGTCTCTTACACTCTCTTACACTCTGTTACTGTCTCCTATACTCTGTTACTGTCTCCTATACTCTGTTACACTCTCTTACACTCTGCTGCTGTCTCTTACACTCTGTTACTGTCTCTTACACTCTGTTACTGTCTCTTACACTCTCTTACACTCTCTTACACTCTCTTACACTCTCTTACACTCTCCTACTGTCTCTTACACCCTCTTACACTCTGTTACTGTCTCTTACACTCTGTTACTGTCTCTTAAACTCTGCTACTGTCTATAACACTCTCGTACACTCTGTTACTGTCTATTACACTCTGCTACTGTCTCTTACACTCTCTTACACTATGTTACACTCTGCTACAGTCTATTACACTCTGCTACTGTCTCTTACACTCTGCTATTGTCTCTTACACTCTGCTACTGTCTCTTACACTCTGCTACTGTCTATAACACTCTCTTACACTCTGTTACTGTCTATTACACTCTGCTACTGTCTCTTACACTCTCTTACACTGTTACACTCTGCTACAGTCTATTACACTCTGCTACTGTCTCTTACACTCTGCTATTGTCTCTTACACTCTGCTACTGTCTATAACACTCTCTTACACTCTCTTACACTCTGCTACTGTCTCTTACACCCTCTTACACTCTGTTACTGTCTCTTACACTCTCTTACACTCTGTTACACTCTGTTACACTCTCTTACACGCTGTTACACTCTCTTACACGCTGTTACACCCTCTTACACACTGTTACTGTCTCTTACACTCTCTTACACTCTGCTACTGTCTCTTACACTCTGTTACTGTTTCTTACACTCTGCTACTGTCTCTAACACTCTGCTACTGTCTCTTTCACTCTGCTACTGTCTCTTACACTCTGCTACTATCTCTTACGCTCTGTTACTGTGTCTTACACTGTACTACACTGTCATACACTCTGTTACTGTATCTTACACTATGTTACTGTCTCGTACACTCTGTTACTGTCTCTTACACTCTGTTACTGTCTCCTATACTCTGTTACTGTCTCTTACACCCTGTTACACTCTCTTACACTCTGCTACTGTCTCTTACACTCTACTACACTCTCGTACACTCTGTTACTGTCTATTACACTCTCTTACACTCTGCTGCTGTCTCTTACACTCTGTTACTGTCTCTTACACTCTGTTACTGTCTCTTACACGCCTATCTCTTACACTCTACTACACTCTACTACTGTCTCTTTCACTCTGCTACTGTCTCTTTTACTCTGTTACTGTCTCTTACACTCTGTTACTGTCTCTTACACTCTGCTACTGTCTATAACACTCTCTTACACTATGTTACACTCTGCTACTGTCTCTTACACTCTGCTATTGTCTCTTACACTCTGCTACTGTCTCTTACACTCTATTACACTCTGTTACTGTCTATTACACTCTGCTACTGTCTCTTACACTCTCTTACACTATGTTACACTCTCTTACACTCTGCTGCTGTCTCTTACACTCTGTTACTGTCTCTTACACTCTGTTACACTCTCTTACTGTCTCTTACACTCTGTTACACTCTCTTACACGCTGTTACACTCTCTTACACTCTGTTACTGTCTCTTACACTCTCTTGCACTCTGCTACTGTCTCTTACACTCTGCTACTGTCTCTTACACTCTGCTACTCTCTCTTTCACTTTGCTTCTGTCTCTTACACACTGCTACTGTCTCTTACGCTCTGTTACTGTCTCTTACACTCTACTACACTCTCGTATACTCTGTTACTGTCTCTTACACTCTGTTACTGTCTCTTACACTCTGTTACTGTCTCTTACACTCTCTTACACTCTGCTGCTGTCTCTTACACTCTTTTACTGTCTCTTACACTCTGTTACTGTCTATTACACTCTCTTACACTCTCCTACACTCTTCTACTGTCTCTTACACCCCCTTACACTCTGTTACTGTCTCTTACACTCCCTTACACTCTGTTACACTCTCTTACATGCTGTTACACTCTCTTACACGTTGTTACACCCTCTTACACACTGTTACTGTCTCTTACACTCTCTTACACTCTGCTACTATCTCTTACACTCTGTTACTGTCTCTTACACTCTGCTACTGTCTCTTACACTCTGCTACTGTCTCTTTCACTCTGCTACTGTCTCTTACACTGTCTTACACTATGTTACACTCTCTTACACTCTGCTGCTGTCTCATATACTCTGTTACTGTCTCTTACACAGGTTTACGATGTCTACGCGAAGAGATACCCAAAGACGTTCACAGTATACTGAGATCATTCGGGACCATGTGGTCCTAGAGGACGGTATATGCCATGTGACGCTCTCTTACACTCTACTACACTCTACTACCGTCTCTTTCACTCTGCTACTGTCTCTTACACTCTGTTACTGTCTCTTACACTCTGTTACTGTCTCTTACACTCTGTTACAGTCTCTTACACTCTTCTACTGTATCTTACACTCTGCTATTGTCTCTTACACTCTGCAACTGTCTATAACACTCTCTTACACTCTGTTACTGTCTATTACACTCTGCTACTGTCTCTTACACTCTCTTACACTCTGCTACACTCTATTACACTCTGCTACACTCTATTACACTCTGCTACTGTCTATAACACTCTCTTACACTCTGTTACTGTCTATTACACTCTGCTACTGTCTCTTACACTCTCTTACACTATGTTACACTCTGCTACAGTCTATTACACTCTGCTACTGTCTCTTACACTCTGCTATTGTCTCTTACACTCTGCGACTGTCTCTTCAACTCTCTTACACTCTTCTGCTGTCTCTTACACTCTGTTACTGTCTCTTACACTATGTTACACTCTCTTACACTCTGTAACTGTCTCTTACACTCTCTTACACTCTGTTACTGTCTCCTATACTCTGTTACTGTCTCCTATACTCTGTTACACTCTCTTACACTCTGCTGCTGTCTCTTACACTCTGTTACTGTCTCTTACACTCTGTTACTGTCTCTTACACTCTCTTACACTCTCTTACACTCTCCTACACTCTGCTACTGTCTCTTACACCCTCTTACACTCTGTTACTGTCTCTTACACTCTGTTACTGTCTCTTAAACTCTGCTACTGTCTATAACACTCTCTTACACTCTGTTACTGTCTATTACACTCTGCTACTGTCTCTTACACTCTCTTACACTATGTTACACTCTGCTACAGTCTATTACACTCTGCTACTGTCTCTTACACTCTGCTATTGTCTCTTACACTCTGCTACTGTCTTTAACACTCTCTTACACTCTGTTACTGTCTATTACACTCTGCTACTGTCTCTTACACTCTCTTACACTCTGCTGCTGTCTATTACACTCTGCTACTGTCTCTTACACTCTGCTATTGTCTATAACACTCTGCTACTGTCTATAACACTCTCTTACACTCTGTTACTGTCTATTACACTCTGCTACTGTCTCTTACACTCTCTTACACTCTGCTGCTGTCTCTTACACTCTGTTACTGTCTCTTACACTCTGTTACTGTCTATAACACTCTCTTACACTCTTACTGTCTATTACACTCTGCTACTGTCTCTTACACTCTCTTACACTATGTTACACTGTGCTACAGTCTATTACACTCTGCTACTGTCTCTTACACTCTGCTATTGTCTCTTACACTCTGCTACTGTCTATAACACTCTCTTACACTCTGTTACTGTCTATTACACTCTGCTACTGTCTCTTACACTCTCTTACAATCTGCTGCTGTCTATTACACTCTGCTACTGTCTCTTACACTCTGCTATTGTCTATAACACTCTGCTACTGTCTATAACACTCTCTTACACTCTGTTACTGTCTATTACACTCTGCTACTGTCTCTTACACTCTCTTACACTCTGCTGCTGTCTCTTACACTCTGTTACTGTCTCTTACACTCTGTTACTGTCTCTTAAACTCTGCTACTGTCTATAACACTCTCTTACACTCTGTTAATGTCTATTACACTCTGCTACTGTCTCTTACACTCTGCTATTGTCTCTTACACTCTGCTACTGTCTATAACACTCTCTTACACTCTGTTACTGTCTATTACACTCTGCTACTGTCTCTTACACTCTCTTACACTCTGCTGCTGTCTATTACACTCTGCTACTGTCTCTTACACTCTGCTATTGTCTATAACACTCTGCTACTGTCTATAACACTCTCTTACACTCTGTTACTGTCTATTACACTCTGCTACTGTCTCTTACACTCTCTTACACTCTGCTGCTGTCTCTTACACTCTGTTACTGTCTCTTACACTCTGTTACACTCTCTTACACTCTCTTACACTCTGTAACTGTCTCTTACACTCTCTTACACTCTGTTACTGTCTCCTATACTCTGTTACACTTTCTTACACTCCACTACTGTCTCATATACTCTTTTACTGTCTCTTACACAGGTTTACGAGGTCTACGCGAAGAGATCCCCAAAGACGTTCACAGTATACTGAGATCATTAAGGACTATGTGATCCTAGAGGACGGTATATGCCATGTGACACTCTCTTACACTCTACTACACTCTACTACTGTCTCTTTCACTCTGCTACTGTCTCTTACACTCTGTTACTGTCTTTTACACTCTGTTACTGTCTATTACACTCTGCTACTGTATCTTACACTCTGCTATTGTCTCTTACACTCTGCTACTGTCTATAACACTCTCTTACACTCTGTTACTGTCTATTACACTCTGCTACTGTCTCTTACACTCTCTTACACTATGTTACACTCTCTTACACTCTGCTGCTGACTCTTACACTCTGTTACTGTCTCTGACACTCTCCTACACTCTGTTACTGTCTATTACACTCTGCTACTGTCTCTTTCACTCTCTTACACTATGTTACACTCTCTTACACTCTGCTGCTGTCTCTTACACTCTGTTACTGTCTCTTACACTCTGTTACTGTCTCTTACACTCTGTTACTGTCTCTTACACTCTCCTACACTCTGTTACTGTCTCTTACACTCTCTTACACTCTGTTACACTCTCTTACATGCTGTTACACTCTCCTACACTCTGTTACTGTCTATTACACTCTGCTACTGTCTCTTTCACTCTCTTACACTATGTTACACTCTCTTACACTCTGCTGCTGTCTCTTACACTCTGTTACTGTCTCTTACACTCTGTTACTGTCTCTTACACTCTCTTACACTCTATTACCGTCTCCTATACTCTGTTACTGTCTCCTATGCTCTGTCACACTCTCTTACACTCCGCTACTGTCTCATATACTCTTTTACTGTCTCTTACACAGGTTTACGATGTCTACGCGAAGAGATCCCCAAAGACGTTCACAGTATACTGAGATCATTCAGGACTATGTGATCCTAGAGGACGGTATATGCCATGTGACACTCTGGTACACTCTACTACACTCTACTACTGCCTCTTTCACTCTGCTACTGTCTCTTACACTCTGTTACTGTCTCTTACACTTTGCTACTGTATCTTACACTCTGCTATTGTCTCTTACACTCTGCTACTGTCTATAACACTCTCTTACACTCTGTTACTGTCTATTACACTCTGCTACTGTCTCTTTCACTCTCTTACACTATGTTACACTCTCTTACACTCTGCTGCTGTCTCTTACACTCTGTTACTGTCTCTTACACTCTGTTACTGTCTCTTACACTCTACTACACTCTGTTACTGTCTCTTACACTCTCTTACACTCTGTTACACTCTCTTACATGCTGTTACACTCTCTTACACTCTGTTACTGTCTCTTACACTCTCTTACACTCTGCTACTGTCTCTTACACTCTGCTACTGTCTCTTACACTCTGCTACTCTCTCTTTCACTCTGCTTCTGTCTCTTACACTCTGCTACTGTCTCTTACGCTCTGTTACTGTCTCTTACACTCTGTTACACTCTCTTACACTCTGCTGCTGTCTCTTACACTCTGTTACTGTCTCTTACACTCTTACTGTCTCTTACACTCTCTTACACTCTCCTACACTCTGCTACTGTCTCTTACACCCTCTTACACTCTGTTACTGTCTCTTACACTCTTTTACTGTCTCTTACACTCTCCTACACTATGTTACTGTCTCTTACACTCTCTTACACTCTGCTACTGTCTATAACACTCTCTTACACTCTGTTACTGTCTATTACACTATGTTACACTCTCTTACACTCTGTAACTGTCTCTTACACTCTCTTACACTCTGTTACTGTCTCCTATACTCTGTTACTGTCTCCTATACTCTGTTACACTCTCTTACACTCTGCTGCTGTCTCTTACACTCTGTTACTGTCTCTTACACTCTGTTACTGTCTCTTACACTCTCTTACACTCTCTTACACTCTCTTACACTCTCTTACACTCTCCTACTGTCTCTTACACCCTCTTACACTCTGTTACTGTCTCTTGTACTCTGTTACTGTCTCTTAAACTCTGCTACTGTCTATAACACTCTCGTACACTCTGTTACTGTCTATTACACTCTGCTACTGTCTCTTACACTCTCTTACACTATGTTACACTCTGCTACAGTCTATTACACTCTGCTACTGTCTCTTACACTCTGCTATTGTCTCTTACACTCTGCTACTGTCTCTTACACTCTGCTACTGTCTATAACACTCTCTTACACTCTGTTACTGTCTATTACACTCTGCTACTGTCTCTTACACTCTCTTACACTGTTACACTCTGCTACAGTCTATTACACTCTGCTACTGTCTCTTACACTCTGCTATTGTCTCTTACACTCTGCTACTGTCTATAACACTCTCTTACACTCTCTTACACTCTGCTACTGTCTCTTACACCCTCTTACACTCTGTTACTGTCTCTTACACTCTCTTACACTCTGTTACACTCTCTTACACGCTGTTACACTCTCTTACACGCTGTTACACCCTCTTACACACTGTTACTGTCTCTTACACTCTCTTACACTCTGCTACTGTCTCTTACACTCTGTTACTGTTTCTTACACTCTGCTACTGTCTCTAACACTCTGCTACTGTCTCTTTCACTCTGCTACTGTCTCTTACACTCTGCTACTATCTCTTACGCTCTGTTACTGTGTCTTACACTGTACTACACTGTCATACACTCTGTTACTGTATCTTACACTATGTTACTGTCTCGTACACTCTGTTACTGTCTCTTACACTCTGTTACTGTCTCCTATACTCTGTTACTGTCTCTTACACCCTGTTACACTCTCTTACACTCTGCTACTGTCTCTTACACTCTACTACACTCTCGTACACTCTGTTACTGTCTATTACACTCTCTTACACTCTGCTGCTGTCTCTTACACTCTGTTACTGTCTCTTACACTCTGTTACTGTCTCTTACACGCCTATCTCTTACACTCTACTACACTCTACTACTGTCTCTTTCACTCTGCTACTGTCTCTTTTACTCTGTTACTGTCTCTTACACTCTGTTACTGTCTCTTACACTCTGCTACTGTCTATAACACTCTCTTACACTATGTTACACTCTGCTACTGTCTCTTACACTCTGCTATTGTCTCTTACACTCTGCTACTGTCTCTTACACTCTATTACACTCTGTTACTGTCTATTACACTCTGCTACTGTCTCTTACACTCTCTTACACTATGTTACACTCTCTTACACTCTGCTGCTGTCTCTTACACTCTGTTACTGTCTCTTACACTCTGTTACACTCTCTTACTGTCTCTTACACTCTGTTACACTCTCTTACACGCTGTTACACTCTCTTACACTCTGTTACTGTCTCTTACACTCTCTTGCACTCTGCTACTGTCTCTTACACTCTGCTACTGTCTCTTACACTCTGCTACTCTCTCTTTCACTTTGCTTCTGTCTCTTACACACTGCTACTGTCTCTTACGCTCTGTTACTGTCTCTTACACTCTACTACACTCTCGTATACTCTGTTACTGTCTCTTACACTCTGTTACTGTCTCTTACACTCTGTTACTGTCTCTTACACTCTCTTACACTCTGCTGCTGTCTCTTACACTCTTTTACTGTCTCTTACACTCTGTTACTGTCTATTACACTCTCTTACACTCTCCTACACTCTTCTACTGTCTCTTACACCCCCTTACACTCTGTTACTGTCTCTTACACTCCCTTACACTCTGTTACACTCTCTTACATGCTGTTACACTCTCTTACACGTTGTTACACCCTCTTACACACTGTTACTGTCTCTTACACTCTCTTACACTCTGCTACTATCTCTTACACTCTGTTACTGTCTCTTACACTCTGCTACTGTCTCTTACACTCTGCTACTGTCTCTTTCACTCTGCTACTGTCTCTTACACTGTCTTACACTATGTTACACTCTCTTACACTCTGCTGCTGTCTCATATACTCTGTTACTGTCTCTTACACAGGTTTACGATGTCTACGCGAAGAGATACCCAAAGACGTTCACAGTATACTGAGATCATTCGGGACCATGTGGTCCTAGAGGACGGTATATGCCATGTGACGCTCTCTTACACTCTACTACACTCTACTACCGTCTCTTTCACTCTGCTACTGTCTCTTACACTCTGTTACTGTCTCTTACACTCTGTTACTGTCTCTTACACTCTGTTACAGTCTCTTACACTCTTCTACTGTATCTTACACTCTGCTATTGTCTCTTACACTCTGCAACTGTCTATAACACTCTCTTACACTCTGTTACTGTCTATTACACTCTGCTACTGTCTCTTACACTCTCTTACACTCTGCTACACTCTATTACACTCTGCTACACTCTATTACACTCTGCTATTGTCTCTTACACTCTGCTACTGTCTATAACACTCTCTTACACTCTGTTACTGTCTATTACACTCTGCTACTGTCTCTTACACTCTCTTACACTATGTTACACTCTGCTACAGTCTATTACACTCTGCTACTGTCTCTTACACTCTGCTATTGTCTCTTACACTCTGCGACTGTCTCTTCAACTCTCTTACACTCTTCTGCTGTCTCTTACACTCTGTTACTGTCTCTTACACTATGTTACACTCTCTTACACTCTGTAACTGTCTCTTACACTCTCTTACACTCTGTTACTGTCTCCTATACTCTGTTACTGTCTCCTATACTCTGTTACACTCTCTTACACTCTGCTGCTGTCTCTTACACTCTGTTACTGTCTCTTACACTCTGTTACTGTCTCTTACACTCTCTTACACTCTCTTACACTCTCCTACACTCTGCTACTGTCTCTTACACCCTCTTACACTCTGTTACTGTCTCTTACACTCTGTTACTGTCTCTTAAACTCTGCTACTGTCTATAACACTCTCTTACACTCTGTTACTGTCTATTACACTCTGCTACTGTCTCTTACACTCTCTTACACTATGTTACACTCTGCTACAGTCTATTACACTCTGCTACTGTCTCTTACACTCTGCTATTGTCTCTTACACTCTGCTACTGTCTTTAACACTCTCTTACACTCTGTTACTGTCTATTACACTCTGCTACTGTCTCTTACACTCTCTTACACTCTGCTGCTGTCTATTACACTCTGCTACTGTCTCTTACACTCTGCTATTGTCTATAACACTCTGCTACTGTCTATAACACTCTCTTACACTCTGTTACTGTCTATTACACTCTGCTACTGTCTCTTACACTCTGCTGCTGTCTCTTACACTCTGTTACTGTCTCTTACACTCTGTTACTGTCTCTTAAACTCTGCTACTGTCTATAACACTCTCTTACACTCTTACTGTCTATTACACTCTGCTACTGTCTCTTACACTCTCTTACACTATGTTACACTCTGCTACAGTCTATTACACTCTGCTACTGTCTCTTACACTCTGCTATTGTCTCTTACACTCTGCTACTGTCTATAACACTCTCTTACACTCTGTTACTGTCTATTACACTCTGCTACTGTCTCTTACACTCTCTTACAATCTGCTGCTGTCTATTACACTCTGCTACTGTCTCTTACACTCTGCTATTGTCTATAACACTCTGCTACTGTCTATAACACTCTCTTACACTCTGTTACTGTCTATTACACTCTGCTACTGTCTCTTACACTCTCTTACACTCTGCTGCTGTCTCTTACACTCTGTTACTGTCTCTTACACTCTGTTACTGTCTCTTAAACTCTGCTACTGTCTATAACACTCTCTTACACTCTGTTAATGTCTATTACACTCTGCTACTGTCTCTTACACTCTGCTATTGTCTCTTACACTCTGCTACTGTCTATAACACTCTCTTACACTCTGTTACTGTCTATTACACTCTGCTACTGTCTCTTACACTCTCTTACACTCTGCTGCTGTCTATTACACTCTGCTACTGTCTCTTACACTCTGATATTGTCTATAACACTCTGCTACTGTCTATAACACTCTCTTACACTCTGTTACTGTCTATTACACTCTGCTACTGTCTCTTACACTCTCTTACACTCTGCTGCTGTCTCTTACACTCTGTTACTGTCTCTTACACTCTGTTACACTCTCTTACACTCTCTTACACTCTGTAACTGTCTCTTACACTCTCTTACACTCTGTTACTGTCTCCTATACTCTGTTACACTTTCTTACACTCCACTACTGTCTCATATACTCTTTTACTGTCTCTTACACAGGTTTACGAGGTCTACGCGAAGAGATCCCCAAAGACGTTCACAGTATACTGAGATCATTAAGGACTATGTGATCCTAGAGGACGGTATATGCCATGTGACACTCTCTTACACTCTACTACACTCTACTACTGTCTCTTTCACTCTGCTACTGTCTCTTACACTCTGTTACTGTCTTTTACACTCTGTTACTGTCTATTACACTCTGCTACTGTATCTTACACTCTGCTATTGTCTCTTACACTCTGCTACTGTCTATAACACTCTCTTACACTCTGTTACTGTCTATTACACTCTGCTACTGTCTCTTACACTCTCTTACACTATGTTACACTCTCTTACACTCTGCTGCTGACTCTTACACTCTGTTACTGTCTCTGACACTCTCCTACACTCTGTTACTGTCTATTACACTCTGCTACTGTCTCTTTCACTCTCTTACACTATGTTACACTCTCTTACACTCTGCTGCTGTCTCTTACACTCTGTTACTGTCTCTTACACTCTGTTACTGTCTCTTACACTCTGTTACTGTCTCTTACACTCTCCTACACTCTGTTACTGTCTCTTACACTCTCTTACACTCTGTTACACTCTCTTACATGCTGTTACACTCTCCTACACTCTGTTACTGTCTATTACACTCTGCTACTGTCTCTTTCACTCTCTTACACTATGTTACACTCTCTTACACTCTGCTGCTGTCTCTTACACTCTGTTACTGTCTCTTACACTCTGTTACTGTCTCTTACACTCTACTACACTCTGTTACTGTCTCTTACACTCTCTTACACTCTGTTACACTCTGTTACACTCTCTTACATGCTGTTACACTCTCTTACACTCTGTTACTGTCTCTTACACTCTCTTACACTCTGCTACTGTCTCTTACACTCTGCTACTGTCTCTTACACTCTGCTACTCTCTCTTTCACTCTGCTTCTGTCTCTTACACTCTGCTACTGTCTCTTACGCTCTGTTACTGTCTCTTACACTCTGGTACACTCTCTTACACTCTGCTGCTGTCTCTTACACTCTGTTACTGTCTCTTACACTCTTACTGTCTCTTACACTCTCTTACACTCTCCTACACTCTGCTACTGTCTCTTACACCCTCTTACACTCTGTTACTGTCTCTTACACTCTGTTACTGTCTCTTACACTCTCCTACACTATGTTACTGTCTCTTACACTCTCTTACACTCTGTTACACTCTCTTACACTCTGTAACTGTCTCTTACACTCTCTTACACTCTGCTACTGTCTATAACACTCTCTTACACTCTGTTACTGTCTATTACACTCTGCTACTGTCTCTTACACTCTCTTACACTATGTTACACTCTGCTACAGTCTATTACACTCTGCTACTGTCTCTTACACTCTGCTATTGTCTCTTACACTCTGATACTGTCTATTACACTATGTTACTGTCTATTACACTCTGCTACTGTCTCTTACACTCTCTTACACTCTGCTGCTGTCTATTACACTCTGCTACTGTCTCTTACACTCTGCTATTGTCTATAACACTCTGCTACTGTCTATAACACTCTCTTACACTCTGCTACTGTCTATAACACTCTCTTACACTCTGTTACTGTCTATTACACTCTGCTACTGTCTCTTACACTCTCTTACACTCTGTTACACTCTGTTACAGTCTATTACACTCTGCTACTGTCTCTTACACTCTGCTATTGTCTCTTGCACTCTGCTACTGTCTATAACACTCTTTTACACTCTGTTACTGTCTGTTACACTCTGCTATTGTCTCTTACACTCTCTTACACTCTGTTACACTCTGCTACAGTCTATTACACTCTGCTACTGTCTCTTACACTCTGCTACTGTCTCTTACACTCTATTACACTCTGTTACTGTCTATTACACTCTGCAACTGTCTCTTACACTCTCTTACACTATGTTACACTCTCTAACACTCTGCTGCTGTCTCTTACACTCTGTTACTGTCTCTTACACTCCGTTACTGTCTCTTACACTCTCCTACACTCTGTTACTGTCTCTTACACTCTGTTACACTCTCTTACTGTCTCTTACACTCTGTTACACTCTCTTACACGCTGTTACACTCTCTTACACTCTGTTACTGTCTCTTACACTCTTACACTCTGCTACTGTCTCTTACACTCTGCTACTGTCTCTTTCACTTTGCTTCTGTCTCTTACACACTGCTACTGTCTCTTACGCTCTGTTACTGTCTCTTACACTCTACTACACTCTCGTATACTCTGTTACTGTCTCTTACACTCTGTTACTGTCTCGTACACTCTGTTACTGTCTCGTACACTCTGTTACTGTCTCTTACACTCTGTTACACTCTCTTACACTCTGTTACTGTCTCTTACACTCTTACACTCTGCTGCTGTCTCTTACACTCTGTTACTGTCTCTTACACTCTGTTACTGTCTATTACACTCTGCTACTGTCTCTTACACTCTGCTATTGTCTCTTGCACTCTGCTACTGTCTATAACACTCTCTTACACTCTGTTACTGTCTATTACACTCTGCTATTGTCTCTTACACTCTCTTACACTCTGTTACACTCTGCTACAGTCTATTACACTCTGCTACTGTCTCTTACACTCTGCTATTGTCTCTTACACTCTGCTACTGTCTCTTACACTCTATTACACTCTGTTACTGTCTATTACACTCTGCTACTATCTCTTTCACTCTCTTACACTATGTTACACACTCTTACACTCTGCTACTGTCTCTTACACTCTGTTACTGTCTCTTACACTCTGTTACTGTCTCTTACACTCTCTTACACTCTGTTACACTCTCTTACACGCTGTTACACTCTCTTACACTCTGTTACTGTCTATTACACTCTCTTACACTCTGCTACTGTCTCTTACTCTCTGCTACTGTCTCTTACACTCTGCTACTCTCTCTTTCACTCTGCTTCTGTCTCTTACACTCTGCTACTGTCTCTTATGCTCTGTTACTGTCTCTTACACTCTGTTACACTCTCTTACACTCTGCTGCTGTCTCTTACACTCTGTTACTGTCTCTTACACTCTGTTACTGTCTCTTACACTCTCTTACACTCTCCTACACTCTGCTACTGTCTCTTACACCCTCTTACACTCTGTTACTGTCTCTTACACTCTGTTACTGTCTCTTAAACTCTGCTACTGTCTATAACACTCTCTTACACTCTGTTAATGTCTATTACACTCTGCTACTGTCTCTTACACTCTCTTACACTGTTACACTCTGCTACAGTCTATTACACTCTGCTACTGTCTCTTACACTCTGCTATTGTCTCTTACACTCTGCTACTGTCTATAACACTCTCTTACACTCTGTTACTGTCTATTACACTCTGCTACTGTCTCTTACACTCTCTTACACTCTGCTGCTGTCTATTACACTCTGCTACTGTCTCTTACACTCTCTTACACTATGTTACACTCTCTTACACTCTGCTGCTGTCTCTTACACTCTGTTACTGTCTCTTACACTCCGTTACTGTCTCTTACACTCTCCTACACTCTCTTACTGTCTCTTACACTCTGTTACACTCTCTTACACGCTGTTACACTCTCTTACACTCTGTTACTGTCTCTTACACTCTCTTACACTCTGCTACTGTCTCTTACACTCTGCTACTGTCTCTTACACTCTGCTACTCTCTCTTTCACTTTGCTTCTGTCTCTTACACACTGCTACTGTCTCTTACGCTCTGTTACTGTCTCTTACACTCTACTACACTCTCGTATACTCTGTTACTGTCTCTTACACTCTGTTACTGTCTCTTACACTCTGTTACTGTCTCGTACACTCTGTTACTGTCTCTTACACTCTGTTACACTCTCTTACACTCTGTTACTGTCTCTTACACTCTCTTACACTCTGCTGCTGTCTCTTACACTCTGTTACTGTCTCTTACACTCTGTTACTGTCTATTACACTCTCTTACACTCTCCTACACTCTCCTACACTCTTCTACTGTCTCTTACACCCCCTTACACTCTGTTACTGTCTCTTACACTCCCTTACACTCTGTTACACTCTCTTACACGCTGTTACTGTCTCTTACACTCTGCTACTGTCTCTTACACTCTACTACTGTCTCTTTCACTCTGCTACTGTCTCTTACACTCTGCTACTATCTCTTATGCTCTGTTACTGTCTCTTACACTCTACTACACTCTCATACACTCTGTTACTGTATCTTACACTCTGTTACTGTCTCTTACACTCTGTTACTGTCTCTTACACTCTGCTATTGTCTCTTACACTCTGCTACTGTCTATAACACTGTCTTACACTCTGTTACTGTCTATTACACTCTGCTACTGTCTCTTTCACTCTCTTACACTATGTTACACTCTCTTACACTCTGCTGCTGTCTCTTACACTCTGTTACTGTCTCTTACACTCTGTTACTGTCTCTTACACTCTCCTACACTCTGTTACTGTCTCCTACACTCTCTTACACTCTGTTACACTCTCTTACACGCTGTTACACTCTATTACACTCTGTTAATTTCTCTTACACTCTCTTACACTCTGCTACTGTCTCTTACACTCTGCTACTCTCTCTTTCACTCGGTTTCTGTCTCTTACACTCTGCTTCTGTCTCTTATGCTCTGTTACTGTCTCTTACACTCTACTACACTCTCGTACACTCTGTTACTGTCTCTTACACTCTGTTACACTCTCTTACACTCTGTTACTGTCTCTTACACTCTGCTGCTGTCTCTTACACTCTGTCACTGTCTCTTACACTCTCTTACACTCTCCTACACTCTGCTACTGTCTCTTACACCCTCTTACACTCTTACTGTCTCTTACACTCTGTTACTGTCTCTTAAACTCTGCTACTGTCTATAACACTCTCTTACACTCTATTACTGTCTATTACACTCTGCTACTGTCTCTTACACTCTCTTACACTATTTTACACTCTGCTACAGTCTATTACACTCTGCTACTGTCTCTTACACTCTGCTATTGTCCCTTACACTCTGCTACTGTCTATAACACTCTCTTACACTCTCTTACACTCTGCTACTGTCTCTTACACTCTGTTACTGTCTCTTACACTCTCCTACACTATGTTACTGTCTCTTACACTCTCTTACACTCTGTTACACTCTCTTACACTCTGTAACTGTCTCTTACACTCTCTTACACTCTGCTACTGTCTATAACACTCTCTTACACTCTGTTACTGTCTATTACACTCTGCTACTGTCTCTTACACTCTCTTACACTATGTTACACTCTGCTACAGTCTATTACACTCTGCTACTGTCTCTTACACTCTGCTATTGTCTCTTACACTCTGCTACTGTCTATAACACTCTCTTACACTCTGTTACTGTCTATTACACTCTGCTACTGTCTCTTACACTCTCTTACACTCTGCTGCTGTCTATTACACTCTGCTACTGTCTCTTACACTCTGCTATTGTCTCTTACACTCTGCTACTGTCTATAACACTCTCTTACACTCTGTTACTGTCTATTACACTCTGCTACAGTCTCTTACACTGTCTTACACTATGTTACACTCTGCTCCAGTCTATTACACTCTGCTATTGTCTCTTACACTCTGCTACTGTCTATAACACTCTCTTACACTCTGTTACTGTCTATTACACTATGTTACACTCTCTTACACTCTGTAACTGTCTCTTACACTCTCTTACACTCTGTTACTGTCTCCTATACTCTGTTACTGTCTCCTATACTCTGTTACACTCTCTTACACTCTGCTGCTGTCTCTTACACTCTGTTACTGTCTCTTACACTCTGTTACTGTCTCTTACACTCTCTTACACTCTCTTACACTCTCTTACACTCTCTTACACTCTCTTACACTCTCCTACTGTCTCTTACACCCTCTTACACTCTGTTACTGTCTCTTACACTCTGTTACTGTCTCTTAAACTCTGCTACTGTCTATAACACTCTCGTGCACTCTGTTACTGTCTATTACACTCTGCTACTGTCTCTTACACTCTCTTACACTATGTTACACTCTGCTACAGTCTATTACACTCTGCTACTGTCTCTTACACTCTGCTATTGTCTCTTACACTCTGCTACTGTCTCTTACACTCTGCTACTGTCTATAACACTCTCTTACACTCTGTTACTGTCTATTACACTCTGCTACTGTCTCTTACACTCTCTTACACTGTTACACTCTGCTACAGTCTATTACACTCTGCTACTGTCTCTTACACTCTGCTATTGTCTCTTACACTCTGCTACTGTCTATAACACTCTCTTACACTCTCTTACACTCTGCTACTGTCTCTTACACCCTCTTACACTCTGTTACTGTCTCTTACACTCTCTTACACTCTGTTACACTCTCTTACACGCTGTTACACTCTCTTACACGCTGTTACACCCTCTTACACACTGTTACTGTCTCTTACACTCTCTTACACTCTGCTACTGTCTCTTACACTCTGTTACTGTTTCTTACACTCTGCTACTGTCTCTAACACTCTGCTACTGTCTCTTTCACTCTGCTACTGTCTCTTACACTCTGCTACTATCTCTTACGCTCTGTTACTGTGTCTTACACTGTACTACACTGTCATACACTCTGTTACTGTATCTTACACTATGTTACTGTCTCGTACACTCTGTTACTGTCTCTTACACTCTGTTACTGTCTCCTATACTCTGTTACTGTCTCTTACACCCTGTTACACTCTCTTACACTCTGCTACTGTCTCTTACACTCTACTACACTCTCGTACACTCTGTTACTGTCTATTACACTCTCTTACACTCTGCTGCTGTCTCTTACACTCTGTTACTGTCTCTTACACTCTGTTACTGTCTCTTACACGCCTATCTCTTACACTCTACTACACTCTACTACTGTCTCTTTCACTCTGCTACTGTCTCTTTTACTCTGTTACTGTCTCTTACACTCTGTTACTGTCTCTTACACTCTGCTACTGTCTATAACACTCTCTTACACTATGTTACACTCTGCTACTGTCTCTTACACTCTGCTATTGTCTCTTACACTCTGCTACTGTCTCTTACACTCTCTTACACTATGTTACACTCTCTTACACTCTGCTGCTGTCTCTTACACTCTGTTACTGTCTCTTACACTCTGTTACACTCTCTTACTGTCTCTTACACTCTGTTACACTCTCTTACACGCTGTTACACTCTCTTACACTCTGTTACTGTCTCTTACACTCTGCTACTGTCTCTTACACTCTGCTACTCTCTCTTTCACTTTGCTTCTGTCTCTTACACACTGCTACTGTCTCTTACGCTCTGTTACTGTCTCTTACACTCTACTACACTCTCGTATACTCTGTTACTGTCTCTTACACTCTGTTACTGTCTCTTACACTCTGTTACTGTCTCTTACACTCTCTTACACTCTGCTGCTGTCTCTTACACTCTTTTACTGTCTCTTACACTCTGTTACTGTCTATTACACTCTCTTACACTCTCCTACACTCTTCTACTGTCTCTTACACCCCCTTACACTCTGTTACTGTCTCTTACACTCCCTTACACTCTGTTACACTCTCTTACATGCTGTTACACTCTCTTACACGCTGTTACACCCTCTTACACACTGTTACTGTCTCTTACACTCTCTTACACTCTGCTACTATCTCTTACACTCTGTTACTGTCTCTTACACTCTGCTACTGTCTCTTACACTCTGCTACTGTATCTTTCACTCTGCTACTGTCTCTTACACTGTCTTACACTATGTTACACTCTCTTACACTCTGCTGCTGTCTCATATACTCTGTTACTGTCTCTTACACAGGTTTACAATGTCTACGCGAAGAGATACCCAAAGACGTTCACAGTATACTGAGATCATTCGGGACCATGTGGTCCTAGAGGACGGTATATGCCATGTGACGCTCTCTTACACTCTACTACACTCTACTACCGTCTCTTTCACTCTGCTACTGTCTCTTACACTCTGTTACTGTCTCTTACACTCTGTTACAGTCTCTTACACTCTTCTACTGTATCTTACACTCTGCTACTGTCTCTTACACTCTGCAACTGTCTATAACACTCTCTTACACTCTGTTACTGTCTATTACACTCTGCTACTGTCTCTTACACTCTCTTACACTCTGCTACACTCTATTACACTCTGCTACACTCTATTACACTCTGCTACACTCTATTACACTCTGCTATTGTCTCTTACACTCTGCTACTGTCTATAACACTCTCTTACACTCTGTTACTGTCTATTACACTCTGCTACTGTCTCTTACACTCTCTTACACTATGTTACACTCTGCTACAGTCTATTACACTCTGCTACTGTCTCTTACACTCTGCTATTGTCTCTTACACTCTGCGACTGTCTCTTCAACTCTCTTACACTCTTCTGCTGTCTCTTACACTCTGTTACTGTCTCTTACACTATGTTACACTCTCTTACACTCTGTAACTGTCTCTTACACTCTCTTACACTCTGTTACTGTCTCCTATACTCTGTTACTGTCTCCTATACTCTGTTACACTCTCTTACACTCTGCTGCTGTCTCTTACACTCTGTTACTGTCTCTTACACTCTGTTACTGTCTCTTACACTCTCTTACACTCTCTTACACTCTCCTACACTCTGCTACTGTCTCTTACACCCTCTTACACTCTGTTACTGTCTCTTACACTCTGTTACTGTCTCTTAAACTCTGCTACTGTCTATAACACTCTCTTACACTCTGTTACTGTCTATTACACTCTGCTACTGTCTCTTACACTCTCTTACACTATGTTACACTCTGCTACAGTCTATTACACTCTGCTACTGTCTCTTACACTCTGCTATTGTCTCTTACACTCTGCTACTGTCTTTAACACTCTCTTACACTCTGTTACTGTCTATTACACTCTGCTACTGTCTCTTACACTCTCTTACACTCTGCTGCTGTCTATTACACTCTGCTACTGTCTCTTACACTCTGCTATTGTCTATAACACTCTGCTACTGTCTATAACACTCTCTTACACTATGTTACTGTCTATTACACTCTGCTACTGTCTCTTACACTCTCTTACACTCTGCTGCTGTCTCTTACACTCTGTTACTGTCTCTTACACTCTGTTACTGTCTCTTAAACTCTGCTACTGTCTATAACACTCTCTTACACTCTTACTGTCTATTACACTCTGCTACTGTCTCTTACACTCTCTTACACTATGTTACACTCTGCTACAGTCTATTACACTCTGCTACTGTCTCTTACACTCTGCTATTGTCTCTTACACTCTGCTACTGTCTATAACACTCTCTTACACTCTGTTACTGTCTATTACACTCTGCTACTGTCTCTTACACTCTCTTACAATCTGCTGCTGTCTATTACACTCTGCTACTGTCTCTTACACTCTGCTATTGTCTATAACACTCTGCTACTGTCTATAACACTCTCTTACACTCTGTTACTGTCTATTACACTCTGCTACTGTCTCTTACACTCTCTTACACTCTGCTGCTGTCTCTTACACTCTGTTACTGTCTCTTACACTCTGTTACTGTCTCTTAAACTCTGCTACTGTCTATAACACTCTCTTACACTCTGTTAATGTCTATTACACTCTGCTACTGTCTCTTACACTCTGCTATTGTCTCTTACACTCTGCTACTGTCTATAACACTCTCTTACACTCTGTTACTGTCTATTACACTCTGCTACTGTCTCTTACACTCTCTTACACTCTGCTGCTGTCTATTACACTCTGCTACTGTCTCTTACACTCTGCTATTGTCTATAACACTCTGCTACTGTCTATAACACTCTCTTACACTCTGTTACTGTCTATTACACTCTGCTACTGTCTCTTACACTCTCTTACACTCTGCTGCTGTCTCTTACACTCTGTTACTGTCTCTTACACTCTGTTACACTCTCCTACACTCTCTTACACTCTGTAACTGTCTCTTACACTCTCTTACACTCTGTTACTGTCTCCTATACTCTGTTACACTTTCTTACACTCCACTACTGTCTCATATACTCTTTTACTGTCTCTTACACAGGTTTACGAGGTCTACGCGAAGAGATCCCCAAAGACGTTCACAGTATACTGAGATCATTAAGGACTATGTGATCCTAGAGGACGGTATATGCCATGTGACACTCTCTTACACTCTACTACACTCTACTACTGTCTCTTTCACTCTGCTACTGTCTCTTACACTCTGTTACTGTCTTTTACACTCTGTTACTGTCTATTACACTCTGCTACTGTATCTTACACTCTGCTATTGTCTCTTACACTCTGCTACTGTCTATAACACTCTCTTACACTCTGTTACTGTCTATTACACTCTGCTACTGTCTCTTACACTCTCTTACACTATGTTACACTCTCTTACACTCTGCTGCTGACTCTTACACTCTGTTACTGTCTCTGACACTCTCCTACACTCTGTTACTGTCTATTACACTCTGCTACTGTCTCTTTCACTCTCTTACACTATGTTACACTCTCTTACACTCTGCTGCTGTCTCTTACACTCTGTTACTGTCTCTTACACTCTGTTACTGTCTCTTACACTCTCCTACACTCTGTTACTGTCTCTTACACTCTCTTACACTCTGTTACACTCTCTTACATGCTGTTACACTCTCCTACACTCTGTTACTGTCTATTACACTCTGCTACTGTCTCTTTCACTCTCTTACACTATGTTACACTCTCTTACACTCTGCTGCTGTCTCTTACACTCTGTTACTGTCTCTTACACTCTGTTACTGTCTCTTACACTCTACTACACTCTGTTACTGTCTCTTACACTCTCTTACACTCTGTTACACTCTCTTACATGCTGTTACACTCTCTTACACTCTGTTACTGTCTCTTACACTCTCTTACACTCTGCTACTGTCTCTTACACTCTGCTACTGTCTCTTACACTCTGCTACTCTCTCTTTCACTCTGCTTCTGTCTCTTACACTCTGCTACTGTCTCTTACGCTCTGTTACTGTCTCTTACACTCTGTTACACTCTCTTACACTCTGCTGCTGTCTCTTACACTCTGTTACTGTCTCTTACACTCTTACTGTCTCTTACACTCTTACTGTCTCTTACACTCTCTTACACTCTCCTACACTTTGCTACTGTCTCTTACACCCTCTTACACTCTGTTACTGTCTCTTACACTCTGTTACTGTCTCTTACACTCTCCTACACTATGTTACTGTCTCTTACACTCTCTTACACTCTGCTACTGTCTATAACACTCTCTTACACTCTGTTACTGTCTATTACACTCTGCTACTGTCTCTTACACTCTCTTACACTATGTTACACTCTGCTACAGTCTATTACACTCTGCTACTGTCTCTTACACTCTGCTATTGTCTCTTACACTCTGCTACTATCTATAACACTCTCTTACACTCTGTTACTGTCTATTACACTCTGCTACTGTCTCTTACACTCTCTTACACTCTGCTGCTGTCTATTACAATCTGCTACTGTCTCTTACACTCTGCTATTGTCTCTTACACTCTGCTACTGTCTATAACACTCTCTTACACTCTGTTACTGTCTATTACACTCTGCTACAGTCTCTTACACTGTCTTACACTATGTTACACTCTGCTCCAGTCTATTACACTCTGCTATTGTCTCTTACACTCTGCTACTGTCTATAACACTCTCTTACACTCTGTTACTGTCTATTACACTATGTTACACTCTCTTACACTCTGTAACTGTCTCTTACACTCTCTTACACTCTGTTACTGTCTCCTATACTCTGTTACTGTCTCCTATACTCTGTTACACTCTCTTACACTCTGCTGCTGTCTCTTACACTCTGTTACTGTCTCTTACACTCTGTTACTGTCTCTTACACTCTCTTACACTCTCTTACACTCTCTTACACTCTCTTACACTCTCTTACACTCTCCTACTGTCTCTTACACCCTCTTACACTCTGTTACTGTCTCTTACACTCTGTTACTGTCTCTTAAACTCTGCTACTGTCTATAACACTCTCGTACACTCTGTTACTGTCTATTACACTCTGCTACTGTCTCTTACACTCTCTTACACTATGTTACACTCTGCTACAGTCTATTACACTCTGCTACTGTCTCTTACACTCTGCTATTGTCTCTTACACTCTGCTACTGTCTCTTACACTCTGCTACTGTCTATAACACTCTCTTACACTCTGTTACTGTCTATTACACTCTGCTACTGTCTCTTACACTCTCTTACACTGTTACACTCTGCTACAGTCTATTACACTCTGCTACTGTCTCTTACACTCTGCTATTGTCTCTTACACTCTGCTACTGTCTATAACACTCTCTTACACTCTCTTACACTCTGCTACTGTCTCTTACACCGTCTTACACTCTGTTACTGTCTCTTACACTCTCTTACACTCTGTTACACTCTCTTACACGCTGTTACACTCTCTTACACGCTGTTACACCCTCTTACACACTGTTACTGTCTCTTACACTCTCTTACACTCTGCTACTGTCTCTTACACTCTGTTACTGTTTCTTACACTCTGCTACTGTCTCTAACACTCTGCTACTGTCTCTTTCACTCTGCTACTGTCTCTTACACTCTGCTACTATCTCTTACGCTCTGTTACTGTGTCTTACACTGTACTACACTGTCATACACTCTGTTACTGTATCTTACACTATGTTACTGTCTCGTACACTCTGTTACTGTCTCTTACACTCTGTTACTGTCTCCTATACTCTGTTACTGTCTCTTACACCCTGTTACACTCTCTTACACTCTGCTACTGTCTCTTACACTCTACTACACTCTCGTACACTCTGTTACTGTCTATTACACTCTCTTACACTCTGCTGCTGTCTCTTACACTCTGTTACTGTCTCTTACACTCTGTTACTGTCTCTTACACGCCTATCTCTTACACTCTACTACACTCTACTACTGTCTCTTTCACTCTGCTACTGTCTCTTTTACTCTGTTACTGTCTCTTACACTCTGTTACTGTCTCTTACACTCTGCTACTGTCTATAACACTCTCTTACACTATGTTACACTCTGCTACTGTCTCTTACACTCTGCTATTGTCTCTTACACTCTGCTACTGTCTCTTACACTCTATTACACTCTGTTACTGTCTATTACACTCTGCTACTGTCTCTTACACTCTCTTACACTATGTTACACTCTCTTACACTCTGCTGCTGTCTCTTACACTCTGTTACTGTCTCTTACACTCTGTTACACTCTCTTACTGTCTCTTACACTCTGTTACACTCTCTTACACGCTGTTACACTCTCTTACACTCTGTTACTGTCTCTTACACTCTCTTGCACTCTGCTACTGTCTCTTACACTCTGCTACTGTCTCTTACACTCTGCTACTCTCTCTTTCACTTTGCTTCTGTCTCTTACACACTGCTACTGTCTCTTACGCTCTGTTACTGTCTCTTACACTCTACTACACTCTCGTATACTCTGTTACTGTCTCTTACACTCTGTTACTGTCTCTTACACTCTGTTACTGTCTCTTACACTCTCTTACACTCTGCTGCTGTCTCTTACACTCTTTTACTGTCTCTTACACTCTGTTACTGTCTATTACACTCTCTTACACTCTCCTACACTCTTCTACTGTCTCTTACACCCCCTTACACTCTGTTACTGTCTCTTACACTCCCTTACACTCTGTTACACTCTCTTACATGCTGTTACACTCTCTTACACGTTGTTACACCCTCTTACACACTGTTACTGTCTCTTACACTCTCTTACACTCTGCTACTATCTCTTACACTCTGTTACTGTCTCTTACACTCTGCTACTGTCTCTTACACTCTGCTACTGTCTCTTTCACTCTGCTACTGTCTCTTACACTGTCTTACACTATGTTACACTCTCTTACACTCTGCTGCTGTCTCATATACTCTGTTACTGTCTCTTACACAGGTTTACGATGTCTACGCGAAGAGATACCCAAAGACGTTCACAGTATACTGAGATCATTCGGGACCATGTGGTCCTAGAGGACGGTATATGCCATGTGACGCTCTCTTACACTCTACTACACTCTACTACCGTCTCTTTCACTCTGCTACTGTCTCTTACACTCTGTTACTGTCTCTTACACTCTGTTACTGTCTCTTACACTCTGTTACAGTCTCTTACACTCTTCTACTGTATCTTACACTCTGCTATTGTCTCTTACACTCTGCAACTGTCTATAACACTCTCTTACACTCTGTTACTGTCTATTACACTCTGCTACTGTCTCTTACACTCTCTTACACTCTGCTACACTCTATTACACTCTGCTACACTCTATTACACTCTGCTATTGTCTCTTACACTCTGCTACTGTCTATAACACTCTCTTACACTCTGTTACTGTCTATTACACTCTGCTACTGTCTCTTACACTCTCTTACACTATGTTACACTCTGCTACAGTCTATTACACTCTGCTACTGTCTCTTACACTCTGCTATTGTCTCTTACACTCTGCGACTGTCTCTTCAACTCTCTTACACTCTTCTGCTGTCTCTTACACTCTGTTACTGTCTCTTACACTATGTTACACTCTCTTACACTCTGTAACTGTCTCTTACACTCTCTTACACTCTGTTACTGTCTCCTATACTCTGTTACTGTCTCCTATACTCTGTTACACTCTCTTACACTCTGCTGCTGTCTCTTACACTCTGTTACTGTCTCTTACACTCTGTTACTGTCTCTTACACTCTCTTACACTCTCTTACACTCTCCTACACTCTGCTACTGTCTCTTACACCCTCTTACACTCTGTTACTGTCTCTTACACTCTGTTACTGTCTCTTAAACTCTGCTACTGTCTATAACACTCTCTTACACTCTGTTACTGTCTATTACACTCTGCTACTGTCTCTTACACTCTCTTACACTATGTTACACTCTGCTACAGTCTATTACACTCTGCTACTGTCTCTTACACTCTGCTATTGTCTCTTACACTCTGCTACTGTCTTTAACACTCTCTTACACTCTGTTACTGTCTATTACACTCTGCTACTGTCTCTTACACTCTCTTACACTCTGCTGCTGTCTATTACACTCTGCTACTGTCTCTTACACTCTGCTATTGTCTATAACACTCTGCTACTGTCTATAACACTCTCATACACTCTGTTACTGTCTATTACACTCTGCTACTGTCTCTTACACTCTGCTGCTGTCTCTTACACTCTGTTACTGTCTCTTACACTCTGTTACTGTCTCTTAAACTCTGCTACTGTCTATAACACTCTCTTACACTCTTACTGTCTATTACACTCTGCTACTGTCTCTTACACTCTCTTACACTATGTTACACTCTGCTACAGTCTATTACACTCTGCTACTGTCTCTTACACTCTGCTATTGTCTCTTACACTCTGCTACTGTCTATAACACTCTCTTACACTCTGTTACTGTCTATTACACTCTGCTACTGTCTCTTACACTCTCTTACAATCTGCTGCTGTCTATTACACTCTGCTACTGTCTCTTACACTCTGCTATTGTCTATAACACTCTGCTACTGTCTATAACACTCTCTTACACTCTGTTACTGTCTATTACACTCTGCTACTGTCTCTTACACTCTCTTACACTCTGCTGCTGTCTCTTACACTCTGTTACTGTCTCTTACACTCTGTTACTGTCTCTTAAACTCTGCTACTGTCTATAACACTCTCTTACACTCTGTTAATGTCTATTACACTCTGCTACTGTCTCTTACACTCTGCTATTGTCTCTTACACTCTGCTACTGTCTATAACACTCTCTTACACTCTGTTACTGTCTATTACACTCTGCTACTGTGTCTTACACTCTCTTACACTCTGCTGCTGTCTATTACACTCTGCTACTGTCTCTTACACTCTGATATTGTCTATAACACTCTGCTACTGTCTATAACACTCTCTTACACTCTGTTACTGTCTATTACACTCTGCTACTGTCTCTTACACTCTCTTACACTCTGCTGCTGTCTCTTACACTCTGTTACTGTCTCTTACACTCTGTTACACTCTCTTACACTCTCTTACACTCTGTAACTGTCTCTTACACTCTCTTACACTCTGTTACTGTCTCCTATACTCTGTTACACTTTCTTACACTCCACTACTGTCTCATATACTCTTTTACTGTCTCTTACACAGGTTTACGAGGTCTACGCGAAGAGATCCCCAAAGACGTTCACAGTATACTGAGATCATTCAGGACTATGTGATCCTAGAGGACGGTATATGCCATGTGACACTCTCTTACACTCTACTACACTCTACTACTGTCTCTTTCACTCTGCTACTGTCTCTTACACTCTGTTACTGTCTTTTACACTCTGTTACTGTCTATTACACTCTGCTACTGTATCTTACACTCTGCTATTGTCTCTTACACTCTGCTACTGTCTATAACACTCTCTTACACTCTGTTACTGTCTATTACACTCTGCTACTGTCTCTTACACTCTCTTACACTATGTTACACTCTCTTACACTCTGCTGCTGACTCTTACACTCTGTTACTGTCTCTGACACTCTCCTACACTCTGTTACTGTCTATTACACTCTGCTACTGTCTCTTTCACTCTCTTACACTATGTTACACTCTCTTACACTCTGCTGCTGTCTCTTACACTCTGTTACTGTCTCTTACACTCTGTTACTGTCTCTTACACTCTCTTACACTCTGTTACCGTCTCCTATACTCTGTTACTGTCTCCTATGCTCTGTCACACTCTCTTACACTCCGCTACTGTCTCATATACTCTTTTACTGTCTCTTACACAGGTTTACGATGTCTACGCGAAGAGATCCCCAAAGACGTTCACAGTATACTGAGATCATTCAGGACTATGTGATCCTAGAGGACGGTATATGCCATGTGACACTCTGGTACACTCTACTACACTCTACTACTGCCTCTTTCACTCTGCTACTGTCTCTTACACTCTGTTACTGTCTCTTACACTTTGCTACTGTATCTTACACTCTGCTATTGTCTCTTACACTCTGCTACTGTCTATAACACTCTCTTACACTCTGTTACTGTCTATTACACTCTGCTACTGTCTCTTTCACTCTCTTACACTATGTTACACTCTCTTACACTCTGCTGCTGTCTCTTACACTCTGTTACTGTCTCTTACACTCTGTTACTGTCTCTTACACTCTACTACACTCTGTTACTGTCTCTTACACTCTCTTACACTCTGTTACACTCTCTTACATGCTGTTACACTCTCTTACACTCTGTTACTGTCTCTTACACTCTCTTACACTCTGCTACTGTCTCTTACACTCTGCTACTCTCTCTTTCACTCTGCTTCTGTCTCTTACACTCTGCTACTGTCTCTTACGCTCTGTTACTGTCTCTTACACTCTGTTACACTCTCTTACACTCTGCTGCTGTCTCTTACACTCTTACTGTCTCTTACACTCTCTTACACTCTCCTACACTCTGCTACTGTCTCTTACACCCTCTTACACTCTGTTACTGTCTCTTACACTCTGTTACTGTCTCTTACACTCTCCTACACTATGTTACTGTCTCTTACACTCTCTTACACTCTGTTACACTCTCTTACACTCTGTAACTGTCTCTTACACTCTCTTACACTCTGCTACTGTCTATAACACTCTCTTACACTCTGTTACTGTCCATTACACTCTGCTACTGTCTCTTACACTCTCTTACACTATGTTACACTCTGCTACAGTCTATTACACTCTGCTACTGTCTCTTACACTCTGCTATTGTCTCTTACACTCTGATACTGTCTATAACACTCTCTTACACTCTGTTACTGTCTATTACACTCTGCTACTGTCTCTTACACTCTCTTACACTCTGCTGCTGTCTATTACACTCTGCTACTGTCTCTTACACTCTGCTATTGTCTATAACACTCTGCTACTCTCTATAACACTCTCTTACACTCTCTTACTGTCTATTACACTCCGCTACTGTCTCTTACACTCTCTTACACTCTGTTACAGTCTATTACACTCTGCTACTGTCTCTTACACTCTGCTATTGTCTCTTGCACTCTGCTACTGTCTATAACACTCTCTTACACTCTGTTACTGTCTATTACACTCTGCTATTGTCTCTTACACTCTCTTACACTCTGTTACAGTCTATTACACTCTGCTACTGTCTCTTACACTCTGCTACTGTCTCTTACACTCTATTACACTCTGTTACTGTCTATTACACTCTGCTACTGTCTCTTACACTCTCTTACACTATGTTACACTCTCTTACACTCTGCTGCTGTCTCTTACACTCTGTTACTGTCTCTTACACTCCGTTACTGTCTCTTACACTCTCCTACACTCTGTCACTGTCTCTTACACTCTGTTACACTCTCTTACTGTCTCTTACACTCTGTTACACTCTCTTACACTCTGTTACTGTCTCTTACACTCTGCTACTGTCTCTTACACTCTGCTACTCTCTCTTTCACTTTGCTTCTGTCTCTTACACACTGCTACTGTCTCTTACGCTCTGTTACTGTCTCTTACACTCTACTACACTCTCGTATACTCTGTTACTGTCTCTTACACTCTGTTACTGTCTCTTACACTCTGTTACTGTCTCGTACACTCTGTTACTGTCTCTTACACTCTGTTACACTCTCTTACTGTCTCTTACACTCTCTTACACTCTGCTGCTGTCTCTTACACTCTGTTACTGTCTCTTACACTCTGTTACTGTCTATTACACTCTCTTACACTCTCCTACACTCTCCTACACTCTTCTACTGTCTCTTACACCCCCTTACACTCGGTTACTGTCTCTTACACTCCCTTACACTCTGTTACACTCTCTTACATGCTGTTACACTCTCTTACACGCTGTTACACCCTCTTACACACTGTTACTGTCTCTTACACTCTTACACTCTGCTACTGTCTCTTACACTCTGCTACTGTCTCTTTCACTTTGCTTCTGTCTCTTACACACTGCTACTGTCTCTTACGCTCTGTTACTGTCTCTTACACTCTACTACACTCTCGTATACTCTGTTACTGTCTCTTACACTCTGTTACTGTCTCGTACACTCTGTTACTGTCTCGTACACTCTGTTACTGTCTCTTACACTCTGTTACACTCTCTTACACTCTGTTACTGTCTCTTACACTCTTACACTCTGCTGCTGTCTCTTACACTCTGTTACTGTCTCTTACACTCTGTTACTGTCTATTACACTCTGCTACTGTCTCTTACACTCTGCTATTGTCTCTTGCACTCTGCTACTGTCTATAACACTCTCTTACACTCTGTTACTGTCTATTACACTCTGCTATTGTCTCTTACACTCTCTTACACTCTGTTACACTCTGCTACAGTCTATTACACTCTGCTACTGTCTCTTACACTCTGCTATTGTCTCTTACACTCTGCTACTGTCTCTTACACTCTATTACACTCTGTTACTGTCTATTACACTCTGCTACTATCTCTTTCACTCTCTTACACTATGTTACACACTCTTACACTCTGCTACTGTCTCTTACACTCTGTTACTGTCTCTTACACTCTGTTACTGTCTCTTACACTCTCTTACACTCTGTTACACTCTCTTACACGCTGTTACACTCTCTTACACTCTGTTACTGTCTATTACACTCTCTTACACTCTGCTACTGTCTCTTACTCTCTGCTACTGTCTCTTACACTCTGCTACTCTCTCTTTCACTCTGCTTCTGTCTCTTACACTCTGCTACTGTCTCTTATGCTCTGTTACTGTCTCTTACACTCTGTTACACTCTCTTACACTCTGCTGCTGTCTCTTACACTCTGTTACTGTCTCTTACACTCTGTTACTGTCTCTTACACTCTCTTACACTCTCCTACACTCTGCTACTGTCTCTTACACCCTCTTACACTCTGTTACTGTCTCTTACACTCTGTTACTGTCTCTTAAACTCTGCTACTGTCTATAACACTCTCTTACACTCTGTTAATGTCTATTACACTCTGCTACTGTCTCTTACACTCTCTTACACTGTTACACTCTGCTACAGTCTATTACACTCTGCTACTGTCTCTTACACTCTGCTATTGTCTCTTACACTCTGCTACTGTCTATAACACTCTCTTACACTCTGTTACTGTCTATTACACTCTGCTACTGTCTCTTACACTCTCTTACACTCTGCTGCTGTCTATTACACTCTGCTACTGTCTCTTACACTCTCTTACACTATGTTACACTCTCTTACACTCTGCTGCTGTCTCTTACACTCTGTTACTGTCTCTTACACTCCGTTACTGTCTCTTACACTCTCCTACACTCTCTTACTGTCTCTTACACTCTGTTACACTCTCTTACACGCTGTTACACTCTCTTACACTCTGTTACTGTCTCTTACACTCTCTTACACTCTGCTACTGTCTCTTACACTCTGCTACTGTCTCTTACACTCTGCTACTCTCTCTTTCACTTTGCTTCTGTCTCTTACACACTGCTACTGTCTCTTACGCTCTGTTACTGTCTCTTACACTCTACTACACTCTCGTATACTCTGTTACTGTCTCTTACACTCTGTTACTGTCTCTTACACTCTGTTACTGTCTCGTACACTCTGTTACTGTCTCTTACACTCTGTTACACTCTCTTACACTCTGTTACTGTCTCTTACACTCTCTTACACTCTGCTGCTGTCTCTTACACTCTGTTACTGTCTCTTACACTCTGTTACTGTCTATTACACTCTCTTACACTCTCCTAAACTCTCCTACACTCTTCTACTGTCTCTTACACCCCCTTACACTCTGTTACTGTCTCTTACACTCCCTTACACTCTGTTACACTCTCTTACACGCTGTTACTGTCTCTTACACTCTGCTACTGTCTCTTACACTCTACTACTGTCTCTTTCACTCTGCTACTGTCTCTTACACTCTGCTACTATCTCTTATGCTCTGTTACTGTCTCTTACACTCTACTACACTCTCATACACTCTGTTACTGTATCTTACACTCTGTTACTGTCTCTTACACTCTGTTACTGTCTCTTACACTCTGCTATTGTCTCTTACACTCTGCTACTGTCTATAACACTGTCTTACACTCTGTTACTGTCTATTACACTCTGCTACTGTCTCTTTCACTCTCTTACACTATGTTACACTCTCTTACACTCTGCTGCTGTCTCTTACACTCTGTTACTGTCTCTTACACTCTGTTACTGTCTCTTACACTCTCCTACACTCTGTTACTGTCTCCTACACTCTCTTACACTCTGTTACACTCTCTTACACGCTGTTACACTCTATTACACTCTGTTAATTTCTCTTACACTCTCTTACACTCTGCTACTGTCTCTTACACTCTGCTACTCTCTCTTTCACTCTGTTTCTGTCTCTTACACTCTGCTTCTGTCTCTTATGCTCTGTTACTGTCTCTTACACTCTACTACACTCTCGTACACTCTGTTACTGTCTCTTACACTCTGTTACACTCTCTTACACTCTGTTACTGTCTCTTACACTCTGCTGCTGTCTCTTACACTCTGTCACTGTCTCTTACACTCTCTTACACTCTCCTACACTCTGCTACTGTCTCTTACACCCTCTTACACTCTTACTGTCTCTTACACTCTGTTACTGTCTCTTAAACTCTGCTACTGTCTATAACACTCTCTTACACTCTATTACTGTCTATTACACTCTGCTACTGTCTCTTACACTCTCTTACACTATTTTACACTCTGCTACAGTCTATTACACTCTGCTACTGTCTCTTACACTCTGCTATTGTCCCTTACACTCTGCTACTGTCTATAACACTCTCTTACACTCTCTTACACTCTGCTACTGTCCCTTACACTCTGTTACTGTCTCTTACACTCTCCTACACTATGTTACTGTCTCTTACACTCTCTTACACTCTGTTACACTCTCTTACACTCTGTAACTGTCTCTTACAATCTCTTACACTCTGCTACTGTCTATAACACTCTCTTACACTCTGTTACTGTCTATTACACTCTGCTACTGTCTCTTACACTCTCTTACACTATGTTACACTCTCTTACACTCTGCTGCTGACTCTTACACTCTGTTACTGTCTCTGACACTCTCCTACACTCTGTTACTGTCTATTACACTCTGCTACTTTCTCTTTCACTCTCTTACACTATGTTACACTCTCTTACACTCTGCTGCTGTCTCTTACACTCTGTTACTGTCTCTTACACTCTGTTACTGTCTCTTACACTCTCTTACACTCTGTTACACTCTCTTACATGCTGTTACACTCTCTTACACTCTGTTACTGTCTCTTACACTCTCTTACACTCTGCTACTGTCTCTTACACTCTGCTACTGTCTCTTACACTCTGCTACTGTCTCTTACACTCTGCTTCTGTTTCTTACACTCTGCTACTGTCTCTTACACTCTGTTACTGTCTCTTACACTCTGTTACACTCTCTTACACTCTGCTGCTGTCTCTTACACTCTGTTACTGTCTCTTACACTCTTACTGTCTCTTACACTCTCTTACACTCTCCTACACTATGTTACTGTCTCTTACACTCTCTTACACTCTGTTACACTCTCTTACACTCTGCTACTGTCTATAACACTCTCTTACACTCTGTTACTGTCTATTACACTCTGCTACTGTCTCTTACACTCTCTTACACTATGTTACACTCTGCTACAGTCTATTACACTCTGCTACTGTCTCTTACACTCTGCTATTGTCTCTTATACTCCGATACTGTCTATAACACTCTCTTACACTCTGTTACTGTCTATTACACTCTGCTACTGTCTCTTACACTCTCTTACACTCTGCTGCTGTCAATTACACTCTGCTACTGTCTCTTACACTCTGCTATTGTCTATAACACTCTGCTACTGTCTATAACACTCTCTTACACTCTGTTACTGTCTATTACACTCCGCTACTGTCTCTTACACTCTCTTACACTCTGTTACACTCTGTTACAGTCTATTACACTCTGCTACTGTCTCTTACACTCTGCTATTGTCTCTTGCACTCTGCTACTGTCTATAACACTCTCTTACACTCTGTTACTGTCTATTACACTCTGCTATTGTCTCTTACACTCTCTTACACTCTGTTACACTCTGCTACAGTCTATTACACTCTGCTACTGTCTCTTACACTCTGCTACTGTCTCTTACACGCTATTACACTCTGTTACTGTCTATTACACTCTGCTACTGTCTCTTACACTCTCTTACACTATGTTACACTCTCTAACACTCTGCTGCTGTCTCTTACACTCTGTTACTGTCTCTTACACTCCGTTACTGTCTCTTACACTCTCCTACACTCTGTTACTGTCTCTTACACTCTATTACACTCTCTTACTGTCTCTTACACTCTGTTACACTCTCTTACACGCTGTTACACTCTCTTACACTCTGTTACTGTCTCTTACACTCTTACACTCTGCTACTGTCTCTTACACTCTGCTACTGTCTCTTACACTCTGCTACTCTCTCTTTCACTTTGCTTCTGTCTCTTACACACTGCTACTGTCTCTTACGCTCTGTTACTGTCTCTTACACTCTACTACACTCTCGTATACTCTGTTACTGTCTCTTACACTCTGTTACTGTCTCGTACACTCTGTTACTGTCTCGTACACTCTGTTACTGTCTCTTACACTCTGTTACACTCTCTTACACTCTGTTACTGTCTCTTACACTCTTACACTCTGCTGCTGTCTCTTACACTCTGTTACTGTCTCTTACACTCTGTTACTGTCTATTACACTCTGCTACTGTCTCTTACACTCTGCTATTGTCTCTTGCACTCTGCTACTGTCTATAACACTCTCTTACACTCTGTTACTGTCTATTACACTCTGCTATTGTCTCTTACACTCTCTTACACTCTGTTACACTCTGCTACAGTCTATTACACTCTGCTACTGTCTCTTACACTCTGCTATTGTCTCTTACACTCTGCTACTGTCTCTTACACTCTATTACACTCTGTTACTGTCTATTACACTCTGCTACTATCTCTTTCACTCTCTTACACTATGTTACACACTCTTACACTCTGCTGCTGTCTCTTACACTCTGTTACTGTCTCTTACACTCTGTTACTGTCTCTTACACTCTCTTACACTCTGTTACACTCTCTTACACGCTGTTACACTCTCTTACACTCTGTTACTGTCTATTACACTCTCTTACACTCTGCTACTGTCTCTTACTCTCTGCTACTGTCTCTTACACTCTGCTACTCTCTCTTTCACTCTGCTTCTGTCTCTTACACTCTGCTACTGTCTCTTATGCTCTGTTACTGTCTCTTACACTCTGTTACACTCTCTTACACTCTGCTGCTGTCTCTTACACTCTGTTACTGTCTCTTACACTCTGTTACTGTCTCTTACACTCTCTTACACTCTCCTACACTCTGCTACTGTCTCTTACACCCTCTTACACTCTGTTACTGTCTCTTACACTCTGTTACTGTCTCTTAAACTCTGCTACTGTCTATAACACTCTCTTACATTCTGTTAATGTCTATTACACTCTGCTACTGTCTCTTACACTCTCTTACACTGTTACACTCTGCTACAGTCTATTACACTCTGCTACTGTCTCTTACACTCTGCTATTGTCTCTTACACTCTGCTACTGTCTATAACACTCTCTTACACTCTGTTACTGTCTATTACACTCTGCTACTGTCTCTTACACTCTCTTACACTCTGCTGCTGTCTATTACACTCTGCTACTGTCTCTTACACTCTCTTACACTATGTTACACTCTCTTACACTCTGCTGCTGTCTCTTACACTCTGTTACTGTCTCTTACACTCCGTTACTGTCTCTTACACTCTCCTACACTCTGTTACTGTCTCTTACACTCTGTTACACTCTCTTACTGTCTCTTACACTCTGTTACACTCTCTTACACGCTGTTACACTCTCTTACACTCTGTTACTGTCTCTTACACTCTCTTACACTCTGCTACTGTCTCTTACACTCTGCTACTGTCTCTTACACTCTGCTACTCTCTCTTTCACTTTGCTTCTGTCTCTTACACACTGCTACTGTCTCTTACGCTCTGTTACTGTCTCTTACATTCTACTACACTCTCGTATACTCTGTTACTGTCTCTTACACTCTGTTACTGTCTCTTACACTCTGTTACTGTCTCGTACACTCTGTTACTGTCTCTTACACTCTGTTACACTCTCTTACACTCTGTTACTGTCTCTTACACTCTCTTACACTCTGCTGCTGTCTCTTACACTCTGTTACTGTCTCTTACACTCTGTTACTGTCTATTACACTCTCTTACACTCTCCTAAACTCTCCTAAACTCTCCTACACTCTTCTACTGTCTCTTACACCCCCTTACACTCTGTTACTGTCTCTTACACTCCCTTACACTCTGTTACACTCTCTTACACGCTGTTACTGTCTCTTACACTCTGCTACTGTCTCTTACACTCTACTACTGTCTCTTTCACTCTGCTACTGTCTCTTACACTCTGCTACTATCTCTTATGCTCTGTTACTGTCTCTTACACTCTACTACACTCTCATACACTCTGTTACTGTATCTTACACTCTGTTACTGTCTCTTACACTCTGTTACTGTCTCTTACACTCTGATATTGTCTCTTACACTCTGCTACTGTCTATAACACTGTCTTACACTCTGTTACTGTCTATTACACTCTGCTACTGTCTCTTTCACTCTCTTACACTATGTTACACTCTCTTACACTCTGCTGCTGTCTCTTACACTCTGTTACTGTCTCTTACACTCTGTTACTGTCTCTTACACTCTCCTACACTCTGTTACTGTCTCCTACACTCTCTTACACTCTGTTACACTCTCTTACACGCTGTTACACTCTATTACACTCTGTTAATTTCTCTTACACTCTCTTACACTCTGCTACTGTCTCTTACACTCTGCTACTCTCTCTTTCACTCTGTTTCTGTCTCTTACACTCTGCTTCTGTCTCTTATGCTCTGTTACTGTCTCTTACACTCTACTACACTCTCGTACACTCTGTTACTGTCTCTTACACTCTGTTACACTCTCTTACACTCTGTTACTGTCTCTTACACTCTGCTGCTGTCTCTTACACTCTGTCACTGTCTCTTACACTCTCTTACACTCTCCTACACTCTGCTACTGTCTCTTACACCCTCTTACACTCTTACTGTCTCTTACACTCTGTTACTGTCTCTTAAACTCTGCTACTGTCTATAACACTCTCTTACACTCTATTACTGTCTATTACACTCTGCTACTGTCTCTTACACTCTCTTACACTATTTTACACTCTGCTACAGTCTATTACACTCTGCTACTGTCTCTTACACTCTGCTATTGTCCCTTACACTCTGCTACTGTCTATAACACTCTCTTACACTCTCTTACACTCTGCTACTGTCTCTTACACTCTGTTACTGTCTCTTACACTCTCCTACACTATGTTACTGTCTCTTACACTCTCTTACACTCTGTTACACTCTCTTACACTCTGTAACTGTCTCTTACACTCTCTTACACTCTGCTACTGTCTATAACACTCTCTTACACTCTGTTACTGTCTATTACACTCTGCTACTGTCTCTTACACTCTCTTACACTATGTTACACTCTGCTACAGTCTATTACACTCTGCTACTGTCTCTTACACTCTGCTATTGTCTCTTACACTCTGCTACTGTCTATAACACTCTCTTACACTCTGTTACTGTCTATTACACTCTGCTACTGTCTCTTACACTCTCTTACACTCTGCTGCTGTCTATTACACTCTGCTATTGTCTCTTACACTCTGCTACTGTCTATAACACTCTCTTACACTCTGTTACTGTCTATTACACTCTGCTACAGTCTCTTACACTGTCTTACACTATGTTACACTCTGCTCCAGTCTATTACACTCTGCTATTGTCTCTTACACTCTGCTACTGTCTATAACACTCTCTTACACTCTGTTACTGTCTATTACACTATGTTACACTCTCTTACACTCTGTAACTGTCTCTTACACTCTCTTACACTCTGTTACTGTCTCCTATACTCTGTTACTGTCTCCTATACTCTGTTACACTCTCTTACACTCTGCTGCTGTCTCTTACACTCTGTTACTGTCTCTTACACTCTGTTACTGTCTCTTACACTCTCTTACACTCTCTTACACTCTCCTACACTCTGCTACTGTCTCTTACACCCTCTTACACTCTGTTACTGTCTCTTACACTCTGTTACTGTCTCTTAAACTCTGCTACTGTCTATAACACTCTCTTACACTCTGTTACTGTCTATTACACTCTGCTACTGTCTCTTACACTCTCTTACACTATGTTACACTCTGCTACAGTCTATTACACTCTGCTACTGTCTCTTACACTCTGCTATTGTCTCTTACACTCTGCTACTGTCTATAACACTCTCTTACACTCTGTTACTGTCTATTACACTCTGCTACTGTCTCTTACACTCTCTTACACTCTGCTGCTGTCTATTACACTCTGCTACTGTCTCTTACACTCTGCTATTGTCTATAACACTCTGCTACTGTCTATAACACTCTCTTACACTCTGTTACTGTCTATTACACTCTGCTACTGTCTCTTACACTCTCTTACACTCTGCTGCTGTCTCTTACACTCTGTTACTGTCTCTTACACTCTGTTACTGTCTCTTAAACTCTGCTACTGTCTATAACACTCTCTTACACTCTGTTACTGTCTATTACACTCTGCTACTGTCTCTTACACTCTCTTACACTATGTTACACTCTGCTACAGTCTATTACACTCTGCTACTGTCTCTTACACTCTGCTATTGTCTCTTACACTCTGCTACTGTCTATAACACTCTCTTACACTCTGTTACTGTCTATTACACTCTGCTACTGTCTCTTACACTCTCTTACACTCTGCTGCTGTCTATTACACTCTGCTACTGTCTCTTACACTCTGCTATTGTCTATAACACTCTGCTACTGTCTATAACACTCTCTTACACTCTGTTACTGTCTATTACACTCTGCTACTGTCTCTTACACTCTCTTACACTCTGCTGCTGTCTCTTACACTCTGTTACTGTCTCTTACACTCTGTTACTGTCTCTTAAACTCTGCTACTGTCTATAACACTCTCTTACACTCTGTTAATGTCTATTACACTCTGCTACTGTCTCTTACACTCTGCTATTGTCTCTTACACTCTGCTACTGTCTATAACACTCTCTTACACTCTGTTACTGTCTATTACACTCTGCTACTGTCTCTTACACTCTCTTACACTCTGCTGCTGTCTATTACACTCTGCTACTGTCTCTTACACTCTGCTATTGTCTATAACACTCTGCTACTGTCTATAACACTCTCTTACACTCTGTTACTGTCTATTACACTCTGCTACTGTCTCTTACACTCTCTTACACTCTGCTGCTGTCTCTTACACTCTGTTACTGTCTCTTACACTCTGTTACACTCTCTTACACTCTCTTACACTCTGTAACTGTCTCTTACACTCTCTTACACTCTGTTACTGTCTCCTATACTCTGTTACACTTTCTTACACTCCACTACTGTCTCATATACTCTTTTACTGTCTCTTACACAGGTTTACGAGGTCTACGCGAAGAGATCCCCAAAGACGTTCACAGTATACTGAGATCATTAAGGACTATGTGATCCTAGAGGATGGTATATGCCATGTGACACTCTCTTACACTCTACTACACTCTACTACTGTCTCTTTCACTCTGCTACTGTCTCTTACACTCTGTTACTGTCTTTTACACTCTGTTACTGTCTATTACACTCTGCTACTGTATCTTACACTCTGCTATTGTCTCTTACACTCTGCTACTGTCTATAACACTCTCTTACACTCTGTTACTGTCTATTACACTCTGCTACTGTCTCTTACACTCTCTTACACTATGTTACACTCTCTTACACTCTGCTGCTGACTCTTACACTCTGTTACTGTCTCTGACACTCTCCTACACTCTGTTACTGTCTATTACACTCTGCTACTGTCTCTTTCACTCTCTTACACTATGTTACACTCTCTTACACTCTGCTGCTGTCTCTTACACTCTGTTACTGTCTCTTACACTCTGTTACTGTCTCTTACACTCTGTTACTGTCTCTTACACTCTCCTACACTCTGTTACTGTCTCTTACACTCTCTTACACTCTGTTACACTCTCTTACATGCTGTTACACTCTCCTACACTCTGTTACTGTCTATTACACTCTGCTACTGTCTCTTTCACTCTCTTACACTATGTTACACTCTCTTACACTCTGCTGCTGTCTCTTACACTCTGTTACTGTCTCTTACACTCTGTTACTGTCTCTTACACTCTCTTACACTCTATTACCGTCTCCTATACTCTGTTACTGTCTCCTATGCTCTGTCACACTCTCTTACACTCCGCTACTGTCTCATATACTCTTTTACTGTCTCTTACACAGGTTTACGATGTGTACGCGAAGAGATCCCCAAAGACGTTCACAGTATACTGAGATCATTCAGGACTATGTGATCCTAGAGGACGGTATATGCCATGTGACACTCTGGTACACTCTACTACACTCTACTACTGCCTCTTTCACTCTGCTACTGTCTCTTACACTCTGTTACTGTCTCTTACACTTTGCTACTGTATCTTACACTCTGCTATTGTCTCTTACACTCTGCTACTGTCTATAACACTCTCTTACACTCTGTTACTGTCTATTACACTCTGCTACTGTCTCTTTCACTCTCTTACACTATGTTACACTCTCTTACACTCTGCTGCTGTCTCTTACACTCTGTTACTGTCTCTTACACTCTGTTACTGTCTCTTACACTCTACTACACTCTGTTACTGTCTCTTACACTCTCTTACACTCTGTTACACTCTCTTACATGCTGTTACACTCTCTTACACTCTGTTACTGTCTCTTACACTCTCTTACACTCTGCTACTGTCTCTTACACTCTGCTACTGTCTCTTACACTCTGCTACTCTCTCTTTCACTCTGCTTCTGTCTCTTACACTCTGCTACTGTCTCTTACGCTCTGTTACTGTCTCTTACACTCTGTTACACTCTCTTACACTCTGCTGCTGTCTCTTACACTCTGTTACTGTCTCTTACACTCTTACTGTCTCTTACACTCTCTTACACTCTCCTACACTCTGCTACTGTCTCTTACACCCTCTTACACTCTGTTACTGTCTCTTACACTCTGTTACTGTCTCTTACACTGTCCTACACTATGTTACTGTCTCTTACACTCTCTTACACTCTCTTACACTCTGTTACACTCTCTTACACTCAGTAACTGTCTCTTACACTCTCTTACACTCTGCTACTGTCTATAACACTCTCTTACACTCTGTTACTGTATATTACACTCTGCTACTGTCTCTTACACTCTCTTACACTATGTTACACTCTGCTACAGTCTATTACACTCTGCTACTGTCTCTTACACTCTGCTATTGTCTCTTGCACTCTGCTACTGTCTATAACACTCTTTTACACTCTGTTACTGTCTATTACACTCTGCTATTGTCTCTTACACTCTCTTACACTCTGTTACACTCTGCTACAGTCTATTACACTCTGCTACTGTCTCTTACACTCTGCTACTGTCTCTTACACTCTATTACACTCTGTTACTGTCTATTACACTCTGCAACTGTCTCTTACACTCTCTTACACTATGTTACACTCTCTAACACTCTGCTGCTGTCTCTTACACTCTGTTACTGTCTCTTACACTCCGTTACTGTCTCTTACACTCTCCTACACTCTGTTACTGTCTCTTACACTCTGTTACACTCTCTTACACGCTGTTACACTCTCTTACACTCTGTTACTGTCTCTTACACTCTTACACTCTGCTACTGTCTCTTACACTCTGCTACTGTCTCTTTCACTTTGCTTCTGTCTCTTACACACTGCTACTGTCTCTTACGCTCTGTTACTGTCTCTTACACTCTACTACACTCTCGTATACTCTGTTACTGTCTCTTACACTCTGTTACTGTCTCGTACACTCTGTTACTGTCTCGTACACTCTGTTACTGTCTCTTACACTCTGTTACACTCTCTTACACTCTGTTACTGTCTCTTACACTCTTACACTCTGCTGCTGTCTCTTACACTCTGTTACTGTCTCTTACACTCTGTTACTGTCTATTACACTCTGCTACTGTCTCTTACACTCTGCTATTGTCTCTTGCACTCTGCTACTGTCTATAACACTCTCTTACACTCTGTTACTGTCTATTACACTCTGCTATTGTCTCTTACACTCTCTTACACTCTGTTACACTCTGCTACAGTCTATTACACTCTGCTACTGTCTCTTACACTCTGCTATTGTCTCTTACACTCTGCTACTGTCTCTTACACTCTATTACACTCTGTTACTGTCTATTACACTCTGCTACTATCTCTTTCACTCTCTTACACTATGTTACACACTCTTACACTCTGCTGCTGTCTCTTACACTCTGTTACTGTCTCTTACACTCTGTTACTGTCTCTTACACTCTCTTACACTCTGTTACACTCTCTTACACGCTGTTACACTCTCTTACACTCTGTTACTGTCTATTACACTCTCTTACACTCTGCTACTGTCTCTTACTCTCTGCTACTGTCTCTTACACTCTGCTACTCTCTCTTTCACTCTGCTTCTGTCTCTTACACTCTGCTACTGTCTCTTATGCTCTGTTACTGTCTCTTACACTCTGTTACACTCTCTTACACTCTGCTGCTGTCTCTTACACTCTGTTACTGTCTCTTACACTCTGTTACTGTCTCTTACACTCTCTTACACTCTCCTACACTCTGCTACTGTCTCTTACACCCTCTTACACTCTGTTACTGTCTCTTACACTCTGTTACTGTCTCTTAAACTCTGCTACTGTCTATAACACTCTCTTACACTCTGTTAATGTCTATTACACTCTGCTACTGTCTCTTACACTCTCTTACACTGTTACACTCTGCTACAGTCTATTACACTCTGCTACTGTCTCTTACACTCTGCTATTGTCTCTTACACTCTGCTACTGTCTATAACACTCTCTTACACTCTGTTACTGTCTATTACACTCTGCTACTGTCTCTTACACTCTCTTACACTCTGCTGCTGTCTATTACACTCTGCTACTGTCTCTTACACTCTCTTACACTATGTTACACTCTCTTACACTCTGCTGCTGTCTCTTACACTCTGTTACTGTCTCTTACACTCCGTTACTGTCTCTTACACTCTCCTACACTCTGTTACTGTCTCTTACACTCTGTTACACTCTCTTACTGTCTCTTACACTCTGTTACACTCTCTTACACGCTGTTACACTCTCTTACACTCTGTTACTGTCTCTTACACTCTCTTACACTCTGCTACTGTCTCTTACACTCTGCTACTGTCTCTTACACTCTGCTACTCTCTCTTTCACTTTGCTTCTGTCTCTTACACACTGCTACTGTCTCTTACGCTCTGTTACTGTCTCTTACACTCTACTACACTCTCGTATACTCTGTTACTGTCTCTTACACTCTGTTACTGTCTCTTACACTCTGTTACTGTCTCGTACACTCTGTTACTGTCTCTTACACTCTCTTACACTCTCTTACACTCTGTTACTGTCTCTTACACTCTCTTACACTCTGCTGCTGTCTCTTACACTCTGTTACTGTCTCTTACACTCTGTTACTGTCTATTACACTCTCTTACACTCTCCTAAACTCTCCTACACTCTTCTACTGTCTCTTACACCCCCTTACACTCTGTTACTGTCTCTTACACTCCCTTACACTCTGTTACACTCTCTTACACGCTGTTACTGTCTCTTACACTCTGCTACTGTCTCTTACACTCTACTACTGTCTCTTTCACTCTGCTACTGTCTCTTACACTCTGCTACTATCTCTTATGCTCTGTTACTGTCTCTTACACTCTACTACACTCTCATACACTCTGTTACTGTATCTTACACTCTGTTACTGTCTCTTACACTCTGTTACTGTCTCTTACACTCTGCTATTGTCTCTTACACTCTCTTACACTATGTTACACTCTCTTACACTCTGCTGCTGACTCTTACACTCTGTTACTGTCTCTGACACTCTCCTACACTCTGTTACTGTCTATTACACTCTGCTACTGTCTCTTTCACTCTCTTACACTATGTTACACTCTCTTACACTCTGCTGCTGTCTCTTACACTCTGTTACTGTCTCTTACACTCTGTTACTGTCTCTTACACTCTCCTACACTCTGTTACTGTCTCCTACACTCTCTTACACTCTGTTACACTCTCTTACATGCTGTTACACTCTATTACACTCTGTTAATTTCTCTTACACTCTCTTACACTCTGCTACTGTCTCTTACACTCTGCTACTCTCTCTTTCACTCTGTTTCTGTCTCTTACACTCTGCTACTGTCTCTTACACTCTGCTACTCTCTCTTTCACTTTGCTTCTGTCTCTTACACACTGCTACTGTCTCTTACGCTCTGTTACTGTCTCTTACACTCTACTACACTCTCGTATACTCTGTTACTGTCTCTTACACTCTGTTACTGTCTCTTACACTCTGTTACTGTCTCGTACACTCTGTTACTGTCTCTTACACTCTCTTACACTCTCTTACACTCTGTTACTGTCTCTTACACTCTCTTACACTCTGCTGCTGTCTCTTACACTCTGTTACTGTCTCTTACACTCTGTTACTGTCTATTACACTCTCTTACACTCTCCTAAACTCTCCTACACTCTTCTACTGTCTCTTACACCCCCTTACACTCTGTTACTGTCTCTTACACTCCCTTACACTCTGTTACACTCTCTTACACGCTGTTACTGTCTCTTACACTCTGCTACTGTCTCTTACACTCTACTACTGTCTCTTTCACTCTGCTACTGTCTCTTACACTCTGCTACTATCTCTTATGCTCTGTTACTGTCTCTTACACTCTACTACACTCTCATACACTCTGTTACTGTATCTTACACTCTGTTACTGTCTCTTACACTCTGTTACTGTCTCTTACACTCTGCTATTGTCTCTTACACTCTCTTACACTATGTTACACTCTCTTACACTCTGCTGCTGACTCTTACACTCTGTTACTGTCTCTGACACTCTCCTACACTCTGTTACTGTCTATTACACTCTGCTACTGTCTCTTTCACTCTCTTACACTATGTTACACTCTCTTACACTCTGCTGCTGTCTCTTACACTCTGTTACTGTCTCTTACACTCTGTTACTGTCTCTTACACTCTCCTACACTCTGTTACTGTCTCCTACACTCTCTTACACTCTGTTACACTCTCTTACATGCTGTTACACTCTATTACACTCTGTTAATTTCTCTTACACTCTCTTACACTCTGCTACTGTCTCTTACACTCTGCTACTCTCTCTTTCACTCTGTTTCTGTCTCTTACACTCTGCTTCTGTCTCTTATGCTCTGTTACTGTCTCTTACACTCTACTACACTCTCGTACACTCTGTTACTGTCTCTTACACTCTGTTACACTCTCTTACACTCTGTTACTGTCTCTTACACTCTGCTGCTGTCTCTTACACTCTGTCACTGTCTCTTACACTCTCTTACACTCTCCTACACTCTGCTACTGTCTCTTACACCCTCTTACACTCTTACTGTCTCTTACACTCTGTTACTGTCTCTTAAACTCTGCTACTGTCTATAACACTCTCTTACACTCTATTACTGTCTATTACACTCTGCTACTGTCTCTTACACTCTCTTACACTATTTTACACTCTGCTACAGTCTATTACACTCTGCTACTGTCTCTTACACTCTGCTATTGTCCCTTACACTCTGCTACTGTCTATAACACTCTCTTACACTCTCTTACACTCTGCTACTGTCTCTTACACTCTGTTACTGTCTCTTACACTCTCCTACACTATGTTACTGTCTCTTACACTCTCTTACACTCTGCTACTGTCTATAACACTCTCTTACACTCTGTTACTGTCTATTACACTCTGCTACTGTCTCTTACACTCTCTTACACTATGTTACACTCTGCTACAGTCTATTACACTCTGCTACTGTCTCTTACACTCTGCTATTGTCTCTTACACTCTGCTACTGTCTATAACACTCTCTTACACTCTGTTACTGTCTATTACACTCTGCTACTGTCTCTTACACTCTCTTACACTCTGCTGCTGTCTATTACACTCTGCTACTGTCTCTTACACTCTGCTATTGTCTCTTACACTCTGCTACTGTCTATAACACTCTCTTACACTCTGTTACTGTCTATTACACTCTGCTACAGTCTCTTACACTGTCTTACACTATGTTACACTCTGCTCCAGTCTATTACACTCTGCTATTGTCTCTTACACTCTGCTACTGTCTATAACACTCTCTTACACTCTGTTACTGTCTATTACACTATGTTACACTCTCTTACACTCTGTAACTGTCTCTTACACTCTCTTACACTCTGTTACTGTCTCCTATACTCTGTTACTGTCTCCTATACTCTGTTACACTCTCTTACACTCTGCTGCTGTCTCTTACACTCTGTTACTGTCTCTTACACTCTGTTACTGTCTCTTAAACTCTGCTACTGTCTATAACACTCTCGTACACTCTGTTACTGTCTATTACACTCTGCTACTGTCTCTTACACTCTCTTACACTATGTTACACTCTGCTACAGTCTATTACACTCTGCTACTGTCTCTTACACTCTGCTATTGTCTCTTACACTCTGCTACTGTCTCTTACACTCTGCTACTGTCTATAACACTCTCTTACACTCTGTTACTGTCTATTACACTCTGCTACTGTCTCTTACACTCTCTTACACTGTTACACTCTGCTACAGTCTATTACACTCTGCTACTGTCTCTTACACTCTGCTATTGTCTCTTACACTCTGCTACTGTCTATAACACTCTCTTACACTCTCTTACACTCTGCTACTGTCTCTTACACCCTCTTACACTCTGTTACTGTCTCTTACACTCTCTTACACTCTGTTACACTCTCTTACACGCTGTTACACTCTCTTACACGCTGTTACACCCTCTTACACACTGTTACTGTCTCTTACACTCTCTTACACTCTGCTACTGTCTCTTACACTCTGTTACTGTTTCTTACACTCTGCTACTGTCTCTAACACTCTGCTACTGTCTCTTTCACTCTGCTACTGTCTCTTACACTCTGCTACTATCTCTTACGCTCTGTTACTGTGTCTTACACTGTACTACACTGTCATACACTCTGTTACTGTATCTTACACTATGTTACTGTCTCGTACACTCTGTTACTGTCTCTTACACTCTGTTACTGTCTCCTATACTCTGTTACTGTCTCTTACACCCTGTTACACTCTCTTACACTCTGCTACTGTCTCTTACACTCTACTACACTCTCGTACACTCTGTTACTGTCTATTACACTCTCTTACACTCTGCTGCTGTCTCTTACACTCTGTTACTGTCTCTTACACTCTGTTACTGTCTCTTACACGCCTATCTCTTACACTCTACTACACTCTACTACTGTCTCTTTCACTCTGCTACTGTCTCTTTTACTCTGTTACTGTCTCTTACACTCTGTTACTGTCTCTTACACTCTGCTACTGTCTATAACACTCTCTTACACTATGTTACACTCTGCTACTGTCTCTTACACTCTGCTATTGTCTCTTACACTCTGCTACTGTCTCTTACACTCTATTACACTCTGTTACTGTCTATTACACTCTGCTACTGTCTCTTACACTCTCTTACACTATGTTACACTCTCTTACACTCTGCTGCTGTCTCTTACACTCTGTTACTGTCTCTTACACTCTGTTACACTCTCTTACTGTCTCTTACACTCTGTTACACTCTCTTACACGCTGTTACACTCTCTTACACTCTGTTACTGTCTCTTACACTCTCTTGCACTCTGCTACTGTCTCTTACACTCTGCTACTGTCTCTTACACTCTGCTACTCTCTCTTTCACTTTGCTTCTGTCTCTTACACACTGCTACTGTCTCTTACGCTCTGTTACTGTCTCTTACACTCTACTACACTCTCGTATACTCTGTTACTGTCTCTTACACTCTGTTACTGTCTCTTACACTCTGTTACTGTCTCTTACACTCTCTTACACTCTGCTGCTGTCTCTTACACTCTTTTACTGTCTCTTACACTCTGTTACTGTCTATTACACTCTCTTACACTCTCCTACACTCTTCTACTGTCTCTTACACCCCCTTACACTCTGTTACTGTCTCTTACACTCCCTTACACTCTGTTACACTCTCTTACATGCTGTTACACTCTCTTACACGCTGTTACACCCTCTTACACACTGTTACTGTCTCTTACACTCTCTTTCACTCTGCTACTATCTCTTACACTCTGTTACTGTCTCTTACACTCTGCTACTGTCACTTACACTCTGCTACTGTCTCTTTCACTCTGCTACTGTCTCTTACACTGTCTTACACTATGTTACACTCTCTTACACTCTGCTGCTGTCTCATATACTCTGTTACTGTCTCTTACACAGGTTTACGATGTCTACGCGAAGAGATACCCAAAGACGTTCACAGTATACTGAGATCATTCGGGACCATGTGGTCCTAGAGGACGGTATATGCCATGTGACGCTCTCTTACACTCTACTACACTCTACTACCGTCTCTTTCACTCTGCTACTGTCTCTTACACTCTGTTACTGTCTCTTACACTCTGTTACTGTCTCTTACACTCTGTTACAGTCTCTTACACTCTTCTACTGTATCTTACACTCTGCTATTGTCTCTTACACTCTGCAACTGTCTATAACACTCTCTTACACTCTGTTACTGTCTATTACACTCTGCTACTGTCTCTTACACTCTCTTACACTCTCTTACACTCTGCTACACTCTATTACACTCTGCTACACTCTATTACACTCTGCTATTGTCTCTTACACTCTGCTACTGTCTATAACACTCTCTTACACTCTGTTACTGTCTATTACACTCTGCTACTGTCTCTTACACTCTCTTACACTATGTTACACTCTGCTACAGTCTATTACACTCTGCTACTGTCTCTTACACTCTGCTATTGTCTCTTACACTCTGCGACTGTCTCTTCAACTCTCTTACACTCTTCTGCTGTCTCTTACACTCTGTTACTGTCTCTTACACTATGTTACACTCTCTTACACTCTGTAACTGTCTCTTACACTCTCTTACACTCTGTTACTGTCTCCTATACTCTGTTACTGTCTCCTATACTCTGTTACACTCTCTTACACTCTGCTGCTGTCTCTTACACTCTGTTACTGTCTCTTACACTCTGTTACTGTCTCTTACACTCTCTTACACTCTCTTACACTCTCCTACACTCTGCTACTGTCTCTTACACCCTCTTACACTCTGTTACTGTCTCTTACACTCTGTTACTGTCTCTTAAACTCTGCTACTGTCTATAACACTCTCTTACACTCTGTTACTGTCTATTACACTCTGCTACTGTCTATTACACTCTGCTACTGTCTCTTACACTCTCTTACACTATGTTACACTCTGCTACAGTCTATTACACTCTGCTACTGTCTCTTACACTCTGCTATTGTCTCTTACACTCTGCTACTGTCTATAACACTCTCTTACACTCTGTTACTGTCTATTACACTCTGCTACTGTCTCTTACACTCTCTTACACTCTGCTGCTGTCTATTACACTCTGCTACTGTCTCTTACACTCTGCTATTGTCTATAACACTCTGCTACTGTCTATAACACTCTCTTACACTCTGTTACTGTCTATTACACTCTGCTACTGTCTCTTACACTCTCTTACACTCTGCTGCTGTCTCTTACACTCTGTTACTGTCTCTTACACTCTGTTACTGTCTCTTAAACTCTGCTACTGTCTATAACACTCTCTTACACTCTGTTACTGTCTATTACACTCTGCTACTGTCTCTTACACTCTCTTACACTATGTTACACTCTACTACAGTCTATTACACTCTGCTACTGTCTCTTACACTCTGCTATTGTCTCTTACACTCTGCTACTGTCTATAACACTCTCTTACACTCTGTTACTGTCTATTACACTCTGCTACTGTCTCTTACACTCTCTTACACTCTGCTGCTGTCTATTACACTCTGCTACTGTCTCTTACACTCTGCTATTGTCTATAACACTCTGCTACTGTCTATAACACTCTCTTACACTCTGTTACTGTCTATTACACTCTGCTACTGTCTCTTACACTCTCTTACACTCTGCTGCTGTCTCTTACACTCTGTTACTGTCTCTTACACTCTGTTACTGTCTCTTAAACTCTGCTACTGTCTATAACACTCTCTTACACTCTGTTAATGTCTATTACACTCTGCTACTGTCTCTTACACTCTGCTATTGTCTCTTACACTCTGCTACTGTCTATAACACTCTCTTACACTCTGTTACTGTCCATTACACTCTGCTACTGTCTCTTACACTCTCTTACACTCTGCTGCTGTCTATTACACTCTGCTACTGTCTCTTACACTCTGCTATTGTCTATAACACTCTGCTACTGTCTATAACACTCTCTTACACTCTGTTACTGTCTATTACACTCTGCTACTGTCTCTTACACTCTCTTACACTCTGCTGCTGTCTCTTACACTCTGTTACTGTCTCTTACACTCTGTTACACTCTCTTACACTCTCTTACACTCTGTAACTGTCTCTTACACTCTCTTACACTCTGTTACTGTCTCCTATACTCTGTTACACTTTCTTACACTCCACTACTGTCTCATATACTCTTTTACTGTCTCTTACACAGGTTTACGAGGTCTACGCGAAGAGATCCCCAAAGACGTTCACAGTATACTGAGATCATTCAGGACTATGTGATCCTAGAGGACGGTATATGCCATGTGACACTCTCTTACACTCTACTACACTCTACTACTGTCTCTTTCACTCTGCTACTGTCTCTTACACTCTGTTACTGTCTTTTACACTCTGTTACTGTCTATTACACTCTGCTACTGTATCTTACACTCTGCTATTGTCTCTTACACTCTGCTACTGTCTATAACACTCTCTTACACTCTGTTACTGTCTATTACACTCTGCTACTGTCTCTTACACTCTCTTACACTATGTTACACTCTCTTACACTCTGCTGCTGACTCTTACACTCTGTTACTGTCTCTGACACTCTCCTACACTCTGTTACTGTCTATTACACTCTGCTACTGTCTCTTTCACTCTCTTACACTATGTTACACTCTCTTACACTCTGCTGCTGTCTCTTACACTCTGTTACTGTCTCTTACACTCTGTTACTGTCTCTTACACTCTGTTACTGTCTCTTACACTCTCTTACACTCTGTTACACTCTCTTACACGCTGTTACACTCTCCTACACTCTGTTACTGTCTATTACACTCTGCTACTGTCTCTTTCACTCTCTTACACTATGTTACACTCTCTTACACTCTGCTGCTGTCTCTTACACTCTGTTACTGTCTCTTACACTCTGTTACTGTCTCTTACACTCTCTTACACTCTATTACCGTCTCCTATACTCTGTTACTGTCTCCTATGCTCTGTCACACTCTCTTACACTCCGCTACTGTCTCATATACTCTTTTACTGTCTCTTACACAGGTTTACGATGTGTACGCGAAGAGATCCCCAAAGACGTTCACAGTATACTGAGATCATTCAGGACTATGTGATCCTAGAAGACGGTATATGCCATGTGACACTCTGGTACACTCTACTACACTCTACTACTGCCTCTTTCACTCTGCTACTGTCTCTTACACTCTGTTACTGTCTCTTACACTTTGCTACTGTATCTTACACTCTGCTATTGTCTCTTACACTCTGCTACTGTCTATAACACTCTCTTACACTCTGTTACTGTCTATTACACTCTGCTACTGTCTCTTTCACTCTCTTACACTATGTTACACTCTCTTACACTCTGCTGCTGTCTCTTACACTCTGTTACTGTCTCTTACACTCTGTTACTGTCTCTTACACTCTACTACACTCTGTTACTGTCTCTTACACTCTCTTACACTCTGTTACACTCTCTTACATGCTGTTACACTCTCTTACACTCTGTTACTGTCTCTTACACTCTCTTACACTCTGCTACTGTCTCTTACACTCTGCTACTGTCTCTTACACTCTGCTACTCTCTCTTTCACTCTGCTTCTGTCTCTTACACTCTGCTACTGTCTCTTACGCTCTGTTACTGTCTCTTACACTCTGTTACACTCTCTTACACTCTGCTGCTGTCTCTTACACTCTGTTACTGTCTCTTACACTCTTACTGTCTCTTACACTCTCTTACACTCTCCTACACTCTGCTACTGTCTCTTACACCCTCTTACACTCTGTTACTGTCTTTTACACTCTGTTACTGTCTCTTACACTCTCCTACACTATGTTACTGTCTCTTACACTCTCTTACACTCTCTTACACTCTGTAACTGTCTCTTACACTCTCTTACACTCTGCTACTGTCTATAACACTCTCTTACACTCTGTTACTGTCTATTACACTCTGCTACTGTCTCTTACACTCTCTTACACTATGTTACACTCTGCTACAGTCTATTACACTCTGCTACTGTCTCTTACACTCTGCTATTGTCTCTTACACTCTGATACTGTCTATTACACTATGTTACTGTCTATTACACTCTGCTACTGTCTCTTACACTCTCTTACACTCTGCTGCTGTCTATTACACTCTGCTACTGTCTCTTACACTCTGCTATTGTCTATAACACTCTGCTACTGTCTATAACACTCTCTTACACTCTGCTACTGTCTATAACACTCTCTTACACTCTGTTACTGTCTATTACACTCTGCTACTGTCTCTTACACTCTCTTACACTCTGTTACACTCTGTTACAGTCTATTACACTCTGCTACTGTCTCTTACACTCTGCTATTGTCTCTTGCACTCTGCTACTGTCTATAACACTCTTTTACACTCTGTTACTGTCTATTACACTCTGCTATTGTCTCTTACACTCTCTTACACTCTGTTACACTCTGCTACAGTCTATTACACTCTGCTACTGTCTCTTACACTCTGCTACTGTCTCTTACACTCTATTACACTCTGTTACTGTCTATTACACTCTGCAACTGTCTCTTACACTCTCTTACACTATGTTACACTCTCTAACACTCTGCTGCTGTCTCTTACACTCTGTTACTGTCTCTTACACTCCGTTACTGTCTCTTACACTCTCCTACACTCTGTTACTGTCTCTTACACTCTGTTACACTCTCTTACTGTCTCTTACACTCTGTTACACTCTCTTACACGCTGTTACACTCTCTTACACTCTGTTACTGTCTCTTACACTCTTACACTCTGCTACTGTCTCTTACACTCTGCTACTGTCTCTTTCACTTTGCTTCTGTCTCTTACACACTGCTACTGTCTCTTACGCTCTGTTACTGTCTCTTACACTCTACTACACTCTCGTATACTCTGTTACTGTCTCTTACACTCTGTTACTGTCTCGTACACTCTGTTACTGTCTCGTACACTCTGTTACTGTCTCTTACACTCTGTTACACTCTCTTACACTCTGTTACTGTCTCTTACACTCTTACACTCTGCTGCTGTCTCTTGCACTCTGTTACTGTCTCTTACACTCTGCTAATGTCTCTTACACTCTGCTATTGTCTCTTGCACTCTGCTACTGTCTATAACACTCTCTTACACTCTGTTACTGTCTATTACACTCTGCTATTGTCTCTTACACTCTCTTACACTCTGTTACACTCTGCTACAGTCTATTATACTCTGCTACTGTCTCTTACACTCTGCTATTGTCTCTTACACTCTGCTACTGTCTCTTACACTCTATTACACTCTGTTACTGTCTATTACACTCTGCTACTATCTCTTTCACTCTCTTACACTATGTTACACACTCTTACACTCTGCTGCTGTCTCTTACACTCTGTTACTGTCTCTTACACTCTGTTACTGTCTCTTACACTCTCTTACACTCTGTTACACTCTCTTACACGCTGTTACACTCTCTTACACTCTGTTACTGTCTATTACACTCTCCTACACTCTCCTAAACTCTCCTACACTCTTCTACTGTCTCTTACACCCCCTTACACTCTGTTACTGTCTCTTACACTCCCTTACACTCTGTTACACTCTCTTACACGCTGTTACTGTCTCTTACACTCTGCTACTGTCTCTTACACTCTACTACTGTCTCTTTCACTCTGCTACTGTCTCTTACACTCTGCTACTATCTCTTATGCTCTGTTACTGTCTCTTACACTCTACTACACTCTCATACACTCTGTTACTGTATCTTACACTCTGTTACTGTCTCTTACACTCTGTTACTGTCTCTTACACTCTGCTATTGTCTCTTACACTCTGCTACTGTCTATAACACTGTCTTACACTCTGTTACTGTCTATTACACTCTGCTACTGTCTCTTTCACTCTCTTACACTATGTTACACTCTCTTACACTCTGCTGCTGTCTCTTACACTCTGTTACTGTCTCTTACACTCTGTTACTGTCTCTTACACTCTCTTACACTCTGTTACACTCTCTTACACGCTGTTACACTCTCTTACACTCTGTTACTGTCTATTACACTCTCTTACACTCTGCTACTGTCTCTTACTCTCTGCTACTGTCTCTTACACTCTGCTACTCTCTCTTTCACTCTGCTTCTGTCTCTTACACTCTGCTACTGTCTCTTACGCTCTGTTACTGTCTCTTACACTCTGTTACACTCTCTTACACTCTGCTGCTGTCTCTTACACTCTGTTACTGTCTCTTACACTCTGTTACTGTCTCTTACACTCTCTTACACTCTCCTACACTCTGCTACTGTCTCTTACACCCTCTTACACTCTGTTACTGTCTCTTACACTCTGTTACTGTCTCTTACACTCTCTTACACTGTTACACTCTGCTACAGTCTATTACACTCTGCTACTGTCTCTTACACTCTCTTACACTGTTACACTCTGCTACAGTCTATTACACTCTGCTACTGTCTCTTACACTCTCTTACACTGTTACACTCTGCTACAGTCTATTACACTCTGCTACTGTCTCTTACACTCTGCTATTGTCTCTTACACTCTGCTACTGTCTATAACACTGTCTTACACTCTGTTACTGTCTATTACACTCTGCTACTGTCTCTTTCACTCTCTTACACTATGTTACACTCTCTTACACTCTGCTGCTGTCTCTTACACTCTGTTACTGTCTCTTACACTCTGTTACTGTCTCTTACACTCTCCTACACTCTGTTACTGTCTCCTACACTCTCTTACACTCTGTTACACTCTCTTACACGCTGTTACACTCTATTACACTCTGTTAATTTCTCTTACACTCTCTTACACTCTGCTACTGTCTCTTACACTCTGCTACTCTCTCTTTCACTCTGTTTCTGTCTCTTACACTCTGCTTCTGTCTCTTATGCTCTGTTACTGTCTCTTACACTCTACTACACTCTCGTACACTCTGTTACTGTATCTTACACTCTGTTACACTCTCTTACACTCTGTTACTGTCTCTTACACTCTGCTGCTGTCTCTTACACTCTGTCACTGTCTCTTACACTCTCTTACACTCTCCTACACTCTGCTACTGTCTCTTACACCCTCTTACACTCTTACTGTCTCTTACACTCTGTTACTGTCTCTTAAACTCTGCTACTGTCTATAACACTCTCTTACACTCTATTACTGTCTATTACACTCTGCTACTGTCTCTTACACTCTCTTACACTATTTTACACTCTGCTACAGTCTATTACACTCTGCTACTGTCTCTTACACTCTGCTATTGTCCCTTACACTCTGCTACTGTCTATAACACTCTCTTACACTCTCTTACACTCTGCTACTGTCTCTTACACTCTGTTACTGTCTCTTACACTCTCCTACACTATGTTACTGTCTCTTACACTCTCTTACACTCTGTTACACTCTCTTACACTCTGTAACTGTCTCTTACACTCTCTTACACTCTGCTACTGTCTATAACACTCTCTTACACTCTGTTACTGTCTATTACACTCTGCTACTGTCTCTTACACTCTCTTACACTATGTTACACTCTGCTACAGTCTATTACACTCTGCTACTGTCTCTTACACTCTGCTATTGTCTCTTACACTCTGCTACTGTCTATAACACTCTCTTACACTCTGTTACTGTCTATTACACTCTGCTACTGTCTCTTACACTCTCTTACACTCTGCTGCTGTCTATTACACTCTGCTACTGTCTCTTACACTCTGCTATTGTCTCTTACACTCTGCTACTGTCTATAACACTCTCTTACACTCTGTTACTGTCTATTACACTCTGCTACAGTCTCTTACACTGTCTTACACTATGTTACACTCTGCTCCAGTCTATTACACTCTGCTATTGTCTCTTACACTCTGCTACTGTCTATAACACTCTCTTACACTCTGTTACTGTCTATTACACTATGTTACACTCTCTTACACTCTGTAACTGTCTCTTACACTCTCTTACACTCTGTTACTGTCTCCTATACTCTGTTACTGTCTCCTATACTCTGTTACACTCTCTTACACTCTGCTGCTGTCTCTTACACTCTGTTACTGTCTCTTACACTCTGTTACTGTCTCTTACACTCTCTTACACTCTCTTACACTCTCCTACACTCTGCTACTGTCTCTTACACCCTCTTACACTCTGTTACTGTCTCTTACACTCTGTTACTGTCTCTTAAACTCTGCTACTGTCTATAACACTCTCTTACACTCTGTTACTGTCTATTACACTCTGCTACTGTCTCTTACACTCTCTTACACTATGTTACACTCTGCTACAGTCTATTACACTCTGCTACTGTCTCTTACACTCTGCTATTGTCTCTTACACTCTGCTACTGTCTATAACACTCTCTTACACTCTGTTACTGTCTATTACACTCTGCTACTGTCTCTTACACTCTCTTACACTCTGCTGCTGTCTATTACACTCTGCTACTGTCTCTTACACTCTGCTATTGTCTATAACACTCTGCTACTGTCTATAACACTCTCTTACACTCTGTTACTGTCTATTACACTCTGCTACTGTCTCTTACACTCTCTTACACTCTGCTGCTGTCTCTTACACTCTGTTACTGTCTCTTACACTCTGTTACTGTCTCTTAAACTCTGCTACTGTCTATAACACTCTCTTACACTCTGTTACTGTCTATTACACTCTGCTACTGTCTCTTACACTCTCTTACACTATGTTACACTCTGCTACAGTCTATTACACTCTGCTACTGTCTCTTACACTCTGCTATTGTCTCTTACACTCTGCTACTGTCTATAACACTCTCTTACACTCTGTTACTGTCTATTACACTCTGCTACTGTCTCTTACACTCTCTTACACTCTGCTGCTGTCTATTACACTCTGCTACTGTCTCTTACACTCTGCTATTGTCTATAACACTCTGCTACTGTCTATAACACTCTCTTACACTCTGTTACTGTCTATTACACTCTGCTACTGTCTCTTACACTCTCTTACACTCTGCTGCTGTCTCTTACACTCTGTTACTGTCTCTTACACTCTGTTACTGTCTCTTAAACTCTGCTACTGTCTATAACACTCTCTTACACTCTGCTACTGTCTCTTACACTCTGCTACTGTCTCTTACACTCTGCTATTGTCTCTTACACTCTGCTACTGTCTATAACACTCTCTTACACTCTGTTACTGTCTATTACACTCTGCTACTGTCTCTTACACTCTCTTACACTCTGCTGCTGTCTATTACACTCTGCTACTGTCTCTTACACTCTGCTATTGTCTCTTACACTCTGCTACTGTCTCTTACACTCTGTTACTGTCTCTTACACTCTGTTACTGTCTCTTACACTCTGCAACTGTCTATAACACTCTCTTACACTCTGTTACTGACTATTACACTCTGCTACTGTCTCTTACACTCTCTTACACTCTGCTACACTCTATTACACTCTGCTACACTCTATTACACTCTGCTATTGTCTCTTACACTCTGCTACTGTCTATAACACTCTCTTACACTCTGTTACTGTCTATTACACTCTGCTACTGTCTCTTACACTCTCTTACACTATGTTACACTCTGCTACAGTCTATTACACTCTGCTACTGTCTCTTACACTCTGCTATTGTCTCTTACACTCTGCGACTGTCTCTTCAACTCTCTTACACTCTTCTGCTGTCTCTTACACTCTGTTACTGTCTCTTACACTATGTTACACTCTCTTACACTCTGTAACTGTCTCTTACACTCTCTTACACTCTGTTACTGTCTCCTATACTCTGTTACTGTCTCCTATACTCTGTTACACTCTCTTACACTCTGCTGCTGTCTCTTACACTCTGTTACTGTCTCTTACACTCTGTTACTGTCTCTTACACTCTCTTACACTCTCTTACACTCTCCTACACTCTGCTACTGTCTCTTACACCCTCTTACACTCTGTTACTGTCTCTTACACTCTGTTACTGTCTCTTAAACTCTGCTACTGTCTATAACACTCTCTTACACTCTGTTACTGTCTATTACACTCTGCTACTGTCTCTTACACTCTCTTACACTATGTTACACTCTGCTACTGTCTCTTACACTCTCTTACACTCTGCTGCTGTCTATTACACTCTGCTACTGTCTCTTACACTATGTTACACTCTCTTACACTCTGTAACTGTCTCTTACACTCTCTTACACTCTGTTACTGTCTCCTATACTCTGTTACTGTCTCCTATACTCTGTTACACTCTCTTACACTCTGCTGCTGTCTCTTACACTCTGTTACTGTCTCTTACACTCTGTTACTGTCTCTTACACTCTCTTACACTCTGTTACTGTCTCTTACACTCTTACACTCTGCTACTTTCTCTTACACTCTGCTACTGTCTCTTACACTCTGCTACTCTCTCTTTCACTTTGCTTCTGTCTCTTACACACTGCTACTGTCTCTTACGCTCTGTTACTGTCTCTTACACTCTACTACACTCTCGTATACTCTGTTACTGTCTCTTACACTCTGTTACTGTCTCGTACACTCTGTTACTGTCTCGTACACTCTGTTACTGTCTCTTACACTCTGTTACACTCTCTTACACTCTGTTACTGTCTCTTACACTCTTACACTCTGCTGCTGTCTCTTACACTCTGTTACTGTCTCTTACACTCTGTTACTGTCTATTACACTCTGCTACTGTCTCTTACACTCTGCTATTGTCTCTTGCACTCTGCTACTGTCTATAACACTCTCTTACACTCTGTTACTGTCTATTACACTCTGCTATTGTCTCTTACACTCTCTTACACTATGTTACACTCTGCTACAGTCTATTACACTCTGCTACTGTCTCTTACACTCTGCTATTGTCTCTTACACTCTGCTACTGTCTCTTACACTCTATTACACTCTGTTACTGTCTATTACACTCTGCTACTATCTCTTTCACTCTCTTACACTATGTTACACACTCTTACACTCTGCTGCTGTCTCTTACACTCTGTTACTGTCTCTTACACTCTGTTACTGTCTCTTACACTCTCTTACACTCTGTTACACTCTCTTACATGCTGTTACACTCTCTTACACTCTGTTACTGTCTATTACACTCTCTTACACTCTGCTACTCTCTCTTTCACTCTGCTTCTGTCTCTTACACTCTGCTACTGTCTCTTACGCTCTGTTACTGTCTCTTACACTCTGTTACACTCTCTTACACTCTGCTGCTGTCTCTTACACTCTGTTACTGTCTCTTACACTCTGTTACTGTCTCTTACACTCTCTTACACTCTCCTACACTCTGATACTGTCTCTTACACCCTCTTACACTCTGTTACTGTCTCTTACACTCTGTTACTGTCTCTTAAACTCTGCTACTGTCTATAACACTCTCTTACACTCTGTTAATGTCTATTACACTCTGCTACTGTCTCTTACACTCTCTTACACTGTTACACTCTGCTACAGTCTATTACACTCTGCTACTGTCTCTTACACTCTGCTATTGTCTCTTACACTCTGCTACTGTCTATAACACTCTCTTACACTCTGTTACTGTCTATTACACTCTGCTACTGTCTCTTACACTCTCTTACACTCTGCTGCTGTCTATTACACTCTGCTATTGTCTCTTACACTCTGCTACTGTCTATAACACTCTCTTACACTCTGTTACTGTCTATTACACTCTGCTACAGTCTCTTACACTCTCTTACACTATGTTACACTCTGCTCCAGTCTATTACACTCTGCTATTGTCTCTTACACTCTGCTACTGTCTATAACACTCTCTTAAACTCTGTTACTGTCTATTACACTCTGCAACTGTCTCTTCAACTCTCTTACACTCTTCTGCTGTCTCTTACACTCTGTTACTGTCTCTTACACTATGTTACACTCTCTTACACTCTGTAACTGTCTCTTACACTCTCTTACACTCTGTTACTGTCTCCTATACTCTGTTACTGTCTCCTATACTCTGTTACACTCTCTTACACTCTGCTGCTGTCTCTTACACTCTGTTACTGTCTCTTACACTCTGTTACTGTCTCTTACACTCTCTTACACTCTCTTACACTCTCCTACACTCTGCTACTGTCTCTTACACCCTCTTACACTCTGTTACTGTCTCTTAAACTCTGCTACTGTCTATAACACTCTCTTACACTCTGTTACTGTCTATTACACTCTGCTACTGTCTCTTACACTCTCTTACACTATGTTACACTCTCTTACACTCTGCTGCTGACTCTTACACTCTGTTACTGTCTCTGACACTCTCCTACACTCTGTTACTGTCTATTACACTCTGCTACTGTCTCTTTCACTCTCTTACACTATGTTACACTCTCTTACACTCTGCTGCTGTCTCTTACACTCTGTTACTGTCTCTTACACTCTGTTACTGTCTCTTACACTCTGTTTCTGTCTCTTACACTCTCCTACACTCTGTTACTGTCTCTTACACTCTCTTACACTCTGTTACACTCTCTTACACGCTGTTACACTCTCCTACACTCTGTTACTGTCTATTACACTCTGCTACTGTCTCTTTCACTCTCTTACACTATGTTACACTCTCTTACACTCTGCTGCTGTCTCTTACACTCTGTTACTGTCTCTTACACTCTGTTACTGTCTCTTACACTCTCTTACACTCTGTTACCGTCTCCTATACTCTGTTACTGTCTCCTATGCTCTGTCACACTCTCTTACACTCCGCTACTGTCTCATATACTCTTTTACTGTCTCTTACACAGTTTACGATGTCTACGCGAAGAGATCCCCAAAGACGTTCACAGTATACTGAGATCATTCAGGACTATGTGATCCTAGAGGACGGTATATGCCATGTGACACTCTGGTACACTCTACTACACTCTACTACTGCCTCTTTCACTCTGCTACTGTCTCTTACACTCTGTTACTGTCTCTTACACTTTGCTACTGTATCTTACACTCTGCTATTGTCTCTTACACTCTGCTACTGTCTATAACACTCTCTTACACTCTGTTACTGTCTATTACACTCTGCTACTGTCTCTTTCACTCTCTTACACTATGTTACACTCTCTTACACTCTGCTGCTGTCTCTTACACTCTGTTACTGTCTCTTACACTCTGTTACTGTCTCTTACACTCTACTACACTCTGTTACTGTCTCTTACACTCTCTTACACTCTGCTACTGTCTCTTACACTCTGCTACTGTCTCTTACACTCTGCTACTCTCTCTTTCACTCTGCTTCTATCTCTTACACTCTGCTACTGTCTCTTACGCTCTGTTACTGTCTCTTACACTCTGTTACACTCTCTTACACTCTGCTGCTGTCTCTTACACTCTGTTACTGTCTCTTACACTCTTACTGTCTCTTACACTCTCTTACACTCTCCTACACTCTGCTACTGTCTCTTACACCCTCTTACACTCTGTTACTGTCTCTTACACTCTGTTACTGTCTCTTACACTCTCCTACACTATGTTACTGTCTCTTACACTCCCTTACACTCTGTTACACTCTCTTACACTCTGTAACTGTCTCTTACACTCTCTTACACTCTGCTACTGTCTATAACACTCTCTTACACTCTGTTACTGTCTATTACACTCTGCTACTGTCTCTTACACTCTCTTACACTATGTTACACTCTGCTACAGTCTATTACACTCTGTTACTGTCTCTTACACTCTGCTATTGTCTCTTACACTCTGCTACTGTCTATAACACTCTCTTACACTCTGTTACTGTCTATTACACTCTGCTACTGTCTCTTACACTCTCTTACACTCTGCTGCTGTCTATTACACTCTGCTACTGTCTCTTACACTCTGCTATTGTCTATAACACTCTGCTACTGTCTATAACATTCTCTTACACTCTGTTACTGTCTATTACACTCTGCTACTGTCTCTTACACTCTCTTACACTCTGCTGCTGTCTCTTACACTCTGTTACTGTCTCGTACACTCTTTTACACTCTCTTACACTCTCTTACACTCTGTAACTGTCTCTTACACTCTCTTACACTCTGTTACTGTCTCCTATACTCTGTTACACTTTCTTACACTCCACTACTGTCTCATATACTCTTTTACTGTCTCTTACACAGGTTTACGAGGTCTACGCGAAGAGATCCCCAAAGACGTTCACAGTATACTGAGATCATTCAGGACTATGTGATCCTAGAGGACGGTATATGCCATGTGACACTCTCTTACACTCTACTACACTCTACTACTGTCTCTTTCACTCTGCTACTGTCTCTTACACTCTGTTACTGTCTTTTACACTCTGTTACTGTCTCTTACACTCTGCTACTGTATCTTACACTCTGCTATTGTCTCTTACACTCTGCTACTGTCTATAACACTCTCTTACACTCTGTTACTGTCTATTACACTCTGCTACTGTCTCTTTCACTCTCTTACACTATGTTACACTCTCTTACACTCTGCTGATGTCTCTTACACTCTGTTACTGTCTCTTACACTCTGTTACTGTCTCTTACACTCTACTACACTCTGTTACTGTCTCTTACACTCTCTTACACTCTGTTACACTCTCTTACATGCTGTTACACTCTCTTACACTCTGTTACTGTCTCTTACACTCTCTTACACTCTGCTACTGTCTCTTACACTCTGCTACTGTCTCTTACACTCTGCTACTCTCTCTTTCACTCTGCTTCTGTCTCTTACACTCTGCTACTGTCTCTTACGCTCTGTTACTGTCTCTTACACTCTGTTACACTCTCTTACACTCTGCTGCTGTCTCTTACACTCTGTTACTGTCTCTTACACTCTTACTGTCTCTTACACTCTCTTACACTCTCCTACACTCTGCTACTGTCTCTTACACCCTCTTACACTCTGTTACTGTCTCTTACACTCTGTTACTGTCTCTTACACTCTCCTACACTATGTTACTGTCTCTTACACTCTCTTACACTCTGTTACACTCTCTTACACTCTGTAACTGTCTCTTACACTCTCTTACACTCTGCTACTGTCTATAACACTCTCTTACACTCTGTTACTGTCTATTACACTCTGCTACTGTCTCTTACACTCTCTTACACTATGTTACACTCTGCTACAGTCTATTACACTCTGCTACTGTCTCTTACACTCTGCTATTGTCTCTTACACTCTGCTACTGTCTATAACACTCTCTTACACTCTGTTACTGTCTATTACACTCTGCTACTGTCTCTTACACTCTCTTACACTCTGCTGCTGTCTATTACACTCTGCTACTGTCTCTTACACTCTGCTATTGTCTATAACACTCTGCTACTGTCTATAACACGCTCTTACACTCTGTTACTGTCTATTACACTCTGCTACTGTCTCTTACACTCTCTTACACTCTGCTGCTGTCTCTTACACTCTGTTACTGTCTCTTACACTCTGTTACACTCTCTTACACTCTCTTACACTCTGTAACTGTCTCTTACACTCTCTTACACTCTGTTACTGTCTCCTATACTCTGTTACACTTTCTTACACTCCACTACTGTCTCATATACTCTTTTACTGTCTCTTACACAGGTTTACGAGGTCTACGCGAAGAGATCCCCAAAGACGTTCACAGTATACTGAGATCATTCAGGACTATGTGATCCTAGAGGACGGTATATGCCATATGACACTCTCTTACACTCTACTACACTCTACTACTGTCTCTTTCACTCTGCTACTGTCTCTTACACTCTGTTACTGTCTTTTACACTCTGTTACTGTCTCTTACACTCTGCTACTGTATCTTACACTCTGCTATTGTCTCTTACACTCTGCTACTGTCTATAACACTCTCTTACACTCTGTTACTGTCTATTACACTCTGCTACTGTCTCTTACACTCTCTTACACTATGTTACACTCTCTTACACTCTGCTGCTGACTCTTACACTCTGTTACTGTCTCTGACACCCTCCTACACTCTGTTACTGTCTATTACACTCTGCTACTGTATCTTACACTCTGCTATTGTCTCTTACACTCTGCTACTGTCTATAACACTCTCTTACACTCTGTTACTGTCTATTACACTCTGCTACTGTCTCTTACACTCTCTTACACTATGTTACACTCTCTTACACTCTGCTGCTGTCTCTTACACTCTGTTACTGTCTCTTACACTCTGTTACTGTCTCTTACACTCTCTTACACTCTGTTACTGTCTCTTACACTCTCTTACACTCTCTTACACTCTCTTACACTCTGTTACACTCTCTTACACGCTGTTACACTCTCCTACACTCTGCTGCTGTCTCTTACACTCTGTTACTGTCTCTTACACTCTGTTACTGTCTCTTACACTCTCTTACACTCTGTTACCGTCTCCTATACTCTGTTACTGTCTCCTATGCTCTGTCACACTCTCTTACACTCCGCTACTGTCTCATATACTCTTTTACTGTCTCTTACACAGGTTTACGATGTCTACGCGAAGAGATCCCCAAAGACGTTCACAGTATACTGAGATCATTCAGGACTATGTGATCCTAGAGGACGGTATATGCCATGTGACACTCTGGTACACTCTACTACACTCTACTACTGCCTCTTTCACTCTGCTACTGTCTCTTACACTCTGTTACTGTCTCTTACACTTTGCTACTGTATCTTACACTCTGCTATTGTCTCTTACACTCTGCTACTGTCTATAACACTCTCTTACACTCTGTTACTGTCTATTACACTCTGCTACTGTCTCTTTCACTCTCTTACACTATGTTACACTCTCTTACACTCTGCTGCTGTCTCTTACACTCTGTTACTGTCTCGTACACTCAGTTACTGTCTCTTACACTCTACTACACTCTGTTACTGTCTCTTACACTCTCTTACACTCTGTTACACTCTCTTACATGCTGTTACACTCTCTTACACTCTGTTACTGTCTCTTACACTCTCTTACACTCTGCTACTGTCTCTTACACTCTGCTACTGTCTCTTACACTCTGCTACTCTCTCTTTCACTCTGCTTCTGTCTCTTACACTCTGCTACTGTCTCTTATGCTCTGTTACTGTCTCTTACACTCTGTTACACTCTCTTACACTCTGCTGCTGTCTCTTACACTCTGTTACTGTCTCTTACACTCTTACTGTCTCTTACACTCTCTTACACTCTCCTACACTCTGCTACTGTCTCTTACACCCTCTTACACTCTGTTACTGTCTCTTACACTCTGTTACTGTCTCTTACACTCTCCTACACTCTGTTACTGTCTCTTACACTCTCTTACACTCTGTTACACTCTCTTACACGCTGTTACACTCTCCTACACTCTGTTACTGTCTATTACACTCTGCTACTGTCTCTTTCACTCTCTTACACTATGTTACACTCTCTTACACTCTGCTGCTGTCTCTTACACTCTGTTACTGTCTCTTACACTCTGTTACTGTCTCTTACACTCTCTTACACTCTGTTACCGTCTCCTATACTCTGTTACTGTCTCCTATGCTCTGTCACACTCTCTTACACTCCGCTACTGTCTCATATACTCTTTTACTGTCTCTTACACAGGTTTATGATGTCTACGCGAAGAGATCCCCAAAGACGTTCACAGTATACTGAGATCATTCAGGACTATGTGATCCTAGAGGACGGTATATGCCATGTGACACTCTGGTACACTCTACTACACTCTACTACTGCCTCTTTCACTCTGCTACTGTCTCTTACACTCTGTTACTGTCTCTTACACTTTGCTACTGTATCTTACACTCTGCTATTGTCTCTTACACTCTGCTACTGTCTATAACACTCTCTTACACTCTGTTACTGTCTATTACACTCTGCTACTGTCTCTTTCACTCTCTTACACTATGTTACACTCTCTTACACTCTGCTGCTGTCTCTTACACTCTGTTACTGTCTCGTACACTCTGTTACTGTCTCTTACACTCTACTACACTCTGTTACTGTCTCTTACACTCTCTTACACTCTGTTACACTCTCTTACATGCTGTTACACTCTCTTACACTCTGTTACTGTCTCTTACACTCTCTTACACTCTGCTACTGTCTCTTACACTCTGCTACTGTCTCTTACACTCTGCTACTCTCTCTTTCACTCTGCTTCTGTCTCTTACACTCTGCTACTGTCTCTTACGCTCTGTTACTGTCTCTTACACTCTGTTACACTCTCTTACACTCTGCTGCTGTCTCTTACACTCTGTTACTGTCTCTTACACTCTTACTGTCTCTTACACTCTCTTACACTCTCCTACACTCTGCTACTGTCTCTTACACCCTCTTACACTCTGTTACTGTCTCTTACAGTCTGTTACTGTCTCTTACACTCTCCTACACTATGTTACTGTCTCTTACACTCTCTTACACTCTCTTACACTCTGTTACACTCTCTTACACTCTGTAACTGTCTCTTACACTCTCTTACACTCTGCTACTGTCTATAACACTCTCTTACACTCTGTTACTGTCTATTACACTCTGCTACTGTCTCTTACACTCTCTTACACTATGTTACACTCTGCTACAGTCTATTACACTCTGCTACTGTCTCTTACACTCTGCTATTGTCTCTTACACTCTGATACTGTCTATAACACTCTCTTACACTCTGCTACTGTCTATTACACTCTGCTACTGTCTCTTACACTCTCTTACACTCTGCTGCTGTCTATTACACTCTGCTACTGTCTCTTACACTCTGCTATTGTCTATAACACTCTGCTACTGTCTATAACACTCTCTTACACTCTGTTACTGTCTATTACACTCCGCTACTGTCTCTTACACTCTCTTACACTCTGTTACACTCTGTTACAGTCTATTACACTCTGCTACTGTCTCTTACACTCTGCTATTGTCTCTTGCACTCTGCTACTGTCTATAACACTCTCTTACACTCTGTTACTGTCTATTACACTCTGCTATTGTCTCTTACACTCTCTTACACTCTGTTACACTCTGCTACAGTCTATTACACTCTGCTACTGTCTCTTACACTCTGCTACTGTCTCTTACACTCTATTACACTCTGTTACTGTCTATTACACTCTGCTACTGTCTCTTACACTCTCTTACACTATGTTACACTCTCTAACACTCTGCTGCTGTCTCTTACACTCTTTTACTGTCTCTTACACTCCGTTACTGTCTCTTACACTCTCCTACACTCTGTTACTGTCTCTTACACTCTGTTACACTCTCTTACTGTCTCTTACACTCTGTTACACTCTCTTACACGCTGTTACACTCTCTTACACTCTGTTACTGTCTCTTACACTCTCTTGCACTCTGCTACTGTCTCTTACACTCTGCTACTGTCTCTTACACTCTGCTACTCTCTCTTTCACTTTGCTTCTGTCTCTTACACACTGCTACTGTCTTTTACGCTCTGTTACTGTCTCTTACACTCTACTACACTCTCGTATACTCTGTTACTGTCTCTTACACTCTGTTACTGTCTCTTACACTCTGTTACTGTCTCGTACACTCTGTTACTGTCTCTTACACTCTGTTACACTCTCTTACACTCTGTTACTGTCTCTTACACTCTCTTACACTCTGCTGCTGTCTCTTACACTCTGTTACTGTCTCTTACACTCTGTTACTGTCTATTACACTCTCTTACACTCTCCTACACTCTCCTACACTCTTCTACTGTCTCTTACACCCCCTTACACTCTGTTACTGTCTCTTACACTCCCTTACACTCTGTTACACTCTCTTACACGCTGTTACACTCTATTACACTCTGTTAATTTCTCTTACACTCTCTTACACTCTGCTACTGTCTCTTACACTCTGCTACTCTCTCTTTCACTCTGTTTCTGTCTCTTACACTCTGCTTCTGTCTCTTATGCTCTGTTACTGTCTCTTATGCTCTGTTACTGTCTCTTACACTCCACTACACTCTCGTACACTCTGTTACTGTCTCTTACACTCTGTTACACTCTCTTACACTCTGTTACTGTCTCTTACACTCTGCTGCTGTCTCTTACACTCTGTCACTGTCTCTTACACTCTCTTACACTCTCCTACACTCTGCTACTGTCTCTTACACCCTCTTACACTCTTACTGTCTCTTACACTCTGTTACTGTCTCTTAAACTCTGCTACTGTCTATAACACTCTCTTACACTCTATTACTGTCTATTACACTCTGCTACTGTCTCTTACACTCTCTTACACTATTTTACACTCTGCTACAGTCTATTACACTCTGCTACTGTCTCTTACACTCTGCTATTGTCCCTTACACTCTGCTACTGTCTATAACACTCTCTTACACTCTCTTACACTCTGCTACTGTCTCTTACACTCTGTTACTGTCTCTTACACTCTCCTACACTATGTTACTGTCTCTTACACTCTCTTACACTCTGTTACACTCTCTTACACTCTGTAACTGTCTCTTACACTCTCTTACACTCTGCTACTGTCTATAACACTCTCTTACACTCTGTTACTGTCTATTACACTCTGCTACTGTCTCTTACACTCTCTTACACTATGTTACACTCTGCTACAGTCTATTACACTCTGCTACTGTCTCTTACACTCTGCTATTGTCTCTTACACTCTGCTACTGTCTATAACACTCTCTTACACTCTGTTACTGTCTATTACACTCTGCTACTGTCTCTTACACTCTCTTACACTCTGCTGCTGTCTATTACACTCTGCTACTGTCTCTTACACTCTGCTATTGTCTCTTACACTCTGCTACTGTCTATAACACTCTCTTACACTCTGTTACTGTCTATTACACTCTGCTACAGTCTCTTACACTGTCTTACACTATGTTACACTCTGCTCCAGTCTATTACACTCTGCTATTGTCTCTTACACTCTGCTACTGTCTATAACACTCTCTTACACTCTGTTACTGTCTATTACACTCTGCGACTGTCTCTTCAACTCTCTTACACTCTTCTGCTGTCTCTTACACTCTGTTACTGTCTCTTACACTATGTTACACTCTCTTACACTCTGTAACTGTCTCTTACACTCTCTTACACTATGTTACTGTCTCCTATACTCTGTTACTGTCTCCTATACTCTGTTACACTCTCTTACACTCTGCTGCTGTCTCTTACACTCTGTTACTGTCTCTTACACTCTGTTACTGTCTCTTACACTCTCTTACACTCTCTTACACTCTCTTACACTCTCTTACACTCTCCTACTGTCTCTTACACCCTCTTACACTCTGTTACTGTCTCTTACACTCTGTTACTGTCTCTTAAACTCTGCTACTGTCTATAACACTCTCGTACACTCTGTTACTGTCTATTACACTCTGCTACTGTCTCTTACACTCTCTTACACTATGTTACACTCTGCTACAGTCTATTACACTCTGCTACTGTCTCTTACACTCTGCTATTGTCTCTTACACTCTGCTACTGTCTCTTACACTCTGCTACTGTCTATAACACTCTCTTACACTCTGTTACTGTCTATTACACTCTGCTACTGTCTCTTACACTCTCTTACACTCTGCTGCTGTCTCTTACACTCTGTTACTGTCTCTTACACTCTGTTACACTCTCTTACACTCTCTTACACTCTGTAACTGTCTCTTACACTCTCTTACACTCTGTTACTGTCTCCTATACTCTGTTACACTTTCTTACACTCCACTACTGTCTCATATACTCTTTTACTGTCTCTTACACAGGTTTACGAGGTCTACGCGAAGAGATCCCCAAAGACGTTCACAGTATACTGAGATCATTCAGGACTATGTGATCCTAGAGGACGGTATATGCCATGTGACACTCTCTTACACTCTACTACACTCTACTACTGTCTCTTTCACTCTGCTACTGTCTCTTACACTCTGTTACTGTCTTTTACACTCTGTTACTGTCTCTTACACTCTGCTACTGTATCTTACACTCTGCTATTGTCTCTTACACTCTGCTACTGTCTATAACACTCTCTTACACTCTGTTACTGTCTATTACACTCTGCTACTGTCTCTTACACTCTCTTACACTATGTTACACTCTCTTACACTCTGCTGCTGACTCTTACACTCTGTTACTGTCTCTGACACTCTCCTACACTCTGTTACTGTCTATTACACTCTGCTACTGTCTCTTTCACTCTCTTACACTATGTTACACTCTCTTACACTCTGCTGCTGTCTCTTACACTCTGTTACTGTCTCTTACACTCTGTTACTGTCTCTTACACTCTGTTTCTGTCTCTTACACTCTCCTACACTCTGTTACTGTCTCTTACACTCTCTTACACTCTGTTACACTCTCTTACACGCTGTTACACTCTCCTACACTCTGTTACTGTCTATTACACTCTGCTACTGTCTCTTTCACTCTCTTACACTATGTTACACTCTCTTACACTCTGCTGCTGTCTCTTACACTCTGTTACTGTCTCTTACACTCTGTTACTGTCTCTTACACTCTCTTACACTCTGTTACCGTCTCCTATACTCTGTTACTGTCTCCTATGCTCTGTCACACTCTCTTACACTCCGCTACTGTCTCATATACTCTTTTACTGTCTCTTACACAGTTTACGATGTCTACGCGAAGAGATCCCCAAAGACGTTCACAGTATACTGAGATCATTCAGGACTATGTGATCCTAGAGGACGGTATATGCCATGTGACACTCTGGTACACTCTACTACACTCTACTACTGCCTCTTTCACTCTGCTACTGTCTCTTACACTCTGTTACTGTCTCTTACACTTTGCTACTGTATCTTACACTCTGCTATTGTCTCTTACACTCTGCTACTGTCTATAACACTCTCTTACACTCTGTTACTGTCTATTACACTCTGCTACTGTCTCTTTCACTCTCTTACACTATGTTACACTCTCTTACACTCTGCTGCTGTCTCTTACACTCTGTTACTGTCTCTTACACTCTGTTACTGTCTCTTACACTCTACTACACTCTGTTACTGTCTCTTACACTCTCTTACACTCTGTTACACTCTCTTACATGCTGTTACACTCTCTTACACTCTGTTACTGTCTCTTACACTCTCTTACACTCTGCTACTGTCTCTTACACTCTGCTACTGTCTCTTACACTCTGCTACTCTCTCTTTCACTCTGCTTCTATCTCTTACACTCTGCTACTGTCTCTTACGCTCTGTTACTGTCTCTTACACTCTGTTACACTCTCTTACACTCTGCTGCTGTCTCTTACACTCTGTTACTGTCTCTTACACTCTTACTGTCTCTTACACTCTCTTACACTCTCCTACACTCTGCTACTGTCTCTTACACCCTCTTACACTCTGTTACTGTCTCTTACACTCTGTTACTGTCTCTTACACTCTCCTACACTATGTTACTGTCTCTTACACTCCCTTACACTCTGTTACACTCTCTTACACTCTGTAACTGTCTCTTACACTCTCTTACACTCTGCTACTGTCTATAACACTCTCTTACACTCTGTTACTGTCTATTACACTCTGCTACTGTCTCTTACACTCTCTTACACTATGTTACACTCTGCTACAGTCTATTACACTCTGTTACTGTCTCTTACACTCTGCTATTGTCTCTTACACTCTGCTACTGTCTATAACACTCTCTTACACTCTGTTACTGTCTATTACACTCTGCTACTGTCTCTTACACTCTCTTACACTCTGCTGCTGTCTATTACACTCTGCTACTGTCTCTTACACTCTGCTATTGTCTATAACACTCTGCTACTGTCTATAACACTCTCTTACACTCTGTTACTGTCTATTACACTCTGCTACTGTCTCTTACACTCTCTTACACTCTGCTGCTGTCTCTTACACTCTGTTACTGTCTCGTACACTCTTTTACACTCTCTTACACTCTCTTACACTCTGTAACTGTCTCTTACACTCTCTTACACTCTGTTACTGTCTCCTATACTCTGTTACACTTTCTTACACTCCACTACTGTCTCATATACTCTTTTACTGTCTCTTACACAGGTTTACGAGGTCTACGCGAAGAGATCCCCAAAGACGTTCACAGTATACTGAGATCATTCAGGACTATGTGATCCTAGAGGACGGTATATGCCATGTGACACTCTCTTACACTCTACTACACTCTACTACTGTCTCTTTCACTCTGCTACTGTCTCTTACACTCTGTTACTGTCTTTTACACTCTGTTACTGTCTCTTACACTCTGCTACTGTATCTTACACTCTGCTATTGTCTCTTACACTCTGCTACTGTCTATAACACTCTCTTACACTCTGTTACTGTCTATTACACTCTGCTACTGTCTCTTTCACTCTCTTACACTATGTTACACTCTCTTACACTCTGCTGATGTCTCTTACACTCTGTTACTGTCTCTTACACTCTGTTACTGTCTCTTACACTCTACTACACTCTGTTACTGTCTCTTACACTCTCTTACACTCTGTTACACTCTCTTACATGCTGTTACACTCTCTTACACTCTGTTACTGTCTCTTACACTCTCTTACACTCTGCTACTGTCTCTTACACTCTGCTACTGTCTCTTACACTCTGCTACTCTCTCTTTCACTCTGCTTCTGTCTCTTACACTCTGCTACTGTCTCTTACGCTCTGTTACTGTCTCTTACACTCTGTTACACTCTCTTACACTCTGCTGCTGTCTCTTACACTCTGTTACTGTCTCTTACACTCTTACTGTCTCTTACACTCTCTTACACTCTCCTACACTCTGCTACTGTCTCTTACACCCTCTTACACTCTGTTACTGTCTCTTACACTCTGTTACTGTCTCTTACACTCTCCTACACTATGTTACTGTCTCTTACACTCTCTTACACTCTCTTACACTCTCTTACACTCTGTAACTGTCTCTTACACTCTCTTACACTCTGCTACTGTCTATAACACTCTCTTACACTCTGTTACTGTCTATTACACTCTGCTACTGTCTCTTACACTCTCTTACACTATGTTACACTCTGCTACAGTCTATTACACTCTGCTACTGTCTCTTACACTCTGCTATTGTCTCTTACACTCTGCTACTGTCTATAACACTCTCTTACACTCTGTTACTGTCTATTACACTCTGCTACTGTCTCTTACACTCTCTTACACTCTGCTGCTGTCTATTACACTCTGCTACTGTCTCTTACACTCTGCTATTGTCTATAACACTCTGCTACTGTCTATAACACACTCTTACACTCTGTTACTGTCTATTACACTCTGCTACTGTCTCTTACACCCTCTTACACTCTGCTGCTGTCTCTTACACTCTGTTACTGTCTCTTACACTCTGTTACACTCTCTTACACTCTCTTACACTCTGTAACTGTCTCTTACACTCTCTTACACTCTGTTACTGTCTCCTATACTCTGTTACACTTTCTTACACTCCACTACTGTCTCATATACTCTTTTACTGTCTCTTACACAGGTTTACGAGGTCTACGCGAAGAGATCCCCAAAGACGTTCACAGTATACTGAGATCATTCAGGACTATGTGATCCTAGAGGACGGTATATGCCATATGACACTCTCTTACACTCTACTACACTCTACTACTGTCTCTTTCACTCTGCTACTGTCTCTTACACTCTGTTACTGTCTTTTACACTCTGTTACTGTCTCTTACACTCTGCTACTGTATCTTACACTCTGCTATTGTCTCTTACACTCTGCTACTGTCTATAACACTCTCTTACACTCTGTTACTGTCTATTACACTCTGCTACTGTCTCTTACACTCTCTTACACTATGTTACACTCTCTTACACTCTGCTGCTGACTCTTACACTCTGTTACTGTCTCTGACACCCTCCTACACTCTGTTACTGTCTATTACACTCTGCTACTGTCTCTTTCACTCTCTTACACTATGTTACACTCTCTTACACTCTGCTGCTGTCTCTTACACTCTGTTACTGTCTCTTACACTCTGTTACTGTCTCTTACACTCTCTTACACTCTGTTACTGTCTCTTACACTCTCTTACACTCTCTTACACTCTGTTACACTCTCTTACACGCTGTTACACTCTCCTACACTCTGCTGCTGTCTCTTACACTCTGTTACTGTCTCTTACACTCTGTTACTGTCTCTTACACTCTCTTACACTCTGTTACCGTCTCCTATACTCTGTTACTGTCTCCTATGCTCTGTCACACTCTCTTACACTCCGCTACTGTCTCATATACTCTTTTACTGTCTCTTACACAGGTTTACGATGTCTACGCGAAGAGATCCCCAAAGACGTTCACAGTATACTGAGATCATTCAGGACTATGTGATCCTAGAGGACGGTATATGCCATGTGACACTCTGGTACACTCTACTACACTCTACTACTGCCTCTTTCACTCTGCTACTGTCTCTTACACTCTGTTACTGTCTCTTACACTTTGCTACTGTATCTTACACTCTGCTATTGTCTCTTACACTCTGCTACTGTCTATAACACTCTCTTACACTCTGTTACTGTCTATTACACTCTGCTACTGTCTCTTTCACTCTCTTACACTATGTTACACTCTCTTACACTCTGCTGCTGTCTCTTACACTCTGTTACTGTCTCGTACACTCTGTTACTGTCTCGTACACTCAGTTACTGTCTCTTACACTCTACTACACTCTGTTACTGTCTCTTACACTCTCTTACACTCTGTTACACTCTCTTACATGCTGTTACACTCTCTTACACTCTGTTACTGTCTCTTACACTCTCTTACACTCTGCTACTGTCTCTTACACTCTGCTACTGTCTCTTACACTCTGCTACTCTCTCTTTCACTCTGCTTCTGTCTCTTACACTCTGCTACTGTCTCTTACGCTCTGTTACTGTCTCTTACACTCTGTTACACTCTCTTACACTCTGCTGCTGTCTCTTACACTCTGTTACTGTCTCTTACACTCTTACTGTCTCTTACACTCTCTTACACTCTCCTACACTCTGCTACTGTCTCTTACACCCTCTTACACTCTGTTACTGTCTCTTACACTCTGTTACTGTCTCTTACACTCTCCTACACTCTGTTACTGTCTCTTACACTCTCTTACACTCTGTTACACTCTCTTACACGCTGTTACACTCTCCTACACTCTGTTACTGTCTATTACACTCTGCTACTGTCTCTTTCACTCTCTTACACTATGTTACACTCTCTTACACTCTGCTGCTGTCTCTTACACTCTGTTACTGTCTCTTACACTCTGTTACTGTCTCTTACACTCTCTTACACTCTGTTACCGTCTCCTATACTCTGTTACTGTCTCCTATGCTCTGTCACACTCTCTTACACTCCGCTACTGTCTCATATACTCTTTTACTGTCTCTTACACAGGTTTATGATGTCTACGCGAAGAGATCCCCAAAGACGTTCACAGTATACTGAGATCATTCAGGACTATGTGATCCTAGAGGACGGTATATGCCATGTGACACTCTGGTACACTCTACTACACTCTACTACTGCCTCTTTCACTCTGCTACTGTCTCTTACACTCTGTTACTGTCTCTTACACTTTGCTACTGTATCTTACACTCTGCTATTGTCTCTTACACTCTGCTACTGTCTATAACACTCTCTTACACTCTGTTACTGTCTATTACACTCTGCTACTGTCTCTTTCACTCTCTTACACTATGTTACACTCTCTTACACTCTGCTGCTGTCTCTTACACTCTGTTACTGTCTCGTACACTCAGTTACTGTCTCTTACACTCTACTACACTCTGTTACTGTCTCTTACACTCTCTTACACTCTGTTACACTCTCTTACATGCTGTTACACTCTCTTACACTCTGTTACTGTCTCTTACACTCTCTTACACTCTGCTACTGTCTCTTACACTCTGCTACTGTCTCTTACACTCTGCTACTCTCTCTTTCACTCTGCTTCTGTCTCTTACACTCTGCTACTGTCTCTTACGCTCTGTTACTGTCTCTTACACTCTGTTACACTCTCTTACACTCTGCTGCTGTCTCTTACACTCTGTTACTGTCTCTTACACTCTTACTGTCTCTTACACTCTCTTACACTCTCCTACACTCTGCTACTGTCTCTTACACCCTCTTACACTCTGTTACTGTCTCTTACACTCTGTTACTGTCTCTTACACTCTCCTACACTATGTTACTGTCTCTTACACTCTCTTACACTCTGTTACACTCTCTTACACTCTGTAACTGTCTCTTACACTCTCTTACACTCTGCTACTGTCTATAACACTCTCTTACACTCTGTTACTGTCTATTACACTCTGCTACTGTCTCTTACACTCTCTTACACTATGTTACACTCTGCTACAGTCTATTACACTCTGCTACTGTCTCTTACACTCTGCTATTGTCTCTTACACTCTGATACTGTCTATAACACTCTCTTACACTCTGTTACTGTCTATTACACTCTGCTACTGTCTCTTACACTCTCTTACACTCTGCTGCTGTCTATTACACTCTGCTACTGTCTCTTACACTCTGCTATTGTCTATAACACTCTGCTACTGTCTATAACACTCTCTTACACTCTGTTACTGTCTATTACACTCCGCTACTGTCTCTTACACTCTCTTACACTCTGTTACACTCTGTTACAGTCTATTACACTCTGCTACTGTCTCTTACACTCTGCTATTGTCTCTTGCACTCTGCTACTGTCTATAACACTCTCTTACACTCTGTTACTGTCTATTACACTCTGCTATTGTCTCTTACACTCTCTTACACTCTGTTACACTCTGCTACAGTCTATTACACTCTGCTACTGTCTCTTACACTCTGCTACTGTCTCTTACACTCTATTACACTCTGTTACTGTCTATTATACTCTGCTACTGTCACTTACACTCTCTTACACTATGTTACACTCTCTAACACTCTGCTGCTGTCTCTTACACTCTTTTACTGTCTCTTACACTCCGTTACTGTCTCTTACACTCTCCTACACTCTGTTACTGTCTCTTACACTCTCCTACACTCTGTTACTGTCTCTTACACGCTGTTACACTCTCTTACACTCTGTTACTGTCTCTTACACTCTCTTACACTCTGCTACTGTCTCTTACACTCTGCTACTGTCTCTTACACTCTGCTACTCTCTCTTTCACTTTGCTTCTGTCTCTTACACACTGCTACTGTCTCTTACGCTCTGTTACTGTCTCTTACACTCTACTACACTCTCGTATACTCTGTTACTGTCTCTTACACTCTGTTACTGTCTCTTACACTCTGTTACTGTCTCGTACACTCTGTTACTGTCTCTTACACTCTGTTACACTCTCTTACACTCTGTTACTGTCTCTTACACTCTCTTACACTCTGCTGCTGTCTCTTACACTCTGTTACACTCTGCTGCTGTCTCTTACACTCTGTTACTGTCTCTTACACTCTGTTACTGTCTATTACACTCTCTTACACTCTCCTACACTCTCCTACACTCTTCTACTGTCTCTTACACCCCCTTACACTCTGTTACTGTCTCTTACACTCCCTTACACTCTGTTACACTCTCTTACACGCTGTTACACTCTATTACACTCTGTTAATTTCTCTTACACTCTCTTACACTCTGCTACTGTCTCTTACACTCTGCTACTCTCTCTTTCACTCTGTCTCTGTCTCTTACACTCTGCTTCTGTCTCTTACGCTCTGTTACTGTCTCTTATGCTCTGTTACTGTCTCTTACACTCTACTACACTCTCGTACACTCTGTTACTGTCTCTTACACTCTGTTACACTCTCTTACACTCTGTTACTGTCTCTTACACTCTGCTGCTGTCTCTTACACTCTGTCACTGTCTCTTACACTCTCTTACACTCTCCTACACTCTGCTACTGTCTCTTACACCCTCTTACACTCTTACTGTCTCTTACACTCTGTTACTGTCTCTTAAACTCTGCTACTGTCTATAACACTCTCTTACACTCTATTACTGTCTATTACACTCTGCTACTGTCTCTTACACTCTCTTACACTATTTTACACTCTGCTATAGTCTATTACACTCTGCTACTGTCTCTTACACTCTGCTATTGTCCCTTACACTCTGCTACTGTCTATAACACTCTCTTACACTCTCTTACACTCTGCTACTGTCTCTTACACTCTGTTACTGTCTCTTACACTCTCCTACACTATGTTACTGTCTCTTACACTCTCTTACACTCTGTTACACTCTCTTACACTCTGTAACTGTCTCTTACACTCTCTTACACTCTGCTACTGTCTATAACACTCTCTTACACTCTGTTACTGTCTATTACACTCTGCTACTGTCTCTTACACTCTCTTACACTATGTTACACTCTGCTACAGTCTATTACACTCTGCTACTGTCTCTTACACTCTGCTATTGTCTCTTACACTCTGCTACTGTCTATACCACTCTCTTACACTCTGTTACTGTCTATTACACTCTGCTACTGTCTCTTACACTCTCTTACACTCTGCTGCTGTCTATTACACTCTGCTACTGTCTCTTACACTCTGCTATTGTCTCTTACACTCTGCTACTGTCTATAACACTCTCTTACACTCTGTTACTGTCTATTACACTCTGCTACAGTCTCTTACACTGTCTTACACTATGTTACACTCTGCTCCAGTCTATTACACTCTGCTATTGTCTCTTACACTCTGCTACTGTCTATAACACTCTCTTACACTCTGTTACTGTCTATTACACTCTGCGACTGTCTCTTCAACTCTCTTACACTCTTCTGCTGTCTCTTACACTCTGTTACTGTCTCTTACACTATGTTACACTCTCTTACACTCTGTAACTGTCTCTTACACTCTCTTACACTATGTTACTGTCTCCTATACTCTGTTACTGTCTCCTATACTCTGTTACACTCTCTTACACTCTGCTGCTGTCTCTTACACTCTGTTACTGTCTCTTACACTCTGTTACTGTCTCTTACACTCTCTTACACTCTCTTACACTCTCTTACACTCTCTTACACTCTCCTACTGTCTCTTACACCCTCTTACACTCTGTTACTGTCTCTTACACTCTGTTACTGTCTCTTAAACTCTGCTACTGTCTATAACACTCTCGTACACTCTGTTACTGTCTATTACACTCTGCTACTGTCTCTTACACTCTCTTACACTATGTTACACTCTGCTACAGTCTATTACACTCTGCTACTGTCTCTTACACTCTGCTATTGTCTCTTACACTCTGCTACTGTCTCTTACACTCTGCTACTGTCTATAACACTCTCTTACACTCTGTTACTGTCTATTACACTCTGCTACTGTCTCTTACACTCTCTTACACTCTGCTGCTGTCTCTTACACTCTGTTACTGTCTCTTACACTCTGTTACACTCTCTTACACTCTCTTACACTCTGTAACTGTCTCTTACACTCTCTTACACTCTGTTACTGTCTCCTATACTCTGTTACACTTTCTTACACTCCACTACTGTCTCATATACTCTTTTACTGTCTCTTACACAGGTTTACGAGGTCTACGCGAAGAGATCCCCAAAGACGTTCACAGTATACTGAGATCATTCAGGACTATGTGATCCTAGAGGACGGTATATGCCATGTGACACTCTCTTACACTCTACTACACTCTACTACTGTCTCTTTCACTCTGCTACTGTCTCTTACACTCTGTTACTGTCTTTTACACTCTGTTACTGTCTCTTACACTCTGCTACTGTATCTTACACTCTGCTATTGTCTCTTACACTCTGCTACTGTCTATAACACTCTCTTACACTCTGTTACTGTCTATTACACTCTGCTACTGTCTCTTACACTCTCTTACACTATGTTACACTCTCTTACACTCTGCTGCTGACTCTTACACTCTGTTACTGTCTCTGACACTCTCCTACACTCTGTTACTGTCTATTACACTCTGCTACTGTCTCTTTCACTCTCTTACACTATGTTACACTCTCTTACACTCTGCTGCTGTCTCTTACACTCTGTTACTGTCTCTTACACTCTGTTACTGTCTCTTACACTCTGTTTCTGTCTCTTACACTCTCCTACACTCTGTTACTGTCTCTTACACTCTCTTACACTCTGTTACACTCTCTTACACGCTGTTACACTCTCCTACACTCTGTTACTGTCTATTACACTCTGCTACTGTCTCTTTCACTCTCTTACACTATGTTACACTCTCTTACACTCTGCTGCTGTCTCTTACACTCTGTTACTGTCTCTTACACTCTGTTACTGTCTCTTACACTCTCTTACACTCTGTTACCGTCTCCTATACTCTGTTACTGTCTCCTATGCTCTGTCACACTCTCTTACACTCCGCTACTGTCTCATATACTCTTTTACTGTCTCTTACACAGTTTACGATGTCTACGCGAAGAGATCCCCAAAGACGTTCACAGTATACTGAGATCATTCAGGACTATGTGATCCTAGAGGACGGTATATGCCATGTGACACTCTGGTACACTCTACTACACTCTACTACTGCCTCTTTCACTCTGCTACTGTCTCTTACACTCTGTTACTGTCTCTTACACTTTGCTACTGTATCTTACACTCTGCTATTGTCTCTTACACTCTGCTACTGTCTATAACACTCTCTTACACTCTGTTACTGTCTATTACACTCTGCTACTGTCTCTTTCACTCTCTTACACTATGTTACACTCTCTTACACTCTGCTGCTGTCTCTTACACTCTGTTACTGTCTCTTACACTCTGTTACTGTCTCTTACACTCTACTACACTCTGTTACTGTCTCTTACACTCTCTTACACTCTGTTACACTCTCTTACATGCTGTTACACTCTCTTACACTCTGTTACTGTCTCTTACACTCTCTTACACTCTGCTACTGTCTCTTACACTCTGCTACTGTCTCTTACACTCTGCTACTCTCTCTTTCACTCTGCTTCTATCTCTTACACTCTGCTACTGTCTCTTACGCTCTGTTACTGTCTCTTACACTCTGTTACACTCTCTTACACTCTGCTGCTGTCTCTTACACTCTGTTACTGTCTCTTACACTCTTACTGTCTCTTACACTCTCTTACACTCTCCTACACTCTGCTACTGTCTCTTACACCCTCTTACACTCTGTTACTGTCTCTTACACTCTGTTACTGTCTCTTACACTCTCCTACACTATGTTACTGTCTCTTACACTCCCTTACACTCTGTTACACTCTCTTACACTCTGTAACTGTCTCTTACACTCTCTTACACTCTGCTACTGTCTATAACACTCTCTTACACTCTGTTACTGTCTATTACACTCTGCTACTGTCTCTTACACTCTCTTACACTATGTTACACTCTGCTACAGTCTATTACACTCTGTTACTGTCTCTTACACTCTGCTATTGTCTCTTACACTCTGCTACTGTCTATAACACTCTCTTACACTCTGTTACTGTCTATTACACTCTGCTACTGTCTCTTACACTCTCTTACACTCTGCTGCTGTCTATTACACTCTGCTACTGTCTCTTACACTCTGCTATTGTCTATAACACTCTGCTACTGTCTATAACACTCTCTTACACTCTGTTACTGTCTATTACACTCTGCTACTGTCTCTTACACTCTCTTACACTCTGCTGCTGTCTCTTACACTCTGTTACTGTCTCGTACACTCTTTTACACTCTCTTACACTCTCTTACACTCTGTAACTGTCTCTTACACTCTCTTACACTCTGTTACTGTCTCCTATACTCTGTTACACTTTCTTACACTCCACTACTGTCTCATATACTCTTTTACTGTCTCTTACACAGGTTTACGAGGTCTACGCGAAGAGATCCCCAAAGACGTTCACAGTATACTGAGATCATTCAGGACTATGTGATCCTAGAGGACGGTATATGCCATGTGACACTCTCTTACACTCTACTACACTCTACTACTGTCTCTTTCACTCTGCTACTGTCTCTTACACTCTGTTACTGTCTTTTACACTCTGTTACTGTCTCTTACACTCTGCTACTGTATCTTACACTCTGCTATTGTCTCTTACACTCTGCTACTGTCTATAACACTCTCTTACACTCTGTTACTGTCTATTACACTCTGCTACTGTCTCTTTCACTCTCTTACACTATGTTACACTCTCTTACACTCTGCTGATGTCTCTTACACTCTGTTACTGTCTCTTACACTCTGTTACTGTCTCTTACACTCTACTACACTCTGTTACTGTCTCTTACACTCTCTTACACTCTGTTACACTCTCTTACATGCTGTTACACTCTCTTACACTCTGTTACTGTCTCTTACACTCTCTTACACTCTGCTACTGTCTCTTACACTCTGCTACTGTCTCTTACACTCTGCTACTCTCTCTTTCACTCTGCTTCTGTCTCTTACACTCTGCTACTGTCTCTTACGCTCTGTTACTGTCTCTTACACTCTGTTACACTCTCTTACACTCTGCTGCTGTCTCTTACACTCTGTTACTGTCTCTTACACTCTTACTGTCTCTTACACTCTCTTACACTCTCCTACACTCTGCTACTGTCTCTTACACCCTCTTACACTCTGTTACTGTCTCTTACACTCTGTTACTGTCTCTTACACTCTCCTACACTATGTTACTGTCTCTTACACTCTCTTACACTCTCTTACACTCTCTTACACTCTGTAACTGTCTCTTACACTCTCTTACACTCTGCTACTGTCTATAACACTCTCTTACACTCTGTTACTGTCTATTACACTCTGCTACTGTCTCTTACACTCTCTTACACTATGTTACACTCTGCTACAGTCTATTACACTCTGCTACTGTCTCTTACACTCTGCTATTGTCTCTTACACTCTGCTACTGTCTATAACACTCTCTTACACTCTGTTACTGTCTATTACACTCTGCTACTGTCTCTTACACTCTCTTACACTCTGCTGCTGTCTATTACACTCTGCTACTGTCTCTTACACTCTGCTATTGTCTATAACACTCTGCTACTGTCTATAACACACTCTTACACTCTGTTACTGTCTATTACACTCTGCTACTGTCTCTTACACCCTCTTACACTCTGCTGCTGTCTCTTACACTCTGTTACTGTCTCTTACACTCTGTTACACTCTCTTACACTCTCTTACACTCTGTAACTGTCTCTTACACTCTCTTACACTCTGTTACTGTCTCCTATACTCTGTTACACTTTCTTACACTCCACTACTGTCTCATATACTCTTTTACTGTCTCTTACACAGGTTTACGAGGTCTACGCGAAGAGATCCCCAAAGACGTTCACAGTATACTGAGATCATTCAGGACTATGTGATCCTAGAGGACGGTATATGCCATATGACACTCTCTTACACTCTACTACACTCTACTACTGTCTCTTTCACTCTGCTACTGTCTCTTACACTCTGTTACTGTCTTTTACACTCTGTTACTGTCTCTTACACTCTGCTACTGTATCTTACACTCTGCTATTGTCTCTTACACTCTGCTACTGTCTATAACACTCTCTTACACTCTGTTACTGTCTATTACACTCTGCTACTGTCTCTTACACTCTCTTACACTATGTTACACTCTCTTACACTCTGCTGCTGACTCTTACACTCTGTTACTGTCTCTGACACCCTCCTACACTCTGTTACTGTCTATTACACTCTGCTACTGTCTCTTTCACTCTCTTACACTATGTTACACTCTCTTACACTCTGCTGCTGTCTCTTACACTCTGTTACTGTCTCTTACACTCTGTTACTGTCTCTTACACTCTCTTACACTCTGTTACTGTCTCTTACACTCTCTTACACTCTCTTACACTCTGTTACACTCTCTTACACGCTGTTACACTCTCCTACACTCTGCTGCTGTCTCTTACACTCTGTTACTGTCTCTTACACTCTGTTACTGTCTCTTACACTCTCTTACACTCTGTTACCGTCTCCTATACTCTGTTACTGTCTCCTATGCTCTGTCACACTCTCTTACACTCCGCTACTGTCTCATATACTCTTTTACTGTCTCTTACACAGGTTTACGATGTCTACGCGAAGAGATCCCCAAAGACGTTCACAGTATACTGAGATCATTCAGGACTATGTGATCCTAGAGGACGGTATATGCCATGTGACACTCTGGTACACTCTACTACACTCTACTACTGCCTCTTTCACTCTGCTACTGTCTCTTACACTCTGTTACTGTCTCTTACACTTTGCTACTGTATCTTACACTCTGCTATTGTCTCTTACACTCTGCTACTGTCTATAACACTCTCTTACACTCTGTTACTGTCTATTACACTCTGCTACTGTCTCTTTCACTCTCTTACACTATGTTACACTCTCTTACACTCTGCTGCTGTCTCTTACACTCTGTTACTGTCTCGTACACTCAGTTACTGTCTCTTACACTCTACTACACTCTGTTACTGTCTCTTACACTCTCTTACACTCTGTTACACTCTCTTACATGCTGTTACACTCTCTTACACTCTGTTACTGTCTCTTACACTCTCTTACACTCTGCTACTGTCTCTTACACTCTGCTACTGTCTCTTACACTCTGCTACTCTCTCTTTCACTCTGCTTCTGTCTCTTACACTCTGCTACTGTCTCTTACGCTCTGTTACTGTCTCTTACACTCTGTTACACTCTCTTACACTCTGCTGCTGTCTCTTACACTCTGTTACTGTCTCTTACACTCTTACTGTCTCTTACACTCTCTTACACTCTCCTACACTCTGCTACTGTCTCTTACACCCTCTTACACTCTGTTACTGTCTCTTACACTCTGTTACTGTCTCTTACACTCTCCTACACTCTGTTACTGTCTCTTACACTCTCTTACACTCTGTTACACTCTCTTACACGCTGTTACACTCTCCTACACTCTGTTACTGTCTATTACACTCTGCTACTGTCTCTTTCACTCTCTTACACTATGTTACACTCTCTTACACTCTGCTGCTGTCTCTTACACTCTGTTACTGTCTCTTACACTCTGTTACTGTCTCTTACACTCTCTTACACTCTGTTACCGTCTCCTATACTCTGTTACTGTCTCCTATGCTCTGTCACACTCTCTTACACTCCGCTACTGTCTCATATACTCTTTTACTGTCTCTTACACAGGTTTATGATGTCTACGCGAAGAGATCCCCAAAGACGTTCACAGTATACTGAGATCATTCAGGACTATGTGATCCTAGAGGACGGTATATGCCATGTGACACTCTGGTACACTCTACTACACTCTACTACTGCCTCTTTCACTCTGCTACTGTCTCTTACACTCTGTTACTGTCTCTTACACTTTGCTACTGTATCTTACACTCTGCTATTGTCTCTTACACTCTGCTACTGTCTATAACACTCTCTTACACTCTGTTACTGTCTATTACACTCTGCTACTGTCTCTTTCACTCTCTTACACTATGTTACACTCTCTTACACTCTGCTGCTGTCTCTTACACTCTGTTACTGTCTCGTACACTCAGTTACTGTCTCTTACACTCTACTACACTCTGTTACTGTCTCTTACACTCTCTTACACTCTGTTACACTCTCTTACATGCTGTTACACTCTCTTACACTCTGTTACTGTCTCTTACACTCTCTTACACTCTGCTACTGTCTCTTACACTCTGCTACTGTCTCTTACACTCTGCTACTCTCTCTTTCACTCTGCTTCTGTCTCTTACACTCTGCTACTGTCTCTTACGCTCTGTTACTGTCTCTTACACTCTGTTACACTCTCTTACACTCTGCTGCTGTCTCTTACACTCTGTTACTGTCTCTTACACTCTTACTGTCTCTTACACTCTCTTACACTCTCCTACACTCTGCTACTGTCTCTTACACCCTCTTACACTCTGTTACTGTCTCTTACACTCTGTTACTGTCTCTTACACTCTCCTACACTATGTTACTGTCTCTTACACTCTCTTACACTCTGTTACACTCTCTTACACTCTGTAACTGTCTCTTACACTCTCTTACACTCTGCTACTGTCTATAACACTCTCTTACACTCTGTTACTGTCTATTACACTCTGCTACTGTCTCTTACACTCTCTTACACTATGTTACACTCTGCTACAGTCTATTACACTCTGCTACTGTCTCTTACACTCTGCTATTGTCTCTTACACTCTGATACTGTCTATAACACTCTCTTACACTCTGTTACTGTCTATTACACTCTGCTACTGTCTCTTACACTCTCTTACACTCTGCTGCTGTCTATTACACTCTGCTACTGTCTCTTACACTCTGCTATTGTCTATAACACTCTGCTACTGTCTATAACACTCTCTTACACTCTGTTACTGTCTATTACACTCCGCTACTGTCTCTTACACTCTCTTACACTCTGTTACACTCTGTTACAGTCTATTACACTCTGCTACTGTCTCTTACACTCTGCTATTGTCTCTTGCACTCTGCTACTGTCTATAACACTCTCTTACACTCTGTTACTGTCTATTACACTCTGCTATTGTCTCTTACACTCTCTTACACTCTGTTACACTCTGCTACAGTCTATTACACTCTGCTACTGTCTCTTACACTCTGCTACTGTCTCTTACACTCTATTACACTCTGTTACTGTCTATTATACTCTGCTACTGTCACTTACACTCTCTTACACTATGTTACACTCTCTAACACTCTGCTGCTGTCTCTTACACTCTTTTACTGTCTCTTACACTCCGTTACTGTCTCTTACACTCTCCTACACTCTGTTACTGTCTCTTACACTCTCCTACACTCTGTTACTGTCTCTTACACGCTGTTACACTCTCTTACACTCTGTTACTGTCTCTTACACTCTCTTACACTCTGCTACTGTCTCTTACACTCTGCTACTGTCTCTTACACTCTGCTACTCTCTCTTTCACTTTGCTTCTGTCTCTTACACACTGCTACTGTCTCTTACGCTCTGTTACTGTCTCTTACACTCTACTACACTCTCGTATACTCTGTTACTGTCTCTTACACTCTGTTACTGTCTCTTACACTCTGTTACTGTCTCGTACACTCTGTTACTGTCTCTTACACTCTGTTACACTCTCTTACACTCTGTTACTGTCTCTTACACTCTCTTACACTCTGCTGCTGTCTCTTACACTCTGTTACACTCTGCTGCTGTCTCTTACACTCTGTTACTGTCTCTTACACTCTGTTACTGTCTATTACACTCTCTTACACTCTCCTACACTCTCCTACACTCTTCTACTGTCTCTTACACCCCCTTACACTCTGTTACTGTCTCTTACACTCCCTTACACTCTGTTACACTCTCTTACACGCTGTTACACTCTATTACACTCTGTTAATTTCTCTTACACTCTCTTACACTCTGCTACTGTCTCTTACACTCTGCTACTCTCTCTTTCACTCTGTCTCTGTCTCTTACACTCTGCTTCTGTCTCTTACGCTCTGTTACTGTCTCTTATGCTCTGTTACTGTCTCTTACACTCTACTACACTCTCGTACACTCTGTTACTGTCTCTTACACTCTGTTACACTCTCTTACACTCTGTTACTGTCTCTTACACTCTGCTGCTGTCTCTTACACTCTGTCACTGTCTCTTACACTCTCTTACACTCTCCTACACTCTGCTACTGTCTCTTACACCCTCTTACACTCTTACTGTCTCTTACACTCTGTTACTGTCTCTTAAACTCTGCTACTGTCTATAACACTCTCTTACACTCTATTACTGTCTATTACACTCTGCTACTGTCTCTTACACTCTCTTACACTATTTTACACTCTGCTATAGTCTATTACACTCTGCTACTGTCTCTTACACTCTGCTATTGTCCCTTACACTCTGCTACTGTCTATAACACTCTCTTACACTCTCTTACACTCTGCTACTGTCTCTTACACTCTGTTACTGTCTCTTACACTCTCCTACACTATGTTACTGTCTCTTACACTCTCTTACACTCTGTTACACTCTCTTACACTCTGTAACTGTCTCTTACACTCTCTTACACTCTGCTACTGTCTATAACACTCTCTTACACTCTGTTACTGTCTATTACACTCTGCTACTGTCTCTTACACTCTCTTACACTATGTTACACTCTGCTACAGTCTATTACACTCTGCTACTGTCTCTTACACTCTGCTATTGTCTCTTACACTCTGCTACTGTCTATACCACTCTCTTACACTCTGTTACTGTCTATTACACTCTGCTACTGTCTCTTACACTCTCTTACACTCTGCTGCTGTCTATTACACTCTGCTACTGTCTCTTACACTCTGCTATTGTCTCTTACACTCTGCTACTGTCTATAACACTCTCTTACACTCTGTTACTGTCTATTACACTCTGCTACAGTCTCTTACACTGTCTTACACTATGTTACACTCTGCTCCAGTCTATTACACTCTGCTATTGTCTCTTACACTCTGCTACTGTCTATAACACTCTCTTACACTCTGTTACTGTCTATTACACTCTGCGACTGTCTCTTCAACTCTCTTACACTCTTCTGCTGTCTCTTACACTCTGTTACTGTCTCTTACACTATGTTACACTCTCTTACACTCTGTAACTGTCTCTTACACTCTCTTACACTATGTTACTGTCTCCTATACTCTGTTACTGTCTCCTATACTCTGTTACACTCTCTTACACTCTGCTGCTGTCTCTTACACTCTGTTACTGTCTCTTACACTCTGTTACTGTCTCTTACACTCTCTTACACTCTCTTACACTCTCTTACACTCTCTTACACTCTCCTACTGTCTCTTACACCCTCTTACACTCTGTTACTGTCTCTTACACTCTGTTACTGTCTCTTAAACTCTGCTACTGTCTATAACACTCTCGTACACTCTGTTACTGTCTATTACACTCTGCTACTGTCTCTTACACTCTCTTACACTATGTTACACTCTGCTACAGTCTATTACACTCTGCTACTGTCTCTTACACTCTGCTATTGTCTCTTACACTCTGCTACTGTCTCTTACACTCTGCTACTGTCTATAACACTCTCTTACACTCTGTTACTGTCTATTACACTCTGCTACTGTCTCTTACACTCTCTTACACTCTGCTGCTGTCTCTTACACTCTGTTACTGTCTCTTACACTCTGTTACACTCTCTTACACTCTCTTACACTCTGTAACTGTCTCTTACACTCTCTTACACTCTGTTACTGTCTCCTATACTCTGTTACACTTTCTTACACTCCACTACTGTCTCATATACTCTTTTACTGTCTCTTACACAGGTTTACGAGGTCTACGCGAAGAGATCCCCAAAGACGTTCACAGTATACTGAGATCATTCAGGACTATGTGATCCTAGAGGACGGTATATGCCATGTGACACTCTCTTACACTCTACTACACTCTACTACTGTCTCTTTCACTCTGCTACTGTCTCTTACACTCTGTTACTGTCTTTTACACTCTGTTACTGTCTCTTACACTCTGCTATTGTCTCTTACACTCTGCTACTGTCTATAACACTCTCTTACACTCTGTTACTGTCTATTACACTCTGCTACTGTCTCTTACACTCTCTTACACTATGTTACACTCTCTTACACTCTGCTGCTGACTCTTACACTCTGTTACTGTCTCTGACACTCTCCTACACTCTGTTACTGTCTATTACACTCTGCTACTGTCTCTTTCACTCTCTTACACTATGTTACACTCTCTTACACTCTGCTGCTGTCTCTTACACTCTGTTACTGTCTCTTACACTCTGTTACTGTCTCTTACACTCTGTTACTGTCTCTTACACTCTCCTACACTCTGTTACTGTCTCTTACACTCTCTTACACTCTGTTACACTCTCTTACACGCTGTTACACTCTCCTACACTCTGTTACTGTCTATTACACTCTGCTACTGTCTCTTTCACTCTCTTACACTATGTTACACTCTCTTACACTCTGCTGCTGTCTCTTACACTCTGTTACTGTCTCTTACACTCTGTTACTGTCTCTTACACTCTGTTTCTGTCTCTTACACTCTCCTACACTCTGTTACTGTCTCTTACACTCTCTTACACTCTGTTACACTCTCTTACACGCTGTTACACTCTCCTACACTCTGTTACTGTCTATTACACTCTGCTACTGTCTCTTTCACTCTCTTACACTATGTTACACTCTCTTACACTCTGCTGCTGTCTCTTACACTCTGTTACTGTCTCTTACACTCTGTTACTGTCTCTTACACTCTCTTACACTCTGTTACCGTCTCCTATACTCTGTTACTGTCTCCTATGCTCTGTCACACTCTCTTACACTCCGCTACTGTCTCATATACTCTTTTACTGTCTCTTACACAGTTTACGATGTCTACGCGAAGAGATCCCCAAAGACGTTCACAGTATACTGAGATCATTCAGGACTATGTGATCCTAGAGGACGGTATATGCCATGTGACACTCTGGTACACTCTACTACACTCTACTACTGCCTCTTTCACTCTGCTACTGTCTCTTACACTCTGTTACTGTCTCTTACACTTTGCTACTGTATCTTACACTCTGCTATTGTCTCTTACACTCTGCTACTGTCTATAACACTCTCTTACACTCTGTTACTGTCTATTACACTCTGCTACTGTCTCTTTCACTCTCTTACACTATGTTACACTCTCTTACACTCTGCTGCTGTCTCTTACACTCTGTTACTGTCTCTTACACTCTGTTACTGTCTCTTACACTCTACTACACTCTGTTACTGTCTCTTACACTCTCTTACACTCTGTTACACTCTCTTACATGCTGTTACACTCTCTTACACTCTGTTACTGTCTCTTACACTCTCTTACACTCTGCTACTGTCTCTTACACTCTGCTACTGTCTCTTACACTCTGCTACTCTCTCTTTCACTCTGCTTCTATCTCTTACACTCTGCTACTGTCTCTTACGCTCTGTTACTGTCTCTTACACTCTGTTACACTCTCTTACACTCTGCTGCTGTCTCTTACACTCTGTTACTGTCTCTTACACTCTTACTGTCTCTTACACTCTCTTACACTCTCCTACACTCTGCTACTGTCTCTTACACCCTCTTACACTCTGTTACTGTCTCTTACACTCTGTTACTGTCTCTTACACTCTCCTACACTATGTTACTGTCTCTTACACTCCCTTACACTCTGTTACACTCTCTTACACTCTGTAACTGTCTCTTACACTCTCTTACACTCTGCTACTGTCTATAACACTCTCTTACACTCTGTTACTGTCTATTACACTCTGCTACTGTCTCTTACACTCTCTTACACTATGTTACACTCTGCTACAGTCTATTACACTCTGTTACTGTCTCTTACACTCTGCTATTGTCTCTTACACTCTGCTACTGTCTATAACACTCTCTTACACTCTGTTACTGTCTATTACACTCTGCTACTGTCTCTTACACTCTCTTACACTCTGCTGCTGTCTATTACACTCTGCTACTGTCTCTTACACTCTGCTATTGTCTATAACACTCTGCTACTGTCTATAACACTCTCTTACACTCTGTTACTGTCTATTACACTCTGCTACTGTCTCTTACACTCTCTTACACTCTGCTGCTGTCTCTTACACTCTGTTACTGTCTCGTACACTCTTTTACACTCTCTTACACTCTCTTACACTCTGTAACTGTCTCTTACACTCTCTTACACTCTGTTACTGTCTCCTATACTCTGTTACACTTTCTTACACTCCACTACTGTCTCATATACTCTTTTACTGTCTCTTACACAGGTTTACGAGGTCTACGCGAAGAGATCCCCAAAGACGTTCACAGTATACTGAGATCATTCAGGACTATGTGATCCTAGAGGACGGTATATGCCATGTGACACTCTCTTACACTCTACTACACTCTACTACTGTCTCTTTCACTCTGCTACTGTCTCTTACACTCTGTTACTGTCTTTTACACTCTGTTACTGTCTCTTACACTCTGCTACTGTATCTTACACTCTGCTATTGTCTCTTACACTCTGCTACTGTCTATAACACTCTCTTACACTCTGTTACTGTCTATTACACTCTGCTACTGTCTCTTTCACTCTCTTACACTATGTTACACTCTCTTACACTCTGCTGATGTCTCTTACACTCTGTTACTGTCTCTTACACTCTGTTACTGTCTCTTACACTCTACTACACTCTGTTACTGTCTCTTACACTCTCTTACACTCTGTTACACTCTCTTACATGCTGTTACACTCTCTTACACTCTGTTACTGTCTCTTACACTCTCTTACACTCTGCTACTGTCTCTTACACTCTGCTACTGTCTCTTACACTCTGCTACTCTCTCTTTCACTCTGCTTCTGTCTCTTACACTCTGCTACTGTCTCTTACGCTCTGTTACTGTCTCTTACACTCTGTTACACTCTCTTACACTCTGCTGCTGTCTCTTACACTCTGTTACTGTCTCTTACACTCTTACTGTCTCTTACACTCTCTTACACTCTCCTACACTCTGCTACTGTCTCTTACACCCTCTTACACTCTGTTACTGTCTCTTACACTCTGTTACTGTCTCTTACACTCTCCTACACTATGTTACTGTCTCTTACACTCTCTTACACTCTCTTACACTCTCTTACACTCTGTAACTGTCTCTTACACTCTCTTACACTCTGCTACTGTCTATAACACTCTCTTACACTCTGTTACTGTCTATTACACTCTGCTACTGTCTCTTACACTCTCTTACACTATGTTACACTCTGCTACAGTCTATTACACTCTGCTACTGTCTCTTACACTCTGCTATTGTCTCTTACACTCTGCTACTGTCTATAACACTCTCTTACACTCTGTTACTGTCTATTACACTCTGCTACTGTCTCTTACACTCTCTTACACTCTGCTGCTGTCTATTACACTCTGCTACTGTCTCTTACACTCTGCTATTGTCTATAACACTCTGCTACTGTCTATAACACACTCTTACACTCTGTTACTGTCTATTACACTCTGCTACTGTCTCTTACACTCTCTTACACTCTGCTGCTGTCTCTTACACTCTGTTACTGTCTCTTACACTCTGTTACACTCTCTTACACTCTCTTACACTCTGTAACTGTCTCTTACACTCTCTTACACTCTGTTACTGTCTCCTATACTCTGTTACACTTTCTTACACTCCACTACTGTCTCATATACTCTTTTACTGTCTCTTACACAGGTTTACGAGGTCTACGCGAAGAGATCCCCAAAGACGTTCACAGTATACTGAGATCATTCAGGACTATGTGATCCTAGAGGACGGTATATGCCATATGACACTCTCTTACACTCTACTACACTCTACTACTGTCTCTTTCACTCTGCTACTGTCTCTTACACTCTGTTACTGTCTTTTACACTCTGTTACTGTCTCTTACACTCTGCTACTGTATCTTACACTCTGCTATTGTCTCTTACACTCTGCTACTGTCTATAACACTCTCTTACACTCTGTTACTGTCTATTACACTCTGCTACTGTCTCTTACACTCTCTTACACTATGTTACACTCTCTTACACTCTGCTGCTGACTCTTACACTCTGTTACTGTCTCTGACACCCTCCTACACTCTGTTACTGTCTATTACACTCTGCTACTGTCTCTTTCACTCTCTTACACTATGTTACACTCTCTTACACTCTGCTGCTGTCTCTTACACTCTGTTACTGTCTCTTACACTCTGTTACTGTCTCTTACACTCTCTTACACTCTGTTACTGTCTCTTACACTCTCTTACACTCTCTTACACTCTGTTACACTCTCTTACACGCTGTTACACTCTCCTACACTCTGCTGCTGTCTCTTACACTCTGTTACTGTCTCTTACACTCTGTTACTGTCTCTTACACTCTCTTACACTCTGTTACCGTCTCCTATACTCTGTTACTGTCTCCTATGCTCTGTCACACTCTCTTACACTCCGCTACTGTCTCATATACTCTTTTACTGTCTCTTACACAGGTTTACGATGTCTACGCGAAGAGATCCCCAAAGACGTTCACAGTATACTGAGATCATTCAGGACTATGTGATCCTAGAGGACGGTATATGCCATGTGACACTCTGGTACACTCTACTACACTCTACTACTGCCTCTTTCACTCTGCTACTGTCTCTTACACTCTGTTACTGTCTCTTACACTTTGCTACTGTATCTTACACTCTGCTATTGTCTCTTACACTCTGCTACTGTCTATAACACTCTCTTACACTCTGTTACTGTCTATTACACTCTGCTACTGTCTCTTTCACTCTCTTACACTATGTTACACTCTCTTACACTCTGCTGCTGTCTCTTACACTCTGTTACTGTCTCGTACACTCAGTTACTGTCTCTTACACTCTACTACACTCTGTTACTGTCTCTTACACTCTCTTACACTCTGTTACACTCTCTTACATGCTGTTACACTCTCTTACACTCTGTTACTGTCTCTTACACTCTCTTACACTCTGCTACTGTCTCTTACACTCTGCTACTGTCTCTTACACTCTGCTACTCTCTCTTTCACTCTGCTTCTGTCTCTTACACTCTGCTACTGTCTCTTACGCTCTGTTACTGTCTCTTACACTCTGTTACACTCTCTTACACTCTGCTGCTGTCTCTTACACTCTGTTACTGTCTCTTACACTCTTACTGTCTCTTACACTCTCTTACACTCTCCTACACTCTGCTACTGTCTCTTACACCCTCTTACACTCTGTTACTGTCTCTTACACTCTGTTACTGTCTCTTACACTCTCCTACACTCTGTTACTGTCTCTTACACTCTCTTACACTCTGTTACACTCTCTTACACGCTGTTACACTCTCCTACACTCTGTTACTGTCTATTACACTCTGCTACTGTCTCTTTCACTCTCTTACACTATGTTACACTCTCTTACACTCTGCTGCTGTCTCTTACACTCTGTTACTGTCTCTTACACTCTGTTACTGTCTCTTACACTCTCTTACACTCTGTTACCGTCTCCTATACTCTGTTACTGTCTCCTATGCTCTGTCACACTCTCTTACACTCCGCTACTGTCTCATATACTCTTTTACTGTCTCTTACACAGGTTTATGATGTCTACGCGAAGAGATCCCCAAAGACGTTCACAGTATACTGAGATCATTCAGGACTATGTGATCCTAGAGGACGGTATATGCCATGTGACACTCTGGTACACTCTACTACACTCTACTACTGCCTCTTTCACTCTGCTACTGTCTCTTACACTCTGTTACTGTCTCTTACACTTTGCTACTGTATCTTACACTCTGCTATTGTCTCTTACACTCTGCTACTGTCTATAACACTCTCTTACACTCTGTTACTGTCTATTACACTCTGCTACTGTCTCTTTCACTCTCTTACACTATGTTACACTCTCTTACACTCTGCTGCTGTCTCTTACACTCTGTTACTGTCTCGTACACTCAGTTACTGTCTCTTACACTCTACTACACTCTGTTACTGTCTCTTACACTCTCTTACACTCTGTTACACTCTCTTACATGCTGTTACACTCTCTTACACTCTGTTACTGTCTCTTACACTCTCTTACACTCTGCTACTGTCTCTTACACTCTGCTACTGTCTCTTACACTCTGCTACTCTCTCTTTCACTCTGCTTCTGTCTCTTACACTCTGCTACTGTCTCTTACGCTCTGTTACTGTCTCTTACACTCTGTTACACTCTCTTACACTCTGCTGCTGTCTCTTACACTCTGTTACTGTCTCTTACACTCTTACTGTCTCTTACACTCTCTTACACTCTCCTACACTCTGCTACTGTCTCTTACACCCTCTTACACTCTGTTACTGTCTCTTACACTCTGTTACTGTCTCTTACACTCTCCTACACTATGTTACTGTCTCTTACACTCTCTTACACTCTGTTACACTCTCTTACACTCTGTAACTGTCTCTTACACTCTCTTACACTCTGCTACTGTCTATAACACTCTCTTACACTCTGTTACTGTCTATTACACTCTGCTACTGTCTCTTACACTCTCTTACACTATGTTACACTCTGCTACAGTCTATTACACTCTGCTACTGTCTCTTACACTCTGCTATTGTCTCTTACACTCTGATACTGTCTATAACACTCTCTTACACTCTGTTACTGTCTATTACACTCTGCTACTGTCTCTTACACTCTCTTACACTCTGCTGCTGTCTATTACACTCTGCTACTGTCTCTTACACTCTGCTATTGTCTATAACACTCTGCTACTGTCTATAACACTCTCTTACACTCTGTTACTGTCTATTACACTCCGCTACTGTCTCTTACACTCTCTTACACTCTGTTACACTCTGTTACAGTCTATTACACTCTGCTACTGTCTCTTACACTCTGCTATTGTCTCTTGCACTCTGCTACTGTCTATAACACTCTCTTACACTCTGTTACTGTCTATTACACTCTGCTATTGTCTCTTACACTCTCTTACACTCTGTTACACTCTGCTACAGTCTATTACACTCTGCTACTGTCTCTTACACTCTGCTACTGTCTCTTACACTCTATTACACTCTGTTACTGTCTATTATACTCTGCTACTGTCACTTACACTCTCTTACACTATGTTACACTCTCTAACACTCTGCTGCTGTCTCTTACACTCTTTTACTGTCTCTTACACTCCGTTACTGTCTCTTACACTCTCCTACACTCTGTTACTGTCTCTTACACTCTCCTACACTCTGTTACTGTCTCTTACACGCTGTTACACTCTCTTACACTCTGTTACTGTCTCTTACACTCTCTTACACTCTGCTACTGTCTCTTACACTCTGCTACTGTCTCTTACACTCTGCTACTCTCTCTTTCACTTTGCTTCTGTCTCTTACACACTGCTACTGTCTCTTACGCTCTGTTACTGTCTCTTACACTCTACTACACTCTCGTATACTCTGTTACTGTCTCTTACACTCTGTTACTGTCTCTTACACTCTGTTACTGTCTCGTACACTCTGTTACTGTCTCTTACACTCTGTTACACTCTCTTACACTCTGTTACTGTCTCTTACACTCTCTTACACTCTGCTGCTGTCTCTTACACTCTGTTACTGTCTCTTACACTCTGTTACTGTCTATTACACTCTCTTACACTCTCCTACACTCTCCTACACTCTTCTACTGTCTCTTACACCCCCTTACACTCTGTTACTGTCAATTACACTCCCTTACACTCTGTTACACTCTCTTACACGCTGTTACACTCTGTTACACTCTGTTAATTTCTCTTACACTCTCTTACACTCTGCTACTGTCTCTTACACTCTGCTACTCTCTCTTTCACTCTGTCTCTGTCTCTTACACTCTGCTTCTGTCTCTTACGCTCTGTTACTGTCTCTTATGCTCTGTTACTGTCTCTTACACTCTACTACACTCTCGTACACTCTGTTACTGTCTCTTACACTCTGTTACACTCTCTTACACTCTGTTACTGTCTCTTACACTCTGCTGCTGTCTCTTACACTCTGTCACTGTCTCTTACACTCTCTTACACTCTCCTACACTCTGCTACTGTCTCTTACACCCTCTTACACTCTTACTGTCTCTTACACTCTGTTACTGTCTCTTAAACTCTGCTACTGTCTATAACACTCTCTTACACTCTATTACTGTCTATTACACTCTGCTACTGTCTCTTACACTCTCTTACACTATTTTACACTCTGCTATAGTCTATTACACTCTGCTACTGTCTCTTACACTCTGCTATTGTCCCTTACACTCTGCTACTGTCTATAACACTCTCTTACACTCTCTTACACTCTGCTACTGTCTCTTACACTCTGTTACTGTCTCTTACACTCTCCTACACTATGTTACTGTCTCTTACACTCTCTTACACTCTGTTACACTCTCTTACACTCTGTAACTGTCTCTTACACTCTCTTACACTCTGCTACTGTCTATAACACTCTCTTACACTCTGTTACTGTCTATTACACTCTGCTACTGTCTCTTACACTCTCTTACACTATGTTACACTCTGCTACAGTCTATTACACTCTGCTACTGTCTCTTACACTCTGCTATTGTCTCTTACACTCTGCTACTGTCTATACCACTCTCTTACACTCTGTTACTGTCTATTACACTCTGCTACTGTCTCTTACACTCTCTTACACTCTGCTGCTGTCTATTACACTCTGCTACTGTCTCTTACACTCTGCTATTGTCTCTTACACTCTGCTACTGTCTATAACACTCTCTTACACTCTGTTACTGTCTATTACACTCTGCTACAGTCTCTTACACTGTCTTACACTATGTTACACTCTGCTCCAGTCTATTACACTCTGCTATTGTCTCTTACACTCTGCTACTGTCTATAACACTCTCTTACACTCTGTTACTGTCTATTACACTCTGCGACTGTCTCTTCAACTCTCTTACACTCTTCTGCTGTCTCTTACACTCTGTTACTGTCTCTTACACTATGTTACACTCTCTTACACTCTGTAACTGTCTCTTACACTCTCTTACACTATGTTACTGTCTCCTATACTCTGTTACTGTCTCCTATACTCTGTTACACTCTCTTACACTCTGCTGCTGTCTCTTACACTCTGTTACTGTCTCTTACACTCTGTTACTGTCTCTTACACTCTCTTACACTCTCTTACACTCTCTTACACTCTCTTACACTCTCCTACTGTCTCTTACACCCTCTTACACTCTGTTACTGTCTCTTACACTCTGTTACTGTCTCTTAAACTCTGCTACTGTCTATAACACTCTCGTACACTCTGTTACTGTCTATTACACTCTGCTACTGTCTCTTACACTCTCTTACACTATGTTACACTCTGCTACAGTCTATTACACTCTGCTACTGTCTCTTACACTCTGCTATTGTCTCTTACACTCTGCTACTGTCTCTTACACTCTGCTACTGTCTATAACACTCTCTTACACTCTGTTACTGTCTATTACACTCTGCTACTGTCTCTTACACTCTCTTACACTCTGCTGCTGTCTCTTACACTCTGTTACTGTCTCTTACACTCTGTTACACTCTCTTACACTCTCTTACACTCTGTAACTGTCTCTTACACTCTCTTACACTCTGTTACTGTCTCCTATACTCTGTTACACTTTCTTACACTCCACTACTGTCTCATATACTCTTTTACTGTCTCTTACACAGGTTTACGAGGTCTACGCGAAGAGATCCCCAAAGACGTTCACAGTATACTGAGATCATTCAGGACTATGTGATCCTAGAGGACGGTATATGCCATGTGACACTCTCTTACACTCTACTACACTCTACTACTGTCTCTTTCACTCTGCTACTGTCTCTTACACTCTGTTACTGTCTTTTACACTCTGTTACTGTCTCTTACACTCTGCTACTGTATCTTACACTCTGCTATTGTCTCTTACACTCTGCTACTGTCTATAACACTCTCTTACACTCTGTTACTGTCTATTACACTCTGCTACTGTCTCTTACACTCTCTTACACTATGTTACACTCTCTTACACTCTGCTGCTGACTCTTACACTCTGTTACTGTCTCTGACACTCTCCTACACTCTGTTACTGTCTATTACACTCTGCTACTGTCTCTTTCACTCTCTTACACTATGTTACACTCTCTTACACTCTGCTGCTGTCTCTTACACTCTGTTACTGTCTCTTACACTCTGTTACTGTCTCTTACACTCTGTTTCTGTCTCTTACACTCTCCTACACTCTGTTACTGTCTCTTACACTCTCTTACACTCTGTTACACTCTCTTACACGCTGTTACACTCTCCTACACTCTGTTACTGTCTATTACACTCTGCTACTGTCTCTTTCACTCTCTTACACTATGTTACACTCTCTTACACTCTGCTGCTGTCTCTTACACTCTGTTACTGTCTCTTACACTCTGTTACTGTCTCTTACACTCTCTTACACTCTGTTACCGTCTCCTATACTCTGTTACTGTCTCCTATGCTCTGTCACACTCTCTTACACTCCGCTACTGTCTCATATACTCTTTTACTGTCTCTTACACAGTTTACGATGTCTACGCGAAGAGATCCCCAAAGACGTTCACAGTATACTGAGATCATTCAGGACTATGTGATCCTAGAGGACGGTATATGCCATGTGACACTCTGGTACACTCTACTACACTCTACTACTGCCTCTTTCACTCTGCTACTGTCTCTTACACTCTGTTACTGTCTCTTACACTTTGCTACTGTATCTTACACTCTGCTATTGTCTCTTACACTCTGCTACTGTCTATAACACTCTCTTACACTCTGTTACTGTCTATTACACTCTGCTACTGTCTCTTTCACTCTCTTACACTATGTTACACTCTCTTACACTCTGCTGCTGTCTCTTACACTCTGTTACTGTCTCTTACACTCTGTTACTGTCTCTTACACTCTACTACACTCTGTTACTGTCTCTTACACTCTCTTACACTCTGTTACACTCTCTTACATGCTGTTACACTCTCTTACACTCTGTTACTGTCTCTTACACTCTCTTACACTCTGCTACTGTCTCTTACACTCTGCTACTGTCTCTTACACTCTGCTACTCTCTCTTTCACTCTGCTTCTATCTCTTACACTCTGCTACTGTCTCTTACGCTCTGTTACTGTCTCTTACACTCTGTTACACTCTCTTACACTCTGCTGCTGTCTCTTACACTCTGTTACTGTCTCTTACACTCTTACTGTCTCTTACACTCTCTTACACTCTCCTACACTCTGCTACTGTCTCTTACACCCTCTTACACTCTGTTACTGTCTCTTACACTCTGTTACTGTCTCTTACACTCTCCTACACTATGTTACTGTCTCTTACACTCCCTTACACTCTGTTACACTCTCTTACACTCTGTAACTGTCTCTTACACTCTCTTACACTCTGCTACTGTCTATAACACTCTCTTACACTCTGTTACTGTCTATTACACTCTGCTACTGTCTCTTACACTCTCTTACACTATGTTACACTCTGCTACAGTCTATTACACTCTGCTACTGTCTCTTACACTCTGCTATTGTCTCTTGCACTCTGCTACTGTCTATAACACTCTTTTACACTCTGTTACTGTCTATTACACTCTGCTATTGTCTCTTACACTCTCTTACACTCTGTTACACTCTGCTACAGTCTATTACACTCTGCTACTGTCTCTTACACTCTGCTACTGTCTCTTACACTCTATTACACTCTGTTACTGTCTATTACACTCTGCAACTGTCTCTTACACTCTCTTACACTATGTTACACTCTCTAACACTCTGCTGCTGTCTCTTACACTCTGTTACTGTCTCTTACACTCCGTTACTGTCTCTTACACTCTCCTACACTCTGTTACTGTCTCTTACACTCTGTTACACTCTCTTACACGCTGTTACACTCTCTTACACTCTGTTACTGTCTCTTACACTCTTACACTCTGCTACTGTCTCTTACACTCTGCTACTGTCTCTTTCACTTTGCTTCTGTCTCTTACACACTGCTACTGTCTCTTACGCTCTGTTACTGTCTCTTACACTCTACTACACTCTCGTATACTCTGTTACTGTCTCTTACACTCTGTTACTGTCTCGTACACTCTGTTACTGTCTCGTACACTCTGTTACTGTCTCTTACACTCTGTTACACTCTCTTACACTCTGTTACTGTCTCTTACACTCTTACACTCTGCTGCTGTCTCTTACACTCTGTTACTGTCTCTTACACTCTGTTACTGTCTATTACACTCTGCTACTGTCTCTTACACTCTGCTATTGTCTCTTGCACTCTGCTACTGTCTATAACACTCTCTTACACTCTGTTACTGTCTATTACACTCTGCTATTGTCTCTTACACTCTCTTACACTCTGTTACACTCTGCTACAGTCTATTACACTCTGCTACTGTCTCTTACACTCTGCTATTGTCTCTTACACTCTGCTACTGTCTCTTACACTCTATTACACTCTGTTACTGTCTATTACACTCTGCTACTATCTCTTTCACTCTCTTACACTATGTTACACACTCTTACACTCTGCTGCTGTCTCTTACACTCTGTTACTGTCTCTTACACTCTGTTACTGTCTCTTACACTCTCTTACACTCTGTTACACTCTCTTACACGCTGTTACACTCTCTTACACTCTGTTACTGTCTATTACACTCTCTTACACTCTGCTACTGTCTCTTACTCTCTGCTACTGTCTCTTACACTCTGCTACTCTCTCTTTCACTCTGCTTCTGTCTCTTACACTCTGCTACTGTCTCTTATGCTCTGTTACTGTCTCTTACACTCTGTTACACTCTCTTACACTCTGCTGCTGTCTCTTACACTCTGTTACTGTCTCTTACACTCTGTTACTGTCTCTTACACTCTCTTACACTCTCCTACACTCTGCTACTGTCTCTTACACCCTCTTACACTCTGTTACTGTCTCTTACACTCTGTTACTGTCTCTTAAACTCTGCTACTGTCTATAACACTCTCTTACACTCTGTTAATGTCTATTACACTCTGCTACTGTCTCTTACACTCTCTTACACTGTTACACTCTGCTACAGTCTATTACACTCTGCTACTGTCTCTTACACTCTGCTATTGTCTCTTACACTCTGCTACTGTCTATAACACTCTCTTACACTCTGTTACTGTCTATTACACTCTGCTACTGTCTCTTACACTCTCTTACACTCTGCTGCTGTCTATTACACTCTGCTACTGTCTCTTACACTCTCTTACACTATGTTACACTCTCTTACACTCTGCTGCTGTCTCTTACACTCTGTTACTGTCTCTTACACTCCGTTACTGTCTCTTACACTCTCCTACACTCTGTTACTGTCTCTTACACTCTGTTACACTCTCTTACTGTCTCTTACACTCTGTTACACTCTCTTACACGCTGTTACACTCTCTTACACTCTGTTACTGTCTCTTACACTCTCTTACACTCTGCTACTGTCTCTTACACTCTGCTACTGTCTCTTACACTCTGCTACTCTCTCTTTCACTTTGCTTCTGTCTCTTACACACTGCTACTGTCTCTTACGCTCTGTTACTGTCTCTTACACTCTACTACACTCTCGTATACTCTGTTACTGTCTCTTACACTCTGTTACTGTCTCTTACACTCTGTTACTGTCTCGTACACTCTGTTACTGTCTCTTACACTCTGTTACACTCTCTTACACTCTGTTACTGTCTCTTACACTCTCTTACACTCTGCTGCTGTCTCTTACACTCTGTTACTGTCTCTTACACTCTGTTACTGTCTATTACACTCTCTTACACTCTCCTAAACTCTCCTACACTCTTCTACTGTCTCTTACACCCCCTTACACTCTGTTACTGTCTCTTACACTCCCTTACACTCTGTTACACTCTCTTACACGCTGTTACTGTCTCTTACACTCTGCTACTGTCTCTTACACTCTACTACTGTCTCTTTCACTCTGCTACTGTCTCTTACACTCTGCTACTATCTCTTATGCTCTGTTACTGTCTCTTACACTCTACTACACTCTCATACACTCTGTTACTGTATCTTACACTCTGTTACTGTCTCTTACACTCTGTTACTGTCTCTTACACTCTGCTATTGTCTCTTACACTCTCTTACACTATGTTACACTCTCTTACACTCTGCTGCTGACTCTTACACTCTGTTACTGTCTCTGACACTCTCCTACACTCTGTTACTGTCTATTACACTCTGCTACTGTCTCTTTCACTCTCTTACACTATGTTACACTCTCTTACACTCTGCTGCTGTCTCTTACACTCTGTTACTGTCTCTTACACTCTGTTACTGTCTCTTACACTCTCCTACACTCTGTTACTGTCTCCTACACTCTCTTACACTCTGTTACACTCTCTTACATGCTGTTACACTCTATTACACTCTGTTAATTTCTCTTACACTCTCTTACACTCTGCTACTGTCTCTTACACTCTGCTACTCTCTCTTTCACTCTGTTTCTGTCTCTTACACTCTGCTTCTGTCTCTTATGCTCTGTTACTGTCTCTTACACTCTACTACACTCTCGTACACTCTGTTACTGTCTCTTACACTCTGTTACACTCTCTTACACTCTGTTACTGTCTCTTACACTCTGCTGCTGTCTCTTACACTCTGTCACTGTCTCTTACACTCTCTTACACTCTCCTACACTCTGCTACTGTCTCTTACACCCTCTTACACTCTTACTGTCTCTTACACTCTGTTACTGTCTCTTAAACTCTGCTACTGTCTATAACACTCTCTTACACTCTATTACTGTCTATTACACTCTGCTACTGTCTCTTACACTCTCTTACACTATTTTACACTCTGCTACAGTCTATTACACTCTGCTACTGTCTCTTACACTCTGCTATTGTCCCTTACACTCTGCTACTGTCTATAACACTCTCTTACACTCTCTTACACTCTGCTACTGTCTCTTACACTCTGTTACTGTCTCTTACACTCTCCTACACTATGTTACTGTCTCTGACACTCTCCTACACTCTGTTACTGTCTATTACACTCTGCTACTGTCTCTTTCACTCTCTTACACTATGTTACACTCTCTTACACTCTGCTGCTGTCTCTTACACTCTGTTACTGTCTCTTACACTCTGTTACTGTCTCTTACACTCTCCTACACTCTGTTACTGTCTCCTACACTCTCTTACACTCTGTTACACTCTCTTACATGCTGTTACACTCTATTACACTCTGTTAATTTCTCTTACACTCTCTTACACTCTGCTACTGTCTCTTACACTCTGCTACTCTCTCTTTCACTCTGTTTCTGTCTCTTACACTCTGCTTCTGTCTCTTATGCTCTGTTACTGTCTCTTACACTCTACTACACTCTCGTACACTCTGTTACTGTCTCTTACACTCTGTTACACTCTCTTACACTCTGTTACTGTCTCTTACACTCTGCTGCTGTCTCTTACACTCTGTCACTGTCTCTTACACTCTCTTACACTCTCCTACACTCTGATACTGTCTCTTACACCCTCTTACACTCTTACTGTCTCTTACACTCTGTTACTGTCTCTTAAACTCTGCTACTGTCTATAACACTCTCTTACACTCTATTACTGTCTATTACACTCTGCTACTGTCTCTTACACTCTCTTACACTATTTTACACTCTGCTACAGTCTATTACACTCTGCTACTGTCTCTTACACTCTGCTATTGTCCCTTACACTCTGCTACTGTCTATAACACTCTCTTACACTCTCTTACACTCTGCTACTGTCTCTTACACTCTGTTACTGTCTCTTACACTCTCCTACACTATGTTACTGTCTCTTACACTCTCTTACACTCTGTTACACTCTCTTACACTCTGTAACTGTCTCTTACACTCTCTTACACTCTGCTACTGTCTATAACACTCTCTTACACTCTGTTACTGTCTATTACACTCTGCTACTGTCTCTTACACTCTCTTACACTATGTTACACTCTGCTACAGTCTATTACACTCTGCTACTGTCTCTTACACTCTGCTATTGTCTCTTACACTCTGCTACTGTCTATAACACTCTCTTACACTCTGTTACTGTCTATTACACTCTGCTACTGTCTCTTACACTCTCTTACACTCTGCTGCTGTCTATTACACTCTGCTACTGTCTCTTACACTCTGCTATTGTCTCTTACACTCTGCTACTGTCTATAACACTCTCTTACACTCTGTTACTGTCTATTACACTCTGCTACAGTCTCTTACACTGTCTTACACTATGTTACACTCTGCTCCAGTCTATTACACTCTGCTATTGTCTCTTACACTCTGCTACTGTCTATAACACTCTCTTACACTCTGTTACTGTCTATTACACTATGTTACACTCTCTTACACTCTGTAACTGTCTCTTACACTCTCTTACACTCTGTTACTGTCTCCTATACTCTGTTACTGTCTCCTATACTCTGTTACACTCTCTTACACTCTGCTGCTGTCTCTTACACTCTGTTACTGTCTCTTACACTCTGTTACTGTCTCTTAAACTCTGCTACTGTCTATAACACTCTCGTACACTCTGTTACTGTCTATTACACTCTGCTACTGTCTCTTACACTCTCTTACACTATGTTACACTCTGCTACAGTCTATTACACTCTGCTACTGTCTCTTACACTCTGCTATTGTCTCTTACACTCTGCTACTGTCTCTTACACTCTGCTACTGTCTATAACACTCTCTTACACTCTGTTACTGTCTATTACACTCTGCTACTGTCTCTTACACTCTCTTACACTGTTACACTCTGCTACAGTCTATTACACTCTGCTACTGTCTCTTACACTCTGCTATTGTCTCTTACACTCTGCTACTGTCTATAACACTCTCTTACACTCTCTTACACTCTGCTACTGTCTCTTACACCCTCTTACACTCTGTTACTGTCTCTTACACTCTCTTACACTCTGTTACACTCTCTTACACGCTGTTACACTCTCTTACACGCTGTTACACCCTCTTACACACTGTTACTGTCTCTTACACTCTCTTACACTCTGCTACTGTCTCTTACACTCTGTTACTGTTTCTTACACTCTGCTACTGTCTCTAACACTCTGCTACTGTCTCTTTCACTCTGCTACTGTCTCTTACACTCTGCTACTATCTCTTACGCTCTGTTACTGTGTCTTACACTGTACTACACTGTCATACACTCTGTTACTGTATCTTACACTATGTTACTGTCTCGTACACTCTGTTACTGTCTCTTACACTCTGTTACTGTCTCCTATACTCTGTTACTGTCTCTTACACCCTGTTACACTCTCTTACACTCTGCTACTGTCTCTTACACTCTACTACACTCTCGTACACTCTGTTACTGTCTATTACACTCTCTTACACTCTGCTGCTGTCTCTTACACTCTGTTACTGTCTCTTACACTCTGTTACTGTCTCTTACACGCCTATCTCTTACACTCTACTACACTCTACTACTGTCTCTTTCACTCTGCTACTGTCTCTTTTACTCTGTTACTGTCTCTTACACTCTGTTACTGTCTCTTACACTCTGCTACTGTCTATAACACTCTCTTACACTATGTTACACTCTGCTACTGTCTCTTACACTCTGCTATTGTCTCTTACACTCTGCTACTGTCTCTTACACTCTATTACACTCTGTTACTGTCTATTACACTCTGCTACTGTCTCTTACACTCTCTTACACTATGTTACACTCTCTTACACTCTGCTGCTGTCTCTTACACTCTGTTACTGTCTCTTACACTCTGTTACACTCTCTTACTGTCTCTTACACTCTGTTACACTCTCTTACACGCTGTTACACTCTCTTACACTCTGTTACTGTCTCTTACACTCTCTTGCACTCTGCTACTGTCTCTTACACTCTGCTACTGTCTCTTACACTCTGCTACTCTCTCTTTCACTTTGCTTCTGTCTCTTACACACTGCTACTGTCTCTTACGCTCTGTTACTGTCTCTTACACTCTACTACACTCTCGTATACTCTGTTACTGTCTCTTACACTCTGTTACTGTCTCTTACACTCTGTTACTGTCTCTTACACTCTCTTACACTCTGCTGCTGTCTCTTACACTCTTTTACTGTCTCTTACACTCTGTTACTGTCTATTACACTCTCTTACACTCTCCTACACTCTTCTACTGTCTCTTACACCCCCTTACACTCTGTTACTGTCTCTTACACTCCCTTACACTCTGTTACACTCTCTTACATGCTGTTACACTCTCTTACACGCTGTTACACCCTCTTACACACTGTTACTGTCTCTTACACTCTCTTTCACTCTGCTACTATCTCTTACACTCTGTTACTGTCTCTTACACTCTGCTACTGTCACTTACACTCTGCTACTGTCTCTTTCACTCTGCTACTGTCTCTTACACTGTCTTACACTATGTTACACTCTCTTACACTCTGCTGCTGTCTCATATACTCTGTTACTGTCTCTTACACAGGTTTACGATGTCTACGCGAAGAGATACCCAAAGACGTTCACAGTATACTGAGATCATTCGGGACCATGTGGTCCTAGAGGACGGTATATGCCATGTGACGCTCTCTTACACTCTACTACACTCTACTACCGTCTCTTTCACTCTGCTACTGTCTCTTACACTCTGTTACTGTCTCTTACACTCTGTTACTGTCTCTTACACTCTGTTACAGTCTCTTACACTCTTCTACTGTATCTTACACTCTGCTATTGTCTCTTACACTCTGCAACTGTCTATAACACTCTCTTACACTCTGTTACTGTCTATTACACTCTGCTACTGTCTCTTACACTCTCTTACACTCTCTTACACTCTGCTACACTCTATTACACTCTGCTACACTCTATTACACTCTGCTATTGTCTCTTACACTCTGCTACTGTCTATAACACTCTCTTACACTCTGTTACTGTCTATTACACTCTGCTACTGTCTCTTACACTCTCTTACACTATGTTACACTCTGCTACAGTCTATTACACTCTGCTACTGTCTCTTACACTCTGCTATTGTCTCTTACACTCTGCGACTGTCTCTTCAACTCTCTTACACTCTTCTGCTGTCTCTTACACTCTGTTACTGTCTCTTACACTATGTTACACTCTCTTACACTCTGTAACTGTCTCTTACACTCTCTTACACTCTGTTACTGTCTCCTATACTCTGTTACTGTCTCCTATACTCTGTTACACTCTCTTACACTCTGCTGCTGTCTCTTACACTCTGTTACTGTCTCTTACACTCTGTTACTGTCTCTTACACTCTCTTACACTCTCCTACACTCTGCTACTGTCTCTTACACCCTCTTACACTCTGTTACTGTCTCTTACACTCTGTTACTGTCTCTTAAACTCTGCTACTGTCTATAACACTCTCTTACACTCTGTTACTGTCTATTACACTCTGCTACTGTCTCTTACACTCTCTTACACTATGTTACACTCTGCTACAGTCTATTACACTCTGCTACTGTCTCTTACACTCTGCTATTGTCTCTTACACTCTGCTACTGTCTATAACACTCTCTTACACTCTGTTACTGTCTATTACACTCTGCTACTGTCTCTTACACTCTCTTACACTCTGCTGCTGTCTATTACACTCTGCTACTGTCTCTTACACTCTGCTATTGTCTATAACACTCTGCTACTGTCTATAACACTCTCTTACACTCTGTTACTGTCTATTACACTCTGCTACTGTCTCTTACACTCTCTTACACTCTGCTGCTGTCTCTTACACTCTGTTACTGTCTCTTACACTCTGTTACTGTCTCTTAAACTCTGCTACTGTCTATAACACTCTCTTACACTCTGTTACTGTCTATTACACTCTGCTACTGTCTCTTACACTCTCTTACACTATGTTACACTCTACTACAGTCTATTACACTCTGCTACTGTCTCTTACACTCTGCTATTGTCTCTTACACTCTGCTACTGTCTATAACACTCTCTTACACTCTGTTACTGTCTATTACACTCTGCTACTGTCTCTTACACTCTCTTACACTCTGCTGCTGTCTATTACACTCTGCTACTGTCTCTTACACTCTGCTATTGTCTATAACACTCTGCTACTGTCTATAACACTCTCTTACACTCTGTTACTGTCTATTACACTCTGCTACTGTCTCTTACACTCTCTTACACTCTGCTGCTGTCTCTTACACTCTGTTACTGTCTCTTACACTCTGTTACTGTCTCTTAAACTCTGCTACTGTCTATAACACTCTCTTACACTCTGTTAATGTCTATTACACTCTGCTACTGTCTCTTACACTCTGCTATTGTCTCTTACACTCTGCTACTGTCTATAACACTCTCTTACACTCTGTTACTGTCCATTACACTCTGCTACTGTCTCTTACACTCTCTTACACTCTGCTGCTGTCTATTACACTCTGCTACTGTCTCTTACACTCTGCTATTGTCTATAACACTCTGCTACTGTCTATAACACTCTCTTACACTCTGTTACTGTCTATTACACTCTGCTACTGTCTCTTACACTCTCTTACACTCTGCTGCTGTCTCTTACACTCTGTTACTGTCTCTTACACTCTGTTACACTCTCTTACACTCTCTTACACTCTGTAACTGTCTCTTACACTCTCTTACACTCTGTTACTGTCTCCTATACTCTGTTACACTTTCTTACACTCCACTACTGTCTCATATACTCTTTTACTGTCACTTACACAGGTTTACGAGGTCTACGCGAAGAGATCCCCAAAGACGTTCACAGTATACTGAGATCATTCAGGACTATGTGATCCTAGAGGACGGTATATGCCATGTGACACTCTCTTACACTCTACTACACTCTACTACTGTCTCTTTCACTCTGCTACTGTCTCTTACACTCTGTTACTGTCTTTTACACTCTGTTACTGTCTATTACACTCTGCTACTGTATCTTACACTCTGCTATTGTCTCTTACACTCTGCTACTGTCTATAACACTCTCTTACACTCTGTTACTGTCTATTACACTCTGCTACTGTCTCTTACACTCTCTTACACTATGTTACACTCTCTTACACTCTGCTGCTGACTCTTACACTCTGTTACTGTCTCTGACACTCTCCTACACTCTGTTACTGTCTATTACACTCTGCTACTGTCTCTTTCACTCTCTTACACTATGTTACACTCTCTTACACTCTGCTGCTGTCTCTTACACTCTGTTACTGTCTCTTACACTCTGTTACTGTCTCTTACACTCTGTTACTGTCTCTTACACTCTCTTACACTCTGTTACACTCTCTTACACGCTGTTACACTCTCCTACACTCTGTTACTGTCTATTACACTCTGCTACTGTCTCTTTCACTCTCTTACACTATGTTACACTCTCTTACACTCTGCTGCTGTCTCTTACACTCTGTTACTGTCTCTTACACTCTGTTACTGTCTCTTACACTCTCTTACACTCTATTACCGTCTCCTATACTCTGTTACTGTCTCCTATGCTCTGTCACACTCTCTTACACTCCGCTACTGTCTCATATACTCTTTTACTGTCTCTTACACAGGTTTACGATGTGTACGCGAAGAGATCCCCAAAGACGTTCACAGTATACTGAGATCATTCAGGACTATGTGATCCTAGAGGACGGTATATGCCATGTGACACTCTGGTACACTCTACTACACTCTACTACTGCCTCTTTCACTCTGCTACTGTCTCTTACACTCTGTTACTGTCTCTTACACTTTGCTACTGTATCTTACACTCTGCTATTGTCTCTTACACTCTGCTACTGTCTATAACACTCTCTTACACTCTGTTACTGTCTATTACACTCTGCTACTGTCTCTTTCACTCTCTTACACTATGTTACACTCTCTTACACTCTGCTGCTGTCTCTTACACTCTGTTACTGTCTCTTACACTCTGTTACTGTCTCTTACACTCTACTACACTCTGTTACTGTCTCTTACACTCTCTTACACTCTGTTACACTCTCTTACATGCTGTTACACTCTCTTACACTCTGTTACTGTCTCTTACACTCTCTTACACTCTGCTACTGTCTCTTACACTCTGCTACTGTCTCTTACACTCTGCTACTCTCTCTTTCACTCTGCTTCTGTCTCTTACACTCTGCTACTGTCTCTTACGCTCTGTTACTGTCTCTTACACTCTGTTACACTCTCTTACACTCTGCTGCTGTCTCTTACACTCTGTTACTGTCTCTTACACTCTTACTGTCTCTTACACTCTCTTACACTCTCCTACACTCTGCTACTGTCTCTTACACCCTCTTACACTCTGTTACTGTCTTTTACACTCTGTTACTGTCTCTTACACTCTCCTACACTATGTTACTGTCTCTTACACTCTCTTACACTCTGTTACACTCTCTTACACTCTGTAACTGTCTCTTACACTCTCTTACACTCTGCTACTGTCTATAACACTCTCTTACACTCTGTTACTGTCTATTACACTCTGCTACTGTCTCTTACACTCTCTTACACTATGTTACACTCTGCTACAGTCTATTACACTCTGCTACTGTCTCTTACACTCTGCTATTGTCTCTTACACTCTGATACTGTCTATTACACTATGTTACTGTCTATTACACTCTGCTACTGTCTCTTACACTCTCTTACACTCTGCTGCTGTCTATTACACTCTGCTACTGTCTCTTACACTCTGCTATTGTCTATAACACTCTGCTACTGTCTATAACACTCTCTTACACTCTGCTACTGTCTATAACACTCTCTTACACTCTGTTACTGTCTATTACACTCTGCTACTGTCTCTTACACTCTCTTACACTCTGTTACACTCTGTTACAGTCTATTACACTCTGCTACTGTCTCTTACACTCTGCTATTGTCTCTTGCACTCTGCTACTGTCTATAACACTCTTTTACACTCTGTTACTGTCTATTACACTCTGCTATTGTCTCTTACACTCTCTTACACTCTGTTACACTCTGCTACAGTCTATTACACTCTGCTACTGTCTCTTACACTCTGCTACTGTCTCTTACACTCTATTACACTCTGTTACTGTCTATTACACTCTGCAACTGTCTCTTACACTCTCTTACACTATGTTACACTCTCTAACACTCTGCTGCTGTCTCTTACACTCTGTTACTGTCTCTTACACTCCGTTACTGTCTCTTACACTCTCCTACACTCTGTTACTGTCTCTTACACTCTGTTACACTCTCTTACTGTCTCTTACACTCTGTTACACTCTCTTACACGCTGTTACACTCTCTTACACTCTGTTACTGTCTCTTACACTCTTACACTCTGCTACTGTCTCTTACACTCTGCTACTGTCTCTTTCACTTTGATTCTGTCTCTTACACACTGCTACTGTCTCTTACGCTCTGTTACTGTCTCTTACACTCTACTACACTCTCGTATACTCTGTTACTGTCTCTTACACTCTGTTACTGTCTCGTACACTCTGTTACTGTCTCGTACACTCTGTTACTGTCTCTTACACTCTGTTACACTCTCTTACACTCTGTTACTGTCTCTTACACTCTTACACTCTGCTGCTGTCTCTTGCACTCTGTTACTGTCTCTTACACTCTGCTACTGTCTCTTACACTCTGCTATTGTCTCTTGCACTCTGCTACTGTCTATAACACTCTCTTACACTCTGTTACTGTCTATTACACTCTGCTATTGTCTCTTACACTCTCTTACACTCTGTTACACTCTGCTACAGTCTATTATACTCTGCTACTGTCTCTTACACTCTGCTATTGTCTCTTACACTCTGCTACTGTCTCTTACACTCTATTACACTCTGTTACTGTCTATTACACTCTGCTACTATCTCTTTCACTCTCTTACACTATGTTACACACTCTTACACTCTGCTGCTGTCTCTTACACTCTGTTACTGTCTCTTACACTCTGTTACTGTCTCTTACACTCTCTTACACTCTGTTACACTCTCTTACACGCTGTTACACTCTCTTACACTCTGTTACTGTCTATTACACTCTCTTACACTCTCCTAAACTCTCCTACACTCTTCTACTGTCTCTTACACCCCCTTACACTCTGTTACTGTCTCTTACACTCCCTTACACTCTGTTACACTCTCTTACACGCTGTTACTGTCTCTTACACTCTGCTACTGTCTCTTACACTCTACTACTGTCTCTTTCACTCTGCTACTGTCTCTTACACTCTGCTACTATCTCTTATGCTCTGTTACTGTCTCTTACACTCTACTACACTCTCATACACTCTGTTACTGTATCTTACACTCTGTTACTGTCTCTTACACTCTGTTACTGTCTCTTACACTCTGCTATTGTCTCTTACACTCTGCTACTGTCTATAACACTGTCTTACACTCTGTTACTGTCTATTACACTCTGCTACTGTCTCTTTCACTCTCTTACACTATGTTACACTCTCTTACACTCTGCTGCTGTCTCTTACACTCTGTTACTGTCTCTTACACTCTGTTACTGTCTCTTACACTCTCTTACACTCTGTTACACTCTCTTACACGCTGTTACACTCTCTTACACTCTGTTACTGTCTATTACACTCTCTTACACTCTGCTACTGTCTCTTACTCTCTGCTACTGTCTCTTACACTCTGCTACTCTCTCTTTCACTCTGCTTCTGTCTCTTACACTCTGCTACTGTCTCTTACGCTCTGTTACTGTCTCTTACACTCTGTTACACTCTCTTACACTCTGCTGCTGTCTCTTACACTCTGTTACTGTCTCTTACACTCTGTTACTGTCTCTTACACTCTCTTACACTCTCCTACACTCTGCTACTGTCTCTTACACCCTCTTACACTCTGTTACTGTCTCTTACACTCTGTTACTGTCTCTTAAACTCTGCTACTGTCTATAACACTCTCTTATACTCTGTTAATGTCTATTACACTCTGCTACTGTCTCTTACACTCTCTTACACTGTTACACTCTGCTACAGTCTATTACACTCTGCTACTGTCTCTTACACTCTCTTACACTGTTACACTCTGCTACAGTCTATTACACTCTGCTACTGTCTCTTACACTCTGCTATTGTCTCTTACACTCTGCTACTGTCTATAACACTGTCTTACACTCTGTTACTGTCTATTACACTCTGCTACTGTCTCTTTCACTCTCTTACACTATGTTACACTCTCTTACACTCTGCTGCTGTCTCTTACACTCTGTTACTGTCTCTTACACTCTGTTACTGTCTCTTACACTCTCCTACACTCTGTTACTGTCTCCTACACTCTCTTACACTCTGTTACACTCTCTTACACGCTGTTACACTCTATTACACTCTGTTAATTTCTCTTACACTCTCTTACACTCTGCTACTGTCTCTTACACTCTGCTACTCTCTCTTTCACTCTGTTTCTGTCTCTTACACTCTGCTTCTGTCTCTTATGCTCTGTTACTGTCTCTTACACTCTCCTACACTCTGTTACTGTCTCCTACACTCTCTTACACTCTGTTACACTCTCTTACACGCTGTTACACTCTATTACACTCTGTTAATTTCTCTTACACTCTCTTTCACTCTGCTACTGTCTCTTACACTCTGCTACTATCTCTTATGCTCTGTTACTGTCTCTTACACTCTACTACACTCTCATACACTCTGTTACTGTATCTTACACTCTGTTACTGTCTCTTACACTCTGTTACTGTCTCTTACACTCTGCTATTGTCTCTTACACTCTGCTACTGTCTATAACACTGTCTTACACTCTGTTACTGTCTATTACACTCTGCTACTGTCTCTTTCACTCTCTTACACTATGTTACACTCTCTTACACTCTGCTGCTGTCTCTTACACTCTGTTACTGTCTCTTACACTCTGTTACTGTCTCTTACACTCTCTTACACTCTGTTACACTCTCTTACACGCTGTTACACTCTCTTACACTCTGTTACTGTCTATTACACTCTCTTACACTCTGCTACTGTCTCTTACTCTCTGCTACTGTCTCTTACACTCTGCTACTCTCTCTTTCACTCTGCTTCTGTCTCTTACACTCTGCTACTTTCTCTTACGCTCTGTTACTGTCTCTTACACTCTGTTACACTCTCTTACACTCTGCTGCTGTCTCTTACACTCTGTTACTGTCTCTTACACTCTGTTACTGTCTCTTACACTCTCTTACACTCTCCTACACTCTGCTACTGTCTCTTACACCCTCTTACACTCTGTTACTGTCTCTTACACTCTGTTACTGTCTCTTAAACTCTGCTACTGTCTATAACACTCTCTTATACTCTGTTAATGTCTATTACACTCTGCTACTGTCTCTTACACTCTCTTACACTGTTACACTCTGCTACAGTCTATTACACTCTGCTACTGTCTCTTACACTCTCTTACACTGTTACACTCTGCTACAGTCTATTACACTCTGCTACTGTCTCTTACACTCTGCTATTGTCTCTTACACTCTGCTACTGTCTATAACACTGTCTTACACTCTGTTACTGTCTATTACACTCTGCTACTGTCTCTTTCACTCTCTTACACTATGTTACACTCTCTTACACTCTGCTGCTGTCTCTTACACTCTGTTACTGTCTCTTACACTCTGTTACTGTCTCTTACACTCTCCTACACTCTGTTACTGTCTCCTACACTCTCTTACACTCTGTTACACTCTCTTACACGCTGTTACACTCTATTACACTCTGTTAATTTCTCTTACACTCTCTTACACTCTGCTACTGTCTCTTACACTCTGCTACTCTCTCTTTCACTCTGTTTCTGTCTCTTACACTCTGCTTCTGTCTCTTATGCTCTGTTACTGTCTCTTACACTCTACTACACTCTCGTACACTCTGTTACTGTCTCTTACACTCTGTTACACTCTCTTACACTCTGTTACTGTCTCTTACACTCTGCTGCTGTCTCTTACACTCTGTCACTGTCTCTTACACTCTCTTACACTCTCCTACACTCTGCTACTGTCTCTTACACCCTCTTACACTCTTACTGTCTCTTACACTCTGTTACTGTCTCTTAAACTCTGCTACTGTCTATAACACTCTCTTACACTCTATTACTGTCTATTACACTCTGCTACTGTCTCTTACACTCTCTTACACTATTTTACACTCTGCTACAGTCTATTACACTCTGCTACTGTCTCTTACACTCTGCTATTGTCCCTTACACTCTGCTACTGTCTATAACACTCTCTTACACTCTCTTACACTCTGCTACTGTCTCTTACACTCTGTTACTGTCTCTTACACTCTCCTACACTATGTTACTGTCTCTTACACTCTCTTACACTCTGTTACACTCTCTTACACTCTGTAACTGTCTCTTACACTCTCTTACACTCTGCTACTGTCTATAACACTCTCTTACACTCTGTTACTGTCTATTACACTCTGCTACTGTCTCTTACACTCTCTTACACTATGTTACACTCTGCTACAGTCTATTACACTCTGCTACTGTCTCTTACACTCTGCTATTGTCTCTTACACTCTGCTACTGTCTATAACACTCTCTTACACTCTGTTACTGTCTATTACACTCTGCTACTGTCTCTTACACTCTCTTACACTCTGCTGCTGTCTATTACACTCTGCTACTGTCTCTTACACTCTGCTATTGTCTCTTACACTCTGCTACTGTCTATAACACTCTCTTACACTCTGTTACTGTCTATTACACTCTGCTACAGTCTCTTACACTGTCTTACACTATGTTACACTCTGCTCCAGTCTATTACACTCTGCTATTGTCTCTTACACTCTGCTACTGTCTATAACACTCTCTTACACTCTGTTACTGTCTATTACACTATGTTACACTCTCTTACACTCTGTAACTGTCTCTTACACTCTCTTACACTCTGTTACTGTCTCCTATACTCTGTTACTGTCTCCTATACTCTGTTACACTCTCTTACACTCTGCTGCTGTCTCTTACACTCTGTTACTGTCTCTTACACTCTGTTACTGTCTCTTACACTCTCTTACACTCTCTTACACTCTCCTACACTCTGCTACTGTCTCTTACACCCTCTTACACTCTGTTACTGTCTCTTACACTCTGTTACTGTCTCTTAAACTCTGCTACTGTCTATAACACTCTCTTACACTCTGTTACTGTCTATTACACTCTGCTACTGTCTCTTACACTCTCTTACACTATGTTACACTCTGCTACAGTCTATTACACTCTGCTACTGTCTCTTACACTCTGCTATTGTCTCTTACACTCTGCTACTGTCTATAACACTCTCTTACACTCTGTTACTGTCTATTACACTCTGCTACTGTCTCTTACACTCTCTTACACTCTGCTGCTGTCTATTACACTCTGCTACTGTCTCTTACACTCTGCTATTGTCTATAACACTCTGCTACTGTCTATAACACTCTCTTACACTCTGTTACTGTCTATTACACTCTGCTACTGTCTCTTACACTCTCTTACACTCTGCTGCTGTCTCTTACACTCTGTTACTGTCTCTTACACTCTGTTACTGTCTCTTAAACTCTGCTACTGTCTATAACACTCTCTTACACTCTGTTACTGTCTATTACACTCTGCTACTGTCTCTTACACTCTCTTACACTATGTTACACTCTGCTACAGTCTATTACACTCTGCTACTGTCTCTTACACTCTGCTATTGTCTCTTACACTCTGCTACTGTCTATAACACTCTCTTACACTCTGTTACTGTCTATTACACTCTGCTACTGTCTCTTACACTCTCTTACACTCTGCTGCTGTCTATTACACTCTGCTACTGTCTCTTACACTCTGCTATTGTCTATAACACTCTGCTACTGTCTATAACACTCTCTTACACTCTGTTACTGTCTATTACACTCTGCTACTGTCTCTTACACTCTCTTACACTCTGCTGCTGTCTCTTACACTCTGTTACTGTCTCTTACACTCTGTTACTGTCTCTTAAACTCTGCTACTGTCTATAACACTCTCTTACACTCTGTTAATGTCTATTACACTCTGCTACTGTCTCTTACACTCTGCTATTGTCTCTTACACTCTGCTACTGTCTATAACACTCTCTTACACTCTGTTACTGTCTATTACACTCTGCTACTGTCTCTTACACTCTCTTACACTCTGCTGCTGTCTATTACACTCTGCTACTGTCTCTTACACTCTGCTATTGTCTCTTACACTCTGCTACTGTCTCTTACACTCTGTTACTGTCTCTTACACTCTGTTACTGTCTCTTACACTCTGCAACTGTCTATAACACTCTCTTACACTCTGTTACTGACTATTACACTCTGCTACTGTCTCTTACACTCTCTTACACTCTGCTACACTCTATTACACTCTGCTACACTCTATTACACTCTGCTATTGTCTCTTACACTCTGCTACTGTCTATAACACTCTCTTACACTCTGTTACTGTCTATTACACTCTGCTACTGTCTCTTACACTCTCTTACACTATGTTACACTCTGCTACAGTCTATTACACTCTGCTACTGTCTCTTACACTCTGCTATTGTCTCTTACACTCTGCGACTGTCTCTTCAACTCTCTTACACTCTTCTGCTGTCTCTTACACTCTGTTACTGTCTCTTACACTATGTTACACTCTCTTACACTCTGTAACTGTCTCTTACACTCTCTTACACTCTGTTACTGTCTCCTATACTCTGTTACTGTCTCCTATACTCTGTTACACTCTGCTACAGTCTATTACACTCTGCTACTGTCTCTTACACTCTGCTATTGTCTCTTACACTCTGCGACTGTCTCTTCAACTCTCTTACACTCTTCTGCTGTCTCTTACACTCTGTTACTGTCTCTTACACTATGTTACACTCTCTTACACTCTGCTACTGTCTCTTACACTCTCTTACACTCTGCTGCTGTCTATTACACTCTGCTACTGTCTCTTACACTCTGCTATTGTCTATAACACTCTGCTACTGTCTATAACACTCTCTTACACTCTGTTACTGTCTATTACACTCTGCTACTGTCTCTTACACTCTCTTACACTCTGCTGCTGTCTCTTACACTCTGTTACTGTCTCTTACACTCTGTTACTGTCTCTTAAACTCTGCTACTGTCTATAACACTCTCTTACACTCTGTTAATGTCTATTACACTCTGCTACTGTCTCTTACACTCTGCTATTGTCTCTTACACTCTGCTACTGTCTATAACACTCTCTTACACTCTGTTACTGTCTATTACACTCTGCTACTGTCTCTTACACTCTCTTACACTCTGCTGCTGTCTATTACACTCTGCTACTGTCTCTTACACTCTGCTATTGTCTCTTACACTCTGCTACTGTCTCTTACACTCTGTTACTGTCTCTTACACTCTGTTACTGTCTCTTACACTCTGCAACTGTCTATAACACTCTCTTACACTCTGTTACTGACTATTACACTCTGCTACTGTCTCTTACACTCTCTTACACTCTGCTACACTCTATTACACTCTGCTACACTCTATTACACTCTGCTATTGTCTCTTACACTCTGCTACTGTCTATAACACTCTCTTACACTCTGTTACTGTCTATTACACTCTGCTACTGTCTCTTACACTCTCTTACACTATGTTACACTCTGCTACAGTCTATTACACTCTGCTACTGTCTCTTACACTCTGCTATTGTCTCTTACACTCTGCGACTGTCTCTTCAACTCTCTTACACTCTTCTGCTGTCTCTTACACTCTGTTACTGTCTCTTACACTATGTTACACTCTCTTACACTCTGTAACTGTCTCTTACACTCTCTTACACTCTGTTACTGTCTCCTATACTCTGTTACTGTCTCCTATACTCTGTTACACTCTCTTACACTCTGCTGCTGTCTCTTACACTCTGTTACTGTCTCTTACACTCTGTTACTGTCTCTTACACTCTCTTACACTCTCTTACACTCTCCTACACTCTGCTACTGTCTCTTACACCCTCTTACACTCTGTTACTGTCTCTTACACTCTGTTACTGTCTCTTAAACTCTGCTACTGTCTATAACACTCTCTTACACTCTGTTACTGTCTATTACACTCTGCTACTGTCTCTTACACTCTCTTACACTATGTTACACTCTGCTACTGTCTCTTACACTCTCTTACACTCTGCTGCTGTCTATTACACTCTGCTACTGTCTCTTACACTATGTTACACTCTCTTACACTCTGTAACTGTCTCTTACACTCTCTTACACTCTGTTACTGTCTCCTATACTCTGTTACTGTCTCCTATACTCTGTTACACTCTCTTACACTCTGCTGCTGTCTCTTACACTCTGTTACTGTCTCTTACACTCTGTTACTGTCTCTTACACTCTCTTACACTCTGTTACTGTCTCTTACACTCTTACACTCTGCTACTGTCTCTTACACTCTGCTACTGTCTCTTACACTCTGCTACTCTCTCTTTCACTTTGCTTCTGTCTCTTACACACTGCTACTGTCTCTTACGCTCTGTTACTGTCTCTTACACTCTACTACACTCTCGTATACTCTGTTACTGTCTCTTACACTCTGTTACTGTCTCGTACACTCTGTTACTGTCTCGTACACTCTGTTACTGTCTCTTACACTCTGTTACACTCTCTTACACTCTGTTACTGTCTCTTACACTCTTACACTCTGCTGCTGTCTCTTACACTCTGTTACTGTCTCTTACACTCTGTTACTGTCTATTACACTCTGCTACTGTCTCTTACACTCTGCTATTGTCTCTTGCACTCTGCTACTGTCTATAACACTCTCTTACACTCTGTTACTGTCTATTACACTCTGCTATTGTCTCTTACACTCTCTTACACTATGTTACACTCTGCTACAGTCTATTACACTCTGCTACTGTCTCTTACACTCTGCTATTGTCTCTTACACTCTGCTACTGTCTCTTACACTCTATTACACTCTGTTACTGTCTATTACACTCTGCTACTATCTCTTTCACTCTCTTACACTATGTTACACACTCTTACACTCTGCTGCTGTCTCTTACACTCTGTTACTGTCTCTTACACTCTGTTACTGTCTCTTACACTCTCTTACACTCTGTTACACTCTCTTACATGCTGTTACACTCTCTTACACTCTGTTACTGTCTATTACACTCTCTTACACTCTGCTACTCTCTCTTTCACTCTGCTTCTGTCTCTTACACTCTGCTACTGTCTCTTACGCTCTGTTACTGTCTCTTACACTCTGTTACACTCTCTTACACTCTGCTGCTGTCTCTTACACTCTGTTACTGTCTCTTACACTCTGTTACTGTCTCTTACACTCTCTTACACTCTCCTACACTCTGATACTGTCTCTTACACCCTCTTACACTCTGTTACTGTCTCTTACACTCTGTTACTGTCTCTTAAACTCTGCTACTGTCTATAACACTCTCTTACACTCTGTTAATGTCTATTACACTCTGCTACTGTCTCTTACACTCTCTTACACTGTTACACTCTGCTACAGTCTATTACACTCTGCTACTGTCTCTTACACTCTGCTATTGTCTCTTACACTCTGCTACTGTCTATAACACTCTCTTACACTCTGTTACTGTCTATTACACTCTGCTACTGTCTCTTACACTCTCTTACACTCTGCTGCTGTCTATTACACTCTGCTATTGTCTCTTACACTCTGCTACTGTCTATAACACTCTCTTACACTCTGTTACTGTCTATTACACTCTGCTACAGTCTCTTACACTCTCTTACACTATGTTACACTCTGCTCCAGTCTATTACACTCTGCTATTGTCTCTTACACTCTGCTACTGTCTATAACACTCTCTTAAACTCTGTTACTGTCTATTACACTCTGCAACTGTCTCTTCAACTCTCTTACACTCTTCTGCTGTCTCTTACACTCTGTTACTGTCTCTTACACTATGTTACACTCTCTTACACTCTGTAACTGTCTCTTACACTCTCTTACACTCTGTTACTGTCTCCTATACTCTGTTACTGTCTCCTATACTCTGTTACACTCTCTTACACTCTGCTGCTGTCTCTTACACTCTGTTACTGTCTCTTACACTCTGTTACTGTCTCTTACACTCTCTTACACTCTCTTACACTCTCCTACACTCTGCTACTGTCTCTTACACCCTCTTACACTCTGTTACTGTCTCTTAAACTCTGCTACTGTCTATAACACTCTCTTACACTCTGTTACTGTCTATTACACTCTGCTACTGTCTCTTACACTCTCTTACACTATGTTACACTCTCTTACACTCTGCTGCTGACTCTTACACTCTGTTACTGTCTCTGACACTCTCCTACACTCTGTTACTGTCTATTACACTCTGCTACTGTCTCTTTCACTCTCTTACACTATGTTACACTCTCTTACACTCTGCTGCTGTCTCTTACACTCTGTTACTGTCTCTTACACTCTGTTACTGTCTCTTACACTCTGTTTCTGTCTCTTACACTCTCCTACACTCTGTTACTGTCTCTTACACTCTCTTACACTCTGTTACACTCTCTTACACGCTGTTACACTCTCCTACACTCTGTTACTGTCTATTACACTCTGCTACTGTCTCTTTCACTCTCTTACACTATGTTACACTCTCTTACACTCTGCTGCTGTCTCTTACACTCTGTTACTGTCTCTTACACTCTGTTACTGTCTCTTACACTCTCTTACACTCTGTTACCGTCTCCTATACTCTGTTACTGTCTCCTATGCTCTGTCACACTCTCTTACACTCCGCTACTGTCTCATATACTCTTTTACTGTCTCTTACACAGTTTACGATGTCTACGCGAAGAGATCCCCAAAGACGTTCACAGTATACTGAGATCATTCAGGACTATGTGATCCTAGAGGACGGTATATGCCATGTGACACTCTGGTACACTCTACTACACTCTACTACTGCCTCTTTCACTCTGCTACTGTCTCTTACACTCTGTTACTGTCTCTTACACTTTGCTACTGTATCTTACACTCTGCTATTGTCTCTTACACTCTGCTACTGTCTATAACACTCTCTTACACTCTGTTACTGTCTATTACACTCTGCTACTGTCTCTTTCACTCTCTTACACTATGTTACACTCTCTTACACTCTGCTGCTGTCTCTTACACTCTGTTACTGTCTCTTACACTCTGTTACTGTCTCTTACACTCTACTACACTCTGTTACTGTCTCTTACACTCTCTTACACTCTGTTACACTCTCTTACATGCTGTTACACTCTCTTACACTCTGTTACTGTCTCTTACACTCTCTTACACTCTGCTACTGTCTCTTACACTCTGCTACTGTCTCTTACACTCTGCTACTCTCTCTTTCACTCTGCTTCTATCTCTTACACTCTGCTACTGTCTCTTACGCTCTGTTACTGTCTCTTACACTCTGTTACACTCTCTTACACTCTGCTGCTGTCTCTTACACTCTGTTACTGTCTCTTACACTCTTACTGTCTCTTACACTCTCTTACACTCTCCTACACTCTGCTACTGTCTCTTACACCCTCTTACACTCTGTTACTGTCTCTTACACTCTGTTACTGTCTCTTACACTCTCCTACACTATGTTACTGTCTCTTACACTCCCTTACACTCTGTTACACTCTCTTACACTCTGTAACTGTCTCTTACACTCTCTTACACTCTGCTACTGTCTATAACACTCTCTTACACTCTGTTACTGTCTATTACACTCTGCTACTGTCTCTTACACTCTCTTACACTATGTTACACTCTGCTACAGTCTATTACACTCTGCTACTGTCTCTTACACTCTGCTATTGTCTCTTACACTCTGCTACTGTCTCTTACACTCTATTACACTCTGTTACTGTCTATTATACTCTGCTACTGTCTCTTACACTCTCTTACACTATGTTACACTCTCTAACACTCTGCTGCTGTCTCTTACACTCTTTTACTGTCTCTTACACTCTGTTACTGTCTCTTACACTCTCCTACACTCTGTTACTGTCTCTTACACTCTGTTACACTCTCTTACTGTCTCTTACACTCTGTTACACTCTCTTACACGCTGTTACACTCTCTTACACTCTGTTACTGTCTCTTACACTCTCTTACACTCTGCTACTGTCTCTTACACTCTGCTACTGTCTCTTACACTCTGCTACTCTCTCTTTCACTTTGCTTCTGTCTCTTACACACTGCTACTGTCTCTTACGCTCTGTTACTGTCTCTTACACTCTACTACACTCTCGTATACTCTGTTACTGTCTCTTACACTCTGTTACTGTCTCTTACACTCTGTTACTGTCTCGTACACTCTGTTACTGTCTCTTACACTCTGTTACACTCTCTTACACTCTGTTACTGTCTCTTACACTCTCTTACACTCTGCTGCTGTCTCTTACACTCTGTTACTGTCTCTTACACTCTGTTACTGTCTATTACACTCTCTTACACTCTCCTACTCTCTCCTACACTCTTCTACTGTCTCTTACACCCCCTTACACTCTGTTACTGTCTCTTACACTCCCTTACACTCTGTTACACTCTCTTACACGCTGTTACACTCTATTACACTCTGTTAATTTCTCTTACACTCTCTTACACTCTGCTACTGTCTCTTACACTCTGCTACTCTCTCTTTCACTCTGTTTCTGTCTCTTACACTCTGCTTCTGTCTCTTACGATCTGTTACTGTCTCTTATGCTCTGTTACTGTCTCTTACACTCTACTACACTCTCGTACACTCTGTTACTGTCTCTTACACTCTGTTACACTCTCTTACACTCTGTTACTGTCTCTTACACTCTGCTGCTGTCTCTTACACTCTGTCACTGTCTCTTACACTCTCTTACACTCTCCTACACTCTGCTACTGTCTCTTACACCCTCTTACACTCTTACTGTCTCTTACACTCTGTTACTGTCTCTTAAACTCTGCTACTGTCTATAACACTCTCTTACACTCTATTACTGTCTATTACACTCTGCTACTGTCTCTTACACTCTCTTACACTATTTTACACTCTGCTACAGTCTAGTACACTCTGCTACTGTCTCTTACACTCTGCTATTGTCCCTTACACTCTGCTACTGTCTATAACACTCTCTTACACTCTCTTACACTCTGCTACTGTCTCTTACACTCTGTTACTGTCTCTTACACTCTCCTACACTATGTTACTGTCTCTTACACTCTCTTACACTCTGTTACACTCTCTTACACTCTGTAACTGTCTCTTACACTCTCTTACACTCTGCTACTGTCTATAACACTCTCTTACACTCTGTTACTGTCTATTACACTCTGCTACTGTCTCTTTCACTCTCTTACACTATGTTACACTCTCTTACACTCTGCTGCTGTCTCTTACACTCTGTTACTGTCTCGTACACTCAGTTACTGTCTCTTACACTCTACTACACTCTGTTACTGTCTCTTACACTCTCTTACACTCTGTTACACTCTCTTACATGCTGTTACACTCTCTTACACTCTGTTACTGTCTCTTACACTCTCTTACACTCTGCTACTGTCTCTTACACTCTGCTACTGTCTCTTACACTCTGCTACTCTCTCTTTCACTCTGCTTCTGTCTCTTACACTCTGCTACTGTCTCTTACGCTCTGTTACTGTCTCTTACACTCTGTTACACTCTCTTACACTCTGCTGCTGTCTCTTACACTCTGTTACTGTCTCTTACACTCTTACTGTCTCTTACACTCTCTTACACTCTCCTACACTCTGCTACTGTCTCTTACACCCTCTTACACTCTGTTACTGTCTCTTACAGTCTGTTACTGTCTCTTACACTCTCCTACACTATGTTACTGTCTCTTACACTCTCTTACACTCTCTTACACTCTGTTACACTCTCTTACACTCTGTAACTGTCTCTTACACTCTCTTACACTCTGCTACTGTCTATAACACTCTCTTACACTCTGTTACTGTCTATTACACTCTGCTACTGTCTCTTACACTCTCTTACACTATGTTACACTCTGCTACAGTCTATTACACTCTGCTACTGTCTCTTACACTCTGCTATTGTCTCTTACACTCTGATACTGTCTATAACACTCTCTTACACTCTGCTACTGTCTATTACACTCTGCTACTGTCTCTTACACTCTCTTACACTCTGCTGCTGTCTATTACACTCTGCTACTGTCTCTTACACTCTGCTATTGTCTATAACACTCTGCTACTGTCTATAACACTCTCTTACACTCTGTTACTGTCTATTACACTCCGCTACTGTCTCTTACACTCTCTTACACTCTGTTACACTCTGTTACAGTCTATTACACTCTGCTACTGTCTCTTACACTCTGCTATTGTCTCTTGCACTCTGCTACTGTCTATAACACTCTCTTACACTCTGTTACTGTCTATTACACTCTGCTATTGTCTCTTACACTCTCTTACACTCTGTTACACTCTGCTACAGTCTATTACACTCTGCTACTGTCTCTTACACTCTGCTACTGTCTCTTACACTCTATTACACTCTGTTACTGTCTATTACACTCTGCTACTGTCTCTTACACTCTCTTACACTATGTTACACTCTCTAACACTCTGCTGCTGTCTCTTACACTCTTTTACTGTCTCTTACACTCCGTTACTGTCTCTTACACTCTCCTACACTCTGTTACTGTCTCTTACACTCTGTTACACTCTCTTACTGTCTCTTACACTCTGTTACACTCTCTTACACGCTGTTACACTCTCTTACACTCTGTTACTGTCTCTTACACTCTCTTGCACTCTGCTACTGTCTCTTACACTCTGCTACTGTCTCTTACACTCTGCTACTCTCTCTTTCACTTTGCTTCTGTCTCTTACACACTGCTACTGTCTTTTACGCTCTGTTACTGTCTCTTACACTCTACTACACTCTCGTATACTCTGTTACTGTCTCTTACACTCTGTTACTGTCTCTTACACTCTGTTACTGTCTCGTACACTCTGTTACTGTCTCTTACACTCTGTTACACTCTCTTACACTCTGTTACTGTCTCTTACACTCTCTTACACTCTGCTGCTGTCTCTTACACTCTGTTACTGTCTCTTACACTCTGTTACTGTCTATTACACTCTCTTACACTCTCCTACACTCTCCTACACTCTTCTACTGTCTCTTACACCCCCTTACACTCTGTTACTGTCTCTTACACTCCCTTACACTCTGTTACACTCTCTTACACGCTGTTACACTCTATTACACTCTGTTAATTTCTCTTACACTCTCTTACACTCTGCTACTGTCTCTTACACTCTGCTACTCTCTCTTTCACTCTGTTTCTGTCTCTTACACTCTGCTTCTGTCTCTTATGCTCTGTTACTGTCTCTTATGCTCTGTTACTGTCTCTTACACTCCACTACACTCTCGTACACTCTGTTACTGTCTCTTACACTCTGTTACACTCTCTTACACTCTGTTACTGTCTCTTACACTCTGCTGCTGTCTCTTACACTCTGTCACTGTCTCTTACACTCTCTTACACTCTCCTACACTCTGCTACTGTCTCTTACACCCTCTTACACTCTTACTGTCTCTTACACTCTGTTACTGTCTCTTAAACTCTGCTACTGTCTATAACACTCTCTTACACTCTATTACTGTCTATTACACTCTGCTACTGTCTCTTACACTCTCTTACACTATTTTACACTCTGCTACAGTCTATTACACTCTGCTACTGTCTCTTACACTCTGCTATTGTCCCTTACACTCTGCTACTGTCTATAACACTCTCTTACACTCTCTTACACTCTGCTACTGTCTCTTACACTCTGTTACTGTCTCTTACACTCTCCTACACTATGTTACTGTCTCTTACACTCCCTTACACTCTGTTACACTCTCTTACACTCTGTAACTGTCTCTTACACTCTCTTACACTCTGCTACTGTCTATAACACTCTCTTACACTCTGTTACTGTCTATTACACTCTGCTACTGTCTCTTACACTCTCTTACACTATGTTACACTCTGCTACAGTCTATTACACTCTGCTACTGTCTCTTACACTCTGCTATTGTCTCTTGCACTCTGCTACTGTCTATAACACTCTTTTACACTCTGTTACTGTCTATTACACTCTGCTATTGTCTCTTACACTCTCTTACACTCTGTTACACTCTGCTACAGTCTATTACACTCTGCTACTGTCTCTTACACTCTGCTACTGTCTCTTACACTCTATTACACTCTGTTACTGTCTATTACACTCTGCAACTGTCTCTTACACTCTCTTACACTATGTTACACTCTCTAACACTCTGCTGCTGTCTCTTACACTCTGTTACTGTCTCTTACACTCCGTTACTGTCTCTTACACTCTCCTACACTCTGTTACTGTCTCTTACACTCTGTTACACTCTCTTACACGCTGTTACACTCTCTTACACTCTGTTACTGTCTCTTACACTCTTACACTCTGCTACTGTCTCTTACACTCTGCTACTGTCTCTTTCACTTTGCTTCTGTCTCTTACACACTGCTACTGTCTCTTACGCTCTGTTACTGTCTCTTACACTCTACTACACTCTCGTATACTCTGTTACTGTCTCTTACACTCTGTTACTGTCTCGTACACTCTGTTACTGTCTCGTACACTCTGTTACTGTCTCTTACACTCTGTTACACTCTCTTACACTCTGTTACTGTCTCTTACACTCTTACACTCTGCTGCTGTCTCTTACACTCTGTTACTGTCTCTTACACTCTGTTACTGTCTATTACACTCTGCTACTGTCTCTTACACTCTGCTATTGTCTCTTGCACTCTGCTACTGTCTATAACACTCTCTTACACTCTGTTACTGTCTATTACACTCTGCTATTGTCTCTTACACTCTCTTACACTCTGTTACACTCTGCTACAGTCTATTACACTCTGCTACTGTCTCTTACACTCTGCTATTGTCTCTTACACTCTGCTACTGTCTCTTACACTCTATTACACTCTGTTACTGTCTATTACACTCTGCTACTATCTCTTTCACTCTCTTACACTATGTTACACACTCTTACACTCTGCTGCTGTCTCTTACACTCTGTTACTGTCTCTTACACTCTGTTACTGTCTCTTACACTCTCTTACACTCTGTTACACTCTCTTACACGCTGTTACACTCTCTTACACTCTGTTACTGTCTATTACACTCTCTTACACTCTGCTACTGTCTCTTACTCTCTGCTACTGTCTCTTACACTCTGCTACTCTCTCTTTCACTCTGCTTCTGTCTCTTACACTCTGCTACTGTCTCTTATGCTCTGTTACTGTCTCTTACACTCTGTTACACTCTCTTACACTCTGCTGCTGTCTCTTACACTCTGTTACTGTCTCTTACACTCTGTTACTGTCTCTTACACTCTCTTACACTCTCCTACACTCTGCTACTGTCTCTTACACCCTCTTACACTCTGTTACTGTCTCTTACACTCTGTTACTGTCTCTTAAACTCTGCTACTGTCTATAACACTCTCTTACACTCTGTTAATGTCTATTACACTCTGCTACTGTCTCTTACACTCTCTTACACTGTTACACTCTGCTACAGTCTATTACACTCTGCTACTGTCTCTTACACTCTGCTATTGTCTCTTACACTCTGCTACTGTCTATAACACTCTCTTACACTCTGTTACTGTCTATTACACTCTGCTACTGTCTCTTACACTCTCTTACACTCTGCTGCTGTCTATTACACTCTGCTACTGTCTCTTACACTCTCTTACACTATGTTACACTCTCTTACACTCTGCTGCTGTCTCTTACACTCTGTTACTGTCTCTTACACTCCGTTACTGTCTCTTACACTCTCCTACACTCTGTTACTGTCTCTTACACTCTGTTACACTCTCTTACTGTCTCTTACACTCTGTTACACTCTCTTACACGCTGTTACACTCTCTTACACTCTGTTACTGTCTCTTACACTCTCTTACACTCTGCTACTGTCTCTTACACTCTGCTACTGTCTCTTACACTCTGCTACTCTCTCTTTCACTTTGCTTCTGTCTCTTACACACTGCTACTGTCTCTTACGCTCTGTTACTGTCTCTTACACTCTACTACACTCTCGTATACTCTGTTACTGTCTCTTACACTCTGTTACTGTCTCTTACACTCTGTTACTGTCTCGTACACTCTGTTACTGTCTCTTACACTCTGTTACACTCTCTTACACTCTGTTACTGTCTCTTACACTCTCTTACACTCTGCTGCTGTCTCTTACACTCTGTTACTGTCTCTTACACTCTGTTACTGTCTATTACACTCTCTTACACTCTCCTAAACTCTCCTACACTCTTCTACTGTCTCTTACACCCCCTTACACTCTGTTACTGTCTCTTACACTCCCTTACACTCTGTTACACTCTCTTACACGCTGTTACTGTCTCTTACACTCTGCTACTGTCTCTTACACTCTACTACTGTCTCTTTCACTCTGCTACTGTCTCTTACACTCTGCTACTATCTCTTATGCTCTGTTACTGTCTCTTACACTCTACTACACTCTCATACACTCTGTTACTGTATCTTACACTCTGTTACTGTCTCTTACACTCTGTTACTGTCTCTTACACTCTGCTATTGTCTCTTACACTCTCTTACACTATGTTACACTCTCTTACACTCTGCTGCTGACTCTTACACTCTGTTACTGTCTCTGACACTCTCCTACACTCTGTTACTGTCTATTACACTCTGCTACTGTCTCTTTCACTCTCTTACACTATGTTACACTCTCTTACACTCTGCTGCTGTCTCTTACACTCTGTTACTGTCTCTTACACTCTGTTACTGTCTCTTACACTCTCCTACACTCTGTTACTGTCTCCTACACTCTCTTACACTCTGTTACACTCTCTTACATGCTGTTACACTCTATTACACTCTGTTAATTTCTCTTACACTCTCTTACACTCTGCTACTGTCTCTTACACTCTGCTACTCTCTCTTTCACTCTGTTTCTGTCTCTTACACTCTGCTTCTGTCTCTTATGCTCTGTTACTGTCTCTTACACTCTACTACACTCTCGTACACTCTGTTACTGTCTCTTACACTCTGTTACACTCTCTTACACTCTGTTACTGTCTCTTACACTCTGCTGCTGTCTCTTACACTCTGTCACTGTCTCTTACACTCTCTTACACTCTCCTACACTCTGCTACTGTATCTTACACCCTCTTACACTCTTACTGTCTCTTACACTCTGTTACTGTCTCTTAAACTCTGCTACTGTCTATAACACTCTCTTACACTCTATTACTGTCTATTACACTCTGCTACTGTCTCTTACACTCTCTTACACTATTTTACACTCTGCTACAGTCTATTACACTCTGCTACTGTCTCTTACACTCTGCTATTGTCCCTTACACTCTGCTACTGTCTATAACACTCTCTTACACTCTCTTACACTCTGCTACTGTCTCTTACACTCTGTTACTGTCTCTTACACTCTCCTACACTATGTTACTGTCTCTTACACTCTCTTACACTCTGTTACACTCTCTTACACTCTGTAACTGTCTCTTACACTCTCTTACACTCTGCTACTGTCTATAACACTCTCTTACACTCTGTTACTGTCTATTACACTCTGCTACTGTCTCTTACACTCTCTTACACTATGTTACACTCTGCTACAGTCTATTACACTCTGCTACTGTCTCTTACACTCTGCTATTGTCTCTTACACTCTGCTACTGTCTATAACACTCTCTTACACTCTGTTACTGTCTATTACACTCTGCTACTGTCTCTTACACTCTCTTACACTCTGCTGCTGTCTATTACACTCTGCTACTGTCTCTTACACTCTGCTATTGTCTCTTACACTCTGCTACTGTCTATAACACTCTCTTACACTCTGTTACTGTCTATTACACTCTGCTACAGTCTCTTACACTGTCTTACACTATGTTACACTCTGCTCCAGTCTATTACACTCTGCTATTGTCTCTTACACTCTGCTACTGTCTATAACACTCTCTTACACTCTGTTACTGTCTATTACACTATGTTACACTCTGTAACTGTCTCTTACACTCTCTTACACTCTGTTACTGTCTCCTATACTCTGTTACTGTCTCCTATACTCTGTTACACTCTCTTACACTCTGCTGCTGTCTCTTACACTCTGTTACTGTCTCTTACACTCTGTTACTGTCTCTTAAACTCTGCTACTGTCTATAACACTCTCGTACACTCTGTTACTGTCTATTACACTCTGCTACTGTCTCTTACACTCTCTTACACTATGTTACACTCTGCTACAGTCTATTACACTCTGCTACTGTCTCTTACACTCTGCTATTGTCTCTTACACTCTGCTACTGTCTCTTACACTCTGCTACTGTCTATAACACTCTCTTACACTCTGTTACTGTCTATTACACTCTGCTACTGTCTCTTACACTCTCTTACACTGTTACACTCTGCTACAGTCTATTACACTCTGCTACTGTCTCTTACACTCTGCTATTGTCTCTTACACTCTGCTACTGTCTATAACACTCTCTTACACTCTCTTACACTCTGCTACTGTCTCTTACACCCTCTTACACTCTGTTACTGTCTCTTACAGTCTCTTACACTCTGTTACACTCTCTTACACGCTGTTACACTCTCTTACACGCTGTTACACCCTCTTACACACTGTTACTGTCTCTTACACTCTCTTACACTCTGCTACTGTCTCTTACACTCTGTTACTGTTTCTTACACTCTGCTACTGTCTCTAACACTCTGCTACTGTCTCTTTCACTCTGCTACTGTCTCTTACACTCTGCTACTATCTCTTACGCTCTGTTACTGTGTCTTACACTGTACTACACTGTCATACACTCTGTTACTGTATCTTACACTATGTTACTGTCTCGTACACTCTGTTACTGTCTCTTACACTCTGTTACTGTCTCCTATACTCTGTTACTGTCTCTTACACCCTGTTACACTCTCTTACACTCTGCTACTGTCTCTTACACTCTACTACACTCTCGTACACTCTGTTACTGTCTATTACACTCTCTTACACTCTGCTGCTGTCTCTTACACTCTGTTACTGTCTCTTACACTCTGTTACTGTCTCTTACACGCCTATCTCTTACACTCTACTACACTCTACTACTGTCTCTTTCACTCTGCTACTGTCTCTTTTACTCTGTTACTGTCTCTTACACTCTGTTACTGTCTCTTACACTCTGCTACTGTCTATAACACTCTCTTACACTATGTTACACTCTGCTACTGTCTCTTACACTCTGCTATTGTCTCTTACACTCTGCTACTGTCTCTTACACTCTATTACACTCTGTTACTGTCTATTACACTCTGCTACTGTCTCTTACACTCTCTTACACTATATTACACTCTCTTACACTCTGCTGCTGTCTCTTACACTCTGTTACTGTCTCTTACACTCTGTTACACTCTCTTACTGTCTCTTACACTCTGTTACACTCTCTTACACGCTGTTACACTCTCTTACACTCTGTTACTGTCTCTTACACTCTCTTGCACTCTGCTACTGTCTCTTACACTCTGCTACTGTCTCTTACACTCTGCTACTCTCTCTTTCACTTTGCTTCTGTCTCTTACACACTGCTACTGTCTCTTACGCTCTGTTACTGTCTCTTACACTCTACTACACTCTCGTATACTCTGTTACTGTCTCTTACACTCTGTTACTGTCTCTTACACTCTGTTACTGTCTCTTACACTCTCTTACACTCTGCTGCTGTCTCTTACACTCTTTTACTGTCTCTTACACTCTGTTACTGTCTATTACACTCTCTTACACTCTCCTACACTCTTCTACTGTCTCTTACACCCCCTTACACTCTGTTACTGTCTCTTACACTCCCTTACACTCTGTTACACTCTCTTACATGCTGTTACACTCTCTTACACGCTGTTACACCCTCTTACACACTGTTACTGTCTCTTACACTCTCTTTCACTCTGCTACTATCTCTTACACTCTGTTACTGTCTCTTACACTCTGCTACTGTCACTTACACTCTGCTACTGTCTCTTTCACTCTGCTACTGTCTCTTACACTGTCTTACACTATGTTACACTCTCTTACACTCTGCTGCTGTCTCATATACTCTGTTACTGTCTCTTACACAGGTTTACGATGTCTACGCGAAGAGATACCCAAAGACGTTCACAGTATACTGAGATCATTCGGGACCATGTGGTCCTAGAGGACGGTATATGCCATGTGACGCTCTCTTACACTCTACTACACTCTACTACCGTCTCTTTCACTCTGCTACTGTCTCTTACACTCTGTTACTGTCTCTTACACTCTGTTACTGTCTCTTACACTCTGTTACAGTCTCTTACACTCTTCTACTGTATCTTACACTCTGCTATTGTCTCTTACACTCTGCAACTGTCTATAACACTCTCTTACACTCTGTTACTGTCTATTACACTCTGCTACTGTCTCTTACACTCTCTTACACTCTCTTACACTCTGCTACACTCTATTACACTCTGCTACACTCTATTACACTCTGCTATTGTCTCTTACACTCTGCTACTGTCTATAACACTCTCTTACACTCTGTTACTGTCTATTACACTCTGCTACTGTCTCTTACACTCTCTTACACTATGTTACACTCTGCTACAGTCTATTACACTCTGCTACTGTCTCTTACACTCTGCTATTGTCTCTTACACTCTGCGACTGTCTCTTCAACTCTCTTACACTCTTCTGCTGTCTCTTACACTCTGTTACTGTCTCTTACACTATGTTACACTCTCTTACACTCTGTAACTGTCTCTTACACTCTCTTACACTCTGTTACTGTCTCCTATACTCTGTTACTGTCTCCTATACTCTGTTACACTCTCTTACACTCTGCTGCTGTCTCTTACACTCTGTTACTGTCTCTTACACTCTGTTACTGTCTCTTACACTCTCTTACACTCTCTTACACTCTCCTACACTCTGCTACTGTCTCTTACACCCTCTTACACTCTGTTACTGTCTCTTACACTCTGTTACTGTCTCTTAAACTCTGCTACTGTCTATAACACTCTCTTACACTCTGTTACTGTCTATTACACTCTGCTACTGTCTATTACACTCTGCTACTGTCTCTTACACTCTCTTACACTATGTTACACTCTGCTACAGTCTATTACACTCTGCTACTGTCTCTTACACTCTGCTATTGTCTCTTACACTCTGCTACTGTCTATAACACTCTCTTACACTCTGTTACTGTCTATTACACTCTGCTACTGTCTCTTACACTCTCTTACACTCTGCTGCTGTCTATTACACTCTGCTACTGTCTCTTACACTCTGCTATTGTCTATAACACTCTGCTACTGTCTATAACACTCTCTTACACTCTGTTACTGTCTATTACACTCTGCTACTGTCTCTTACACTCTCTTACACTCTGCTGCTGTCTCTTACACTCTGTTACTGTCTCTTACACTCTGTTACTGTCTCTTAAACTCTGCTACTGTCTATAACACTCTCTTACACTCTGTTAATGTCTATTACACTCTGCTACTGTCTCTTACACTCTGCTATTGTCTCTTACACTCTGCTACTGTCTATAACACTCTCTTACACTCTGTTACTGTCCATTACACTCTGCTACTGTCTCTTACACTCTCTTACACTCTGCTGCTGTCTATTACACTCTGCTACTGTCTCTTACACTCTGCTATTGTCTATAACACTCTGCTACTGTCTATAACACTCTCTTACACTCTGTTACTGTCTATTACACTCTGCTACTGTCTCTTACACTCTCTTACACTCTGCTGCTGTCTCTTACACTCTGTTACTGTCTCTTACACTCTGTTACACTCTCTTACACTCTCTTACACTCTGTAACTGTCTCTTACACTCTCTTACACTCTGTTACTGTCTCCTATACTCTGTTACACTTTCTTACACTCCACTACTGTCTCATATACTCTTTTACTGTCTCTTACACAGGTTTACGAGGTCTACGCGAAGAGATCCCCAAAGACGTTCACAGTATACTGAGATCATTCAGGACTATGTGATCCTAGAGGACGGTATATGCCATGTGACACTCTCTTACACTCTACTACACTCTACTACTGTCTCTTTCACTCTGCTACTGTCTCTTACACTCTGTTACTGTCTTTTACACTCTGTTACTGTCTATTACACTCTGCTACTGTATCTTACACTCTGCTATTGTCTCTTACACTCTGCTACTGTCTATAACACTCTCTTACACTCTGTTACTGTCTATTACACTCTGCTACTGTCTCTTACACTCTCTTACACTATGTTACACTCTCTTACACTCTGCTGCTGACTCTTACACTCTGTTACTGTCTCTGACACTCTCCTACACTCTGTTACTGTCTATTACACTCTGCTACTGTCTCTTTCACTCTCTTACACTATGTTACACTCTCTTACACTCTGCTGCTGTCTCTTACACTCTGTTACTGTCTCTTACACTCTGTTACTGTCTCTTACACTCTGTTACTGTCTCTTACACTCTCTTACACTCTGTTACACTCTCTTACACGCTGTTACACTCTCCTACACTCTGTTACTGTCTATTACACTCTGCTACTGTCTCTTTCACTCTCTTACACTATGTTACACTCTCTTACACTCTGCTGCTGTCTCTTACACTCTGTTACTGTCTCTTACACTCTGTTACTGTCTCTTACACTCTCTTACACTCTATTACCGTCTCCTATACTCTGTTACTGTCTCCTATGCTCTGTCACACTCTCTTACACTCCGCTACTGTCTCATATACTCTTTTACTGTCTCTTACACAGGTTTACGATGTGTACGCGAAGAGATCCCCAAAGACGTTCACAGTATACTGAGATCATTCAGGACTATGTGATCCTAGAGGACGGTATATGCCATGTGACACTCTGGTACACTCTACTACACTCTACTACTGCCTCTTTCACTCTGCTACTGTCTCTTACACTCTGTTACTGTCTCTTACACTTTGCTACTGTATCTTACACTCTGCTATTGTCTCTTACACTCTGCTACTGTCTATAACACTCTCTTACACTCTGTTACTGTCTATTACACTCTGCTACTGTCTCTTTCACTCTCTTACACTATGTTACACTCTCTTACACTCTGCTGCTGTCTCTTACACTCTGTTACTGTCTCTTACACTCTGTTACTGTCTCTTACACTCTACTACACTCTGTTACTGTCTCTTACACTCTCTTACACTCTGTTACACTCTCTTACATGCTGTTACACTCTCTTACACTCTGTTACTGTCTCTTACACTCTCTTACACTCTGCTACTGTCTCTTACACTCTGCTACTGTCTCTTACACTCTGCTACTCTCTCTTTCACTCTGCTTCTGTCTCTTACACTCTGCTACTGTCTCTTACGCTCTGTTACTGTCTCTTACACTCTGTTACACTCTCTTACACTCTGCTGCTGTCTCTTACACTCTGTTACTGTCTCTTACACTCTTACTGTCTCTTACACTCTCTTACACTCTCCTACACTCTGCTACTGTCTCTTACACCCTCTTACACTCTGTTACTGTCTTTTACACTCTGTTACTGTCTCTTACACTCTCCTACACTATGTTACTGTCTCTTACACTCTCTTACACTCTGTTACACTCTCTTACACTCTGTAACTGTCTCTTACACTCTCTTACACTCTGCTACTGTCTATAACACTCTCTTACACTCTGTTACTGTCTATTACACTCTGCTACTGTCTCTTACACTCTCTTACACTATGTTACACTCTGCTACAGTCTATTACACTCTGCTACTGTCTCTTACACTCTGCTATTGTCTCTTACACTCTGATACTGTCTATTACACTATGTTACTGTCTATTACACTCTGCTACTGTCTCTTACACTCTCTTACACTCTGCTGCTGTCTATTACACTCTGCTACTGTCTCTTACACTCTGCTATTGTCTATAACACTCTGCTACTGTCTATAACACTCTCTTACACTCTGCTACTGTCTATAACACTCTCTTACACTCTGTTACTGTCTATTACACTCTGCTACTGTCTCTTACACTCTCTTACACTCTGTTACACTCTGTTACAGTCTATTACACTCTGCTACTGTCTCTTACACTCTGCTATTGTCTCTTGCACTCTGCTACTGTCTATAACACTCTTTTACACTCTGTTACTGTCTATTACACTCTGCTATTGTCTCTTACACTCTCTTACACTCTGTTACACTCTGCTACAGTCTATTACACTCTGCTACTGTCTCTTACACTCTGCTACTGTCTCTTACACTCTATTACACTCTGTTACTGTCTATTACACTCTGCAACTGTCTCTTACACTCTCTTACACTATGTTACACTCTCTAACACTCTGCTGCTGTCTCTTACACTCTGTTACTGTCTCTTACACTCCGTTACTGTCTCTTACACTCTCCTACACTCTGTTACTGTCTCTTACACTCTGTTACACTCTCTTACTGTCTCTTACACTCTGTTACACTCTCTTACACGCTGTTACACTCTCTTACACTCTGCTACTGTCTCTTACACTCTTACACTCTGCTACTGTCTCTTACACTCTGCTACTGTCTCTTTCACTTTGCTTCTGTCTCTTACACACTGCTACTGTCTCTTACGCTCTGTTACTGTCTCTTACACTCTACTACACTCTCGTATACTCTGTTACTGTCTCTTACACTCTGTTACTGTCTCGTACACTCTGTTACTGTCTCGTACACTCTGTTACTGTCTCTTACACTCTGTTACACTCTCTTACACTCTGTTACTGTCTCTTACACTCTTACACTCTGCTGCTGTCTCTTGCACTCTGTTACTGTCTCTTACACTCTGCTACTGTCTCTTACACTCTGCTATTGTCTCTTGCACTCTGCTACTGTCTATAACACTCTCTTACACTCTGTTACTGTCTATTACACTCTGCTATTGTCTCTTACACTCTCTTACACTCTGTTACACTCTGCTACAGTCTATTATACTCTGCTACTGTCTCTTACACTCTGCTATTGTCTCTTACACTCTGCTACTGTCTCTTACACTCTATTACACTCTGTTACTGTCTATTACACTCTGCTACTATCTCTTTCACTCTCTTACACTATGTTACACACTCTTACACTCTGCTGCTGTCTCTTACACTCTGTTACTGTCTCTTACACTCTGTTACTGTCTCTTACACTCTCTTACACTCTGTTACACTCTCTTACACGCTGTTACACTCTCTTACACTCTGTTACTGTCTATTACACTCTCTTACACTCTCCTAAACTCTCCTACACTCTTCTACTGTCTCTTACACCCCCTTACACTCTGTTACTGTCTCTTACACTCCCTTACACTCTGTTACACTCTCTTACACGCTGTTACTGTCTCTTACACTCTGCTACTGTCTCTTACACTCTACTACTGTCTCTTTCACTCTGCTACTGTCTCTTACACTCTGCTACTATCTCTTATGCTCTGTTACTGTCTCGTACACTCTACTACACTCTCATACACTCTGTTACTGTATCTTACACTCTGTTACTGTCTCTTACACTCTGTTACTGTCTCTTACACTCTGCTATTGTCTCTTACACTCTGCTACTGTCTATAACACTGTCTTACACTCTGTTACTGTCTATTACACTCTGCTACTGTCTCTTTCACTCTCTTACACTATGTTACACTCTCTTACACTCTGCTGCTGTCTCTTACACTCTGTTACTGTCTCTTACACTCTGTTACTGTCTCTTACACTCTCTTACACTCTGTTACACTCTCTTACACGCTGTTACACTCTCTTACACTCTGTTACTGTCTATTACACTCTCTTACACTCTGCTACTGTCTCTTACTCTCTGCTACTGTCTCTTACACTCTGCTACTCTCTCTTTCACTCTGCTTCTGTCTCTTACACTCTGCTACTGTCTCTTACGCTCTGTTACTGTCTCTTACACTCTGTTACACTCTCTTACACTCTGCTGCTGTCTCTTACACTCTGTTACTGTCTCTTACACTCTGTTACTGTCTCTTACACTCTCTTACACTCTCCTACACTCTGCTACTGTCTCTTACACCCTCTTACACTCTGTTACTGTCTCTTACACTCTGTTACTGTCTCTTAAACTCTGCTACTGTCTATAACACTCTCTTATACTCTGTTAATGTCTATTACACTCTGCTACTGTCTCTTACACTCTCTTACACTGTTACACTCTGCTACAGTCTATTACACTCTGCTACTGTCTCTTACACTCTCTTACACTGTTACACTCTGCTACAGTCTATTACACTCTGCTACTGTCTCTTACACTCTGCTATTGTCTCTTACACTCTGCTACTGTCTATAACACTGTCTTACACTCTGTTACTGTCTATTACACTCTGCTACTGTCTCTTTCACTCTCTTACACTATGTTACACTCTCTTACACTCTGCTGCTGTCTCTTACACTCTGTTACTGTCTCTTACACTCTGTTACTGTCTCTTACACTCTCCTACACTCTGTTACTGTCTCCTACACTCTCTTACACTCTGTTACACTCTCTTACACGCTGTTACACTCTATTACACTCTGTTAATTTCTCTTACACTCTCTTACACTCTGCTACTGTCTCTTACACTCTGCTACTCTCTCTTTCACTCTGTTTCTGTCTCTTACACTCTGCTTCTGTCTCTTATGCTCTGTTACTGTCTCTTACACTCTACTACACTCTCGTACACTCTGTTACTGTCTCTTACACTCTGTTACACTCTCTTACACTCTGTTACTGTCTCTTACACTCTGCTGCTGTCTCTTACACTCTGTCACTGTCTCTTACACTCTCTTACACTCTCCTACACTCTGCTACTGTCTCTTACACCCTCTTACACTCTTACTGTCTCTTACACTCTGTTACTGTCTCTTAAACTCTGCTACTGTCTATAACACTCTCGTACACTCTATTACTGTCTATTACACTCTGCTACTGTCTCTTACACTCTCTTACACTATTTTACACTCTGCTACAGTCTATTACACTCTGCTACTGTCTCTTACACTCTGCTATTGTCCCTTACACTCTGCTACTGTCTATAACACTCTCTTACACTCTCTTACACTCTGCTACTGTCTCTTACACTCTGTTACTGTCTCTTACACTCTCCTACACTATGTTACTGTCTCTTACACTCTCTTACACTCTGTTACACTCTCTTACACTCTGTAACTGTCTCTTACACTCTCTTACACTCTGCTACTGTCTATAACACTCTCTTACACTCTGTTACTGTCTATTACACTCTGCTACTGTCTCTTACACTCTCTTACACTATGTTACACTCTGCTACAGTCTATTACACTCTGCTACTGTCTCTTACACTCTGCTATTGTCTCTTACACTCTGCTACTGTCTATAACACTCTCTTACACTCTGTTACTGTCTATTACACTCTGCTACTGTCTCTTACACTCTCTTACACTCTGCTGCTGTCTATTACACTCTGCTACTGTCTCTTACACTCTGCTATTGTCTCTTACACTCTGCTACTGTCTATAACACTCTCTTACACTCTGTTACTGTCTATTACACTCTGCTACAGTCTCTTACACTGTCTTACACTATGTTACACTCTGCTCCAGTCTATTACACTCTGCTATTGTCTCTTACACTCTGCTACTGTCTATAACACTCTCTTACACTCTGTTACTGTCTATTACACTATGTTACACTCTCTTACACTCTGTAACTGTCTCTTACACTCTCTTACACTCTGTTACTGTCTCCTATACTCTGTTACTGTCTCCTATACTCTGTTACACTCTCTTACACTCTGCTGCTGTCTCTTACACTCTGTTACTGTCTCTTACACTCTGTTACTGTCTCTTACACTCTCTTACACACTCTTACACTCTCCTACACTCTGCTACTGTCTCTTACACCCTCTTACACTCTGTTACTGTCTCTTACACTCTGTTACTGTCTCTTAAACTCTGCTACTGTCTATAACACTCTCTTACACTCTGTTACTGTCTATTACACTCTGCTACTGTCTCTTACACTCTCTTACACTATGTTACACTCTGCTACAGTCTATTACACTCTGCTACTGTCTCTTACACTCTGCTATTGTCTCTTACACTCTGCTACTGTCTATAACACTCTCTTACACTCTGTTACTGTCTATTACACTCTGCTACTGTCTCTTACACTCTCTTACACTCTGCTGCTGTCTATTACACTCTGCTACTGTCTCTTACACTCTGCTATTGTCTATAACACTCTGCTACTGTCTATAACACTCTCTTACACTCTGTTACTGTCTATTACACTCTGCTACTGTCTCTTACACTCTCTTACACTCTGCTGCTGTCTCTTACACTCTGTTACTGTCTCTTACACTCTGTTACTGTCTCTTAAACTCTGCTACTGTCTATAACACTCTCTTACACTCTGTTACTGTCTATTACACTCTGCTACTGTCTCTTACACTCTCTTACACTATGTTACACTCTGCTACAGTCTATTACACTCTGCTACTGTCTCTTACACTCTGCTATTGTCTCTTACACTCTGCTACTGTCTATAACACTCTCTTACACTCTGTTACTGTCTATTACACTCTGCTACTGTCTCTTACACTCTCTTACACTCTGCTGCTGTCTATTACACTCTGCTACTGTCTCTTACACTCTGCTATTGTCTATAACACTCTGCTACTGTCTATAACACTCTCTTACACTCTGTTACTGTCTATTACACTCTGCTACTGTCTCTTACACTCTCTTACACTCTGCTGCTGTCTCTTACACTCTGTTACTGTCTCTTACACTCTGTTACTGTCTCTTAAACTCTGCTACTGTCTATAACACTCTCTTACACTCTGTTAATGTCTATTACACTCTGCTACTGTCTCTTACACTCTGCTATTGTCTCTTACACTCTGCTACTGTCTATAACACTCTCTTACACTCTGTTACTGTCTATTACACTCTGCTACTGTCTCTTACACTCTCTTACAGTCTGCTGCTGTCTATTACACTCTGCTACTGTCTCTTACACTCTGCTATTGTCTCTTACACTCTGCTACTGTCTCTTACACTCTGTTACTGTCTCTTACACTCTGTTACTGTCTCTTACACTCTGCAACTGTCTATAACACTCTCTTACACTCTGTTACTGACTATTACACTCTGCTACTGTCTCTTACACTCTCTTACACTCTGCTACACTCTATTACACTCTGCTACACTCTATTACACTCTGCTATTGTCTCTTACACTCTGCTACTGTCTATAACACCCTCTTACACTCTGTTACTGTCTATTACACTCTGCTACTGTCTCTTACACTCTCTTACACTATGTTACACTCTGCTACAGTCTATTACACTCTGCTACTGTCTCTTACACTCTGCTATTGTCTCTTACACTCTGCGACTGTCTCTTCAACTCTCTTACACTCTTCTGCTGTCTCTTACACTCTGTTACTGTCTCTTACACTATGTTACACTCTCTTACACTCTGTAACTGTCTCTTACACTCTCTTACACTCTGTTACTGTCTCCTATACTCTGTTACTGTCTCCTATACTCTGTTACACTCTCTTACACTCTGCTGCTGTCTCTTACACTCTGTTACTGTCTCTTACACTCTGTTACTGTCTCTTACACTCTCTTACACTCTCTTACACTCTCCTACACTCTGCTACTGTCTCTTACACCCTCTTACACTCTGTTACTGTCTCTTACACTCTGTTACTGTCTCTTAAACTCTGCTACTGTCTATAACACTCTCTTACACTCTGTTACTGTCTATTACACTCTGCTACTGTCTCTTACACTCTCTTACACTATGTTACACTCTGCTACTGTCTCTTACACTCTCTTACACTCTGCTGCTGTCTATTACACTCTGCTACTGTCTCTTACACTATGTTACACTCTCTTACACTCTGTAACTGTCTCTTACACTCTCTTACACTCTGTTACTGTCTCCTATACTCTGTTACTGTCTCCTATACTCTGTTACACTCTCTTACACTCTGCTGCTGTCTCTTACACTCTGTTACTGTCTCTTACACTCTGTTACTGTCTCTTACACTCTCTTACACTCTGTTACTGTCTCTTACACTCTTACACTCTGCTACTGTCTCTTACACTCTGCTACTGTCTCTTACACTCTGCTACTCTCTCTTTCACTTTGCTTCTGTCTCTTACACACTGCTACTGTCTCTTACGCTCTGTTACTGTCTCTTACACTCTACTACACTCTCGTATACTCTGTTACTGTCTCTTACACTCTGTTACTGTCTCGTACACTCTGTTACTGTCTCGTACACTCTGTTACTGTCTCTTACACTCTGTTACACTCTCTTACACTCTGTTACTGTCTCTTACACTCTTACACTCTGCTGCTGTCTCTTACACTCTGTTACTGTCTCTTACACTCTGTTACTGTCTATTACACTCTGCTACTGTCTCTTACACTCTGCTATTGTCTCTTGCACTCTGCTACTGTCTATAACACTCTCTTACACTCTGTTACTGTCTATTACACTCTGCTATTGTCTCTTACACTCTCTTACACTATGTTACACTCTGCTACAGTCTATTACACTCTGCTACTGTCTCTTACACTCTGCTATTGTCTCTTACACTCTGCTACTGTCTCTTACACTCTATTACACTCTGTTACTGTCTATTACACTCTGCTACTATCTCTTTCACTCTCTTACTCTATGTTACACACTCTTACACTCTGCTGCTGTCTCTTACACTCTGTTACTGTCTCTTACACTCTGTTACTGTCTCTTACACTCTCTTACACTCTGTTACACTCTCTTACATGCTGTTACACTCTCTTACACTCTGTTACTGTCTATTACACTCTCTTACACTCTGCTACTCTCTCTTTCACTCTGCTTCTGTCTCTTACACTCTGCTACTGTCTCTTACGCTCTGTTACTGTCTCTTACACTCTGTTACACTCTCTTACACTCTGCTGCTGTCTCTTACACTCTGTTACTGTCTCTTACACTCTGTTACTGTCTCTTACACTCTCTTACACTCTCCTACACTCTGATACTGTCTCTTACACCCTCTTACACTCTGTTACTGTCTCTTACACTCTGTTACTGTCTCTTAAACTCTGCTACTGTCTATAACACTCTCTTACACTCTGTTAATGTCTATTACACTCTGCTACTGTCTCTTACACTCTCTTACACTGTTACACTCTGCTACAGTCTATTACACTCTGCTACTGTCTCTTACACTCTGCTATTGTCTCTTACACTCTGCTACTGTCTATAACACTCTCTTACACTCTGTTACTGTCTATTACACTCTGCTACTGTCTCTTACACTCTCTTACACTCTGCTGCTGTCTATTACACTCTGCTATTGTCTCTTACACTCTGCTACTGTCTATAACACTCTCTTACACTCTGTTACTGTCTATTACACTCTGCTACAGTCTCTTACACTCTCTTACACTATGTTACACTCTGCTCCAGTCTATTACACTCTGCTATTGTCTCTTACACTCTGCTACTGTCTATAACACTCTCTTAAACTCTGTTACTGTCTATTACACTCTGCAACTGTCTCTTCAACTCTCTTACACTCTTCTGCTGTCTCTTACACTCTGTTACTGTCTCTTACACTATGTTACACTCTCTTACACTCTGTAACTGTCTCTTACACTCTCTTACACTCTGTTACTGTCTCCTATACTCTGTTACTGTCTCCTATACTCTGTTACACTCTCTTACACTCTGCTGCTGTCTCTTACACTCTGTTACTGTCTCTTACACTCTGTTACTGTCTCTTACACTCTCTTACACTCTCTTACACTCTCCTACACTCTGCTACTGTCTCTTACACCCTCTTACACTCTGTTACTGTCTCTTAAACTCTGCTACTGTCTATAACACTCTCTTACACTCTGTTACTGTCTATTACACTCTGCTACTGTCTCTTACACTCTCTTACACTATGTTACACTCTCTTACACTCTGCTGCTGACTCTTACACTCTGTTACTGTCTCTGACACTCTCCTACACTCTGTTACTGTCTATTACACTCTGCTACTGTCTCTTTCACTCTCTTACACTATGTTACACTCTCTTACACTCTGCTGCTGTCTCTTACACTCTGTTACTGTCTCTTACACTCTGTTACTGTCTCTTACACTCTGTTTCTGTCTCTTACACTCTCCTACACTCTGTTACTGTCTCTTACACTCTCTTACACTCTGTTACACTCTCTTACACGCTGTTACACTCTCCTACACTCTGTTACTGTCTATTACACTCTGCTACTGTCTCTTTCACTCTCTTACACTATGTTACACTCTCTTACACTCTGCTGCTGTCTCTTACACTCTGTTACTGTCTCTTACACTCTGTTACTGTCTCTTAAACTCTGCTACTGTCTATAACACTCTCTTACACTCTGTTAATGTCTATTACACTCTGCTACTGTCTCTTACACTCTGCTATTGTCTCTTACACTCTGCTACTGTCTATAACACTCTCTTACACTCTGTTACTGTCCATTACACTCTGCTACTGTCTCTTACACTCTCTTACACTCTGCTGCTGTCTATTACACTCTGCTACTGTCTCTTACACTCTGCTATTGTCTATAACACTCTGCTACTGTCTATAACACTCTCTTACACTCTGTTACTGTCTATTACACTCTGCTACTGTCTCTTACACTCTCTTACACTCTGCTGCTGTCTCTTACACTCTGTTACTGTCTCTTACACTCTGTTACACTCTCTTACACTCTCTTACACTCTGTAACTGTCTCTTACACTCTCTTACACTCTGTTACTGTCTCCTATACTCTGTTACACTTTCTTACACTCCACTACTGTCTCATATACTCTTTCACAGGTTTACGAGGTCTACGCGAAGAGATCCCCAAAGACGTTCACAGTATACTGAGATCATTCAGGACTATGTGATCCTAGAGGACGGTATATGCCATGTGACACTCTCTTACACTCTACTACACTCTACTACTGTCTCTTTCACTCTGCTACTGTCTCTTACACTCTGTTACTGTCTTTTACACTCTGTTACTGTCTATTACACTCTGCTACTGTATCTTACACTCTGCTATTGTCTCTTACACTCTGCTACTGTCTATAACACTCTCTTACACTCTGTTACTGTCTATTACACTCTGCTACTGTCTCTTACACTCTCTTACACTATGTTACACTCTCTTACACTCTGCTGCTGACTCTTACACTCTGTTACTGTCTCTGACACTCTCCTACACTCTGTTACTGTCTATTACACTCTGCTACTGTCTCTTTCACTCTCTTACACTATGTTACACTCTCTTACACTCTGCTGCTGTCTCTTACACTCTGTTACTGTCTCTTACACTCTGTTACTGTCTCTTACACTCTGTTACTGTCTCTTACACTCTCTTACACTCTGTTACACTCTCTTACACGCTGTTACACTCTCCTACACTCTGTTACTGTCTATTACACTCTGCTACTGTCTCTTTCACTCTCTTACACTATGTTACACTCTCTTACACTCTGCTGCTGTCTCTTACACTCTGTTACTGTCTCTTACACTCTGTTACTGTCTCTTACACTCTCTTACACTCTATTACCGTCTCCTATACTCTGTTACTGTCTCCTATGCTCTGTCACACTCTCTTACACTCCGCTACTGTCTCATATACTCTTTTACTGTCTCTTACACAGGTTTACGATGTGTACGCGAAGAGATCCCCAAAGACGTTCACAGTATACTGAGATCATTCAGGACTATGTGATCCTAGAGGACGGTATATGCCATGTGACACTCTGGTACACTCTACTACACTCTACTACTGCCTCTTTCACTCTGCTACTGTCTCTTACACTCTGTTACTGTCTCTTACACTTTGCTACTGTATCTTACACTCTGCTATTGTCTCTTACACTCTGCTACTGTCTATAACACTCTCTTACACTCTGTTACTGTCTATTACACTCTGCTACTGTCTCTTTCACTCTCTTACACTATGTTACACTCTCTTACACTCTGCTGCTGTCTCTTACACTCTGTTACTGTCTCTTACACTCTGTTACTGTCTCTTACACTCTACTACACTCTGTTACTGTCTCTTACACTCTCTTACACTCTGTTACACTCTCTTACATGCTGTTACACTCTCTTACACTCTGTTACTGTCTCTTACACTCTCTTACACTCTGCTACTGTCTCTTACACTCTGCTACTGTCTCTTACACTCTGCTACTCTCTCTTTCACTCTGCTTCTGTCTCTTACACTCTGCTACTGTCTCTTACGCTCTGTTACTGTCTCTTACACTCTGTTACACTCTCTTACACTCTGCTGCTGTCTCTTACACTCTGTTACTGTCTCTTACACTCTTACTGTCTCTTACACTCTCTTACACTCTCCTACACTCTGCTACTGTCTCTTACACCCTCTTACACTCTGTTACTGTCTTTTACACTCTGTTACTGTCTCTTACACTCTCCTACACTATGTTACTGTCTCTTACACTCTCTTACACTCTGTTACACTCTCTTACACTCTGTAACTGTCTCTTACACTCTCTTACACTCTGCTACTGTCTATAACACTCTCTTACACTCTGTTACTGTCTATTACACTCTGCTACTGTCTCTTACACTCTCTTACACTATGTTACACTCTGCTACAGTCTATTACACTCTGCTACTGTCTCTTACACTCTGCTATTGTCTCTTACACTCTGATACTGTCTATTACACTATGTTACTGTCTATTACACTCTGCTACTGTCTCTTACACTCTCTTACACTCTGCTGCTGTCTATTACACTCTGCTACTGTCTCTTACACTCTGCTATTGTCTATAACACTCTGCTACTGTCTATAACACTCTCTTACACTCTGCTACTGTCTATAACACTCTCTTACACTCTGTTACTGTCTATTACACTCTGCTACTGTCTCTTACACTCTCTTACACTCTGTTACACTCTGTTACAGTCTATTACACTCTGCTACTGTCTCTTACACTCTGCTATTGTCTCTTGCACTCTGCTACTGTCTATAACACTCTTTTACACTCTGTTACTGTCTATTACACTCTGCTATTGTCTCTTACACTCTCTTACACTCTGTTACACTCTGCTACAGTCTATTACACTCTGCTACTGTCTCTTACACTCTGCTACTGTCTCTTACACTCTATTACACTCTGTTACTGTCTATTACACTCTGCAACTGTCTCTTACACTCTCTTACACTATGTTACACTCTCTAACACTCTGCTGCTGTCTCTTACACTCTGTTACTGTCTCTTACACTCCGTTACTGTCTCTTACACTCTCCTACACTCTGTTACTGTCTCTTACACTCTGTTACACTCTCTTACTGTCTCTTACACTCTGTTACACTCTCTTACACGCTGTTACACTCTCTTACACTCTGTTACTGTCTCTTACACTCTTACACTCTGCTACTGTCTCTTACACTCTGCTACTGTCTCTTTCACTTTGCTTCTGTCTCTTACACACTGCTACTGTCTCTTACGCTCTGTTACTGTCTCTTACACTCTACTACACTCTCGTATACTCTGTTACTGTCTCTTACACTCTGTTACTGTCTCGTACACTCTGTTACTGTCTCGTACACTCTGTTACTGTCTCTTACACTCTGTTACACTCTCTTACACTCTGTTACTGTCTCTTACACTCTGCTGCTGTCTCTTGCACTCTGTTACTGTCTCTTACACTCTGCTACTGTCTCTTACACTCTGCTATTGTCTCTTGCACTCTGCTACTGTCTATAACACTCTCTTACACTCTGTTACTGTCTATTACACTCTGCTATTGTCTCTTACACTCTCTTACACTCTGTTACACTCTGCTACAGTCTATTATACTCTGCTACTGTCTCTTACACTCTGCTATTGTCTCTTACACTCTGCTACTGTCTCTTACACTCTATTACACTCTGTTACTGTCTATTACACTCTGCTACTATCTCTTTCACTCTCTTACACTATGTTACACACTCTTACACTCTGCTGCTGTCTCTTACACTCTGTTACTGTCTCTTACACTCTGTTACTGTCTCTTACACTCTCTTACACTCTGTTACACTCTCTTACACGCTGTTACACTCTCTTACACTCTGTTACTGTCTATTACACTCTCTTACACTCTCCTAAACTCTCCTACACTCTTCTACTGTCTTTTACACCCCCTTACACTCTGTTACTGTCTCTTACACTCCCTTACACTCTGTTACACTCTCTTACACGCTGTTACTGTCTCTTACACTCTGCTACTGTCTCTTACACTCTACTACTGTCTCTTTCACTCTGCTACTGTCTCTTACACTCTGCTACTATCTCTTATGCTCTGTTACTGTCTCTTACACTCTACTACACTCTCATACACTCTGTTACTGTATCTTACACTCTGTTACTGTCTCTTACACTCTGTTACTGTCTCTTACACTCTGCTATTGTCTCTTACACTCTGCTACTGTCTATAACACTGTCTTACACTCTGTTACTGTCTATTACACTCTGCTACTGTCTCTTTCACTCTCTTACACTATGTTACACTCTCTTACACTCTGCTGCTGTCTCTTACACTCTGTTACTGTCTCTTACACTCTGTTACTGTCTCTTACACTCTCTTACACTCTGTTACACTCTCTTACACGCTGTTACACTCTCTTACACTCTGTTACTGTCTATTACACTCTCTTACACTCTGCTACTGTCTCTTACTCTCTGCTACTGTCTCTTACACTCTGCTACTCTCTCTTTCACTCTGCTTCTGTCTCTTACACTCTGCTACTGTCTCTTACGCTCTGTTACTGTCTCTTACACTCTGTTACACTCTCTTACACTCTGCTGCTGTCTCTTACACTCTGTTACTGTCTCTTACACTCTGTTACTGTCTCTTACACTCTCTTACACTCTCCTACACTCTGCTACTGTCTCTTACACCCTCTTACACTCTGTTACTGTCTCTTACACTCTGTTACTGTCTCTTAAACTCTGCTACTGTCTATAACACTCTCTTATACTCTGTTAATGTCTATTACACTCTGCTACTGTCTCTTACACTCTCTTACACTGTTACACTCTGCTACAGTCTATTACACTCTGCTACTGTCTCTTACACTCTCTTACACTGTTACACTCTGCTACAGTCTATTACACTCTGCTACTGTCTCTTACACTCTGCTATTGTCTCTTACACTCTGCTACTGTCTATAACACTGTCTTACACTCTGTTACTGTCTATTACACTCTGCTACTGTCTCTTTCACTCTCTTACACTATGTTACACTCTCTTACACTCTGCTGCTGTCTCTTACACTCTGTTACTGTCTCTTACACTCTGTTACTGTCTCTTACACTCTCCTACACTCTGTTACTGTCTCCTACACTCTCTTACACTCTGTTACACTCTCTTACACGCTGTTACACTCTATTACACTCTGTTAATTTCTCTTACACTCTCTTACACTCTGCTACTGTCTCTTACACTCTGCTACTCTCTCTTTCACTCTGTTTCTGTCTCTTACACTCTGCTTCTGTCTCTTATGCTCTGTTACTGTCTCTTACACTCTACTACACTCTCGTACACTCTGTTACTGTCTCTTACACTCTGTTACACTCTCTTACACTCTGTTACTGTCTCTTACACTCTGCTGCTGTCTCTTACACTCTGTCACTGTCTCTTACACTCTCTTACACTCTCCTACACTCTGCTACTGTCTCTTACACCCTCTTACACTCTTACTGTCTCTTACACTCTGTTACTGTCTCTTAAACTCTGCTACTGTCTATAACACTCTCGTACACTCTATTACTGTCTATTACACTCTGCTACTGTCTCTTACACTCTCTTACACTATTTTACACTCTGCTACAGTCTATTACACTCTGCTACTGTCTCTTACACTCTGCTATTGTCCCTTACACTCTGCTACTGTCTATAACACTCTCTTACACTCTCTTACACTCTGCTACTGTCTCTTACACTCTGTTACTGTCTCTTACACTCTCCTACACTATGTTACTGTCTCTTACACTCTCTTACACTCTGTTACACTCTCTTACACTCTGTAACTGTCTCTTACACTCTCTTACACTCTGCTACTGTCTATAACACTCTCTTACACTCTGTTACTGTCTATTACACTCTGCTACTGTCTCTTACACTCTCTTACACTATGTTACACTCTGCTACAGTCTATTACACTCTGCTACTGTCTCTTACACTCTGCTATTGTCTCTTACACTCTGCTACTGTCTATAACACTCTCTTACACTCTGTTACTGTCTATTACACTCTGCTACTGTCTCTTACACTCTCTTACACTCTGCTGCTGTCTATTACACTCTGCTACTGTCTCTTACACTCTGCTATTGTCTCTTACACTCTGCTACTGTCTATAACACTCTCTTACACTCTGTTACTGTCTATTACACTCTGCTACAGTCTCTTACACTGTCTTACACTATGTTACACTCTGCTCCAGTCTATTACACTCTGCTATTGTCTCTTACACTCTGCTACTGTCTATAACACTCTCTTACACTCTGTTACTGTCTATTACACTATGTTACACTCTCTTACACTCTGTAACTGTCTCTTACACTCTCTTACACTCTGTTACTGTCTCCTATACTCTGTTACACTCTCTTACACTCTGCTGCTGTCTCTTACACTCTGTTACTGTCTCTTACACTCTGTTACTGTCTCTTACACTCTCTTACACTCTCTTACACTCTCCTACACTCTGCTACTGTCTCTTACACCCTCTTACACTCTGTTACTGTCTCTTACACTCTGTTACTGTCTCTTAAACTCTGCTACTGTCTATAACACTCTCTTACACTATGTTACACTCTCTTACACTCTGCTGCTGTCTCTTACACTCTGTTACTGTCTCTTACACTCTGTTACTGTCTCTTACACTCTCCTACACTCTGTTACTGTCTCCTACACTCTCTTACACTCTGTTACACTCTCTTACACGCTGTTACACTCTCTTACACTCTCTTACACTCTCTTACACTCTCCTACACTCTGCTACTGTCTCTTACACCCTCTTACACTCTGTTACTGTCTCTTACACTCTGTTACTGTCTCTTAAACTCTGCTACTGTCTATAACACTCTCTTACACTATGTTACACTCTCTTACACTCTGCTGCTGTCTCTTACACTCTGTTACTGTCTCTTACACTCTGTTACTGTCTCTTACACTCTCCTACACTCTGTTACTGTCTCCTACACTCTCTTACACTCTGTTACACTCTCTTACACGCTGTTACACTCTATTACACTCTGTTAATTTCTCTTACACTCTCTTACACTCTGCTACTGTCTCTTACACTCTGCTACTCTCTCTTTCACTCTGTTTCTGTCTCTTACACTCTGCTTCTGTCTCTTATGCTCTGTTACTGTCTCTTACACTCTACTACACTCTCGTACACTCTGTTACTGTCTCTTACACTCTGTTACACTCTCTTACACTCTGTTACTGTCTCTTACACTCTGCTGCTGTCTCTTACACTCTGTCACTGTCTCTTACACTCTCTTACACTCTCCTACACTCTGCTACTGTCTCTTACACCCTCTTACACTCTTACTGTCTCTTACACTCTGTTACTGTCTCTTAAACTCTGCTACTGTCTATAACACTCTCGTACACTCTATTACTGTCTATTACACTCTGCTACTGTCTCTTACACTCTCTTACACTATTTTACACTCTGCTACAGTCTATTACACTCTGCTACTGTCTCTTACACTCTGCTATTGTCCCTTACACTCTGCTACTGTCTATAACACTCTCTTACACTCTCTTACACTCTGCTACTGTCTCTTACACTCTGTTACTGTCTCTTACACTCTCCTACACTATGTTACTGTCTCTTACACTCTCTTACACTCTGTTACACTCTCTTACACTCTGTAACTGTCTCTTACACTCTCTTACACTCTGCTACTGTCTATAACACTCTCTTACACTCTGTTACTGTCTATTACACTCTGCTACTGTCTCTTACACTCTCTTACACTATGTTACACTCTGCTACAGTCTATTACACTCTGCTACTGTCTCTTACACTCTGCTATTGTCTCTTACACTCTGCTACTGTCTATAACACTCTCTTACACTCTGTTACTGTCTATTACACTCTGCTACTGTCTCTTACACTCTCTTACACTCTGCTGCTGTCTATTACACTCTGCTACTGTCTCTTACACTCTGCTATTGTCTCTTACACTCTGCTACTGTCTATAACACTCTCTTACACTCTGTTACTGTCTATTACACTCTGCTACAGTCTCTTACACTGTCTTACACTATGTTACACTCTGCTCCAGTCTATTACACTCTGCTATTGTCTCTTACACTCTGCTACTGTCTATAACACTCTCTTACACTCTGTTACTGTCTATTACACTATGTTACACTCTCTTACACTCTGTAACTGTCTCTTACACTCTCTTACACTCTGTTACTGTCTCCTATACTCTGTTACACTCTCTTACACTCTGCTGCTGTCTCTTACACTCTGTTACTGTCTCTTACACTCTGTTACTGTCTCTTACACTCTCTTACACTCTCTTACACTCTCCTACACTCTGCTACTGTCTCTTACACCCTCTTACACTCTGTTACTGTCTCTTACACTCTGTTACTGTCTCTTAAACTCTGCTACTGTCTATAACACTCTCTTACACTCTGTTACTGTCTATTACACTCTGCTACTGTCTCTTACACTCTCTTACACTATGTTACACTCTGCTACAGTCTATTACACTCTGCTACTGTCTCTTACACTCTGCTATTGTCTCTTACACTCTGCTACTGTCTATAACACTCTCTTACACTCTGTTACTGTCTATTACACTCTGCTACTGTCTCTTACACTCTCTTACACTCTGCTGCTGTCTATTACACTCTGCTACTGTCTCTTACACTCTGCTATTGTCTATAACACTCTGCTACTGTCTATAACACTCTCTTACACTCTGTTACTGTCTATTACACTCTGCTACTGTCTCTTACACTCTCTTACACTCTGCTGCTGTCTCTTACACTCTGTTACTGTCTCTTACACTCTGTTACTGTCTCTTAAACTCTGCTACTGTCTATAACACTCTCTTACACTCTGTTACTGTCTATTACACTCTGCTACTGTCTCTTACACTCTCTTACACTATGTTACACTCTGCTACAGTCTATTACACTCTGCTACTGTCTCTTACACTCTGCTATTGTCTCTTACACTCTGCTACTGTCTATAACACTCTCTTACACTCTGTTACTGTCTATTACACTCTGCTACTGTCTCTTACACTCTCTTACACTCTGCTGCTGTCTATTACACTCTGCTACTGTCTCTTACACTCTGCTATTGTCTATAACACTCTGCTACTGTCTATAACACTCTCTTACACTCTGTTACTGTCTATTACACTCTGCTACTGTCTCTTACACTCTCTTACACTCTGCTGCTGTCTCTTACACTCTGTTACTGTCTCTTACACTCTGTTACTGTCTCTTAAACTCTGCTACTGTCTATAACACTCTCTTACACTCTGTTAATGTCTATTACACTCTGCTACTGTCTCTTACACTCTGCTATTGTCTCTTACACTCTGCTACTGTCTATAACACTCTCTTACACTCTGTTACTGTCTATTACACTCTGCTACTGTCTCTTACACTCTCTTACACTCTGCTGCTGTCTATTACACTCTGCTACTGTCTCTTACACTCTGCTATTGTCTCTTACACTCTGCTACTGTCTCTTACACTCTGTTACTGTCTCTTACACTCTGTTACTGTCTCTTACACTCTGCAACTGTCTATAACACTCTCTTACACTCTGTTACTGACTATTACACTCTGCTACTGTCTCTTACACTCTCTTACACTCTGCTACACTCTATTACACTCTGCTACACTCTATTACACTCTGCTATTGTCTCTTACACTCTGCTACTGTCTATAACACCCTCTTACACTCTGTTACTGTCTATTACACTCTGCTACTGTCTCTTACACTCTCTTACACTATGTTACACTCTGCTACAGTCTATTACACTCTGCTACTGTCTCTTACACTCTGCTATTGTCTCTTACACTCTGCGACTGTCTCTTCAACTCTCTTACACTCTTCTGCTGTCTCTTACACTCTGTTACTGTCTCTTACACTCTCTTACACTCTCTTACACTCTCCTACACTCTGCTACTGTCTCTTACACCCTCTTACACTCTGTTACTGTCTCTTACACTCTGTTACTGTCTCTTAAACTCTGCTACTGTCTATAACACTCTCTTACACTCTGTTACTGTCTATTACACTCTGCTACTGTCTCTTACACTCTCTTACACTATGTTACACTCTGCTACTGTCTCTTACACTCTCTTACACTCTGCTGCTGTCTATTACACTCTGCTACTGTCTCTTACACTATGTTACACTCTCTTACACTCTGTAACTGTCTCTCACACTCTCTTACACTCTGTTACTGTCTCCTATACTCTGTTACTGTCTCCTATACTCTGTTACACTCTCTTACACTCTGCTGCTGTCTCTTACACTCTGTTACTGTCTCTTACACTCTGTTACTGTCTCTTACACTCTCTTACACTCTGTTACTGTCTCTTACACTCTTACACTCTGCTACTGTCTCTTACACTCTGCTACTGTCTCTTACACTCTGCTACTCTCTCTTTCACTTTGCTTCTGTCTCTTACACACTGCTACTGTCTCTTACGCTCTGTTACTGTCTCTTACACTCTACTACACTCTCGTATACTCTGTTACTGTCTCTTACACTCTGTTACTGTCTCGTACACTCTGTTACTGTCTCGTACACTCTGTTACTGTCTCTTACACTCTGTTACACTCTCTTACACTCTGTTACTGTCTCTTACACTCTTACACTCTGCTGCTGTCTCTTACACTCTGTTACTGTCTCTTACACTCTGTTACTGTCTATTACACTCTGCTACTGTCTCTTACACTCTGCTATTGTCTCTTGCACTCTGCTACTGTCTATAACACTCTCTTACACTCTGTTACTGTCTATTACACTCTGCTATTGTCTCTTACACTCTCTTACACTATGTTACACTCTGCTACAGTCTATTACACTCTGCTACTGTCTCTTACACTCTGCTATTGTCTCTTACACTCTGCTACTGTCTCTTACACTCTATTACACTCTGTTACTGTCTATTACACTCTGCTACTATCTCTTTCACTCTCTTACACTATGTTACACACTCTTACACTCTGCTGCTGTCTCTTACACTCTGTTACTGTCTCTTACACTCTGTTACTGTCTCTTACACTCTCTTACACTCTGTTACACTCTCTTACATGCTGTTACACTCTCTTACACTCTGTTACTGTCTATTACACTCTCTTACACTCTGCTACTCTCTCTTTCACTCTGCTTCTGTCTCTTACACTCTGCTACTGTCTCTTACGCTCTGTTACTGTCTCTTACACTCTGTTACACTCTCTTACACTCTGCTGCTGTCTCTTACACTCTGTTACTGTCTCTTACACTCTGTTACTGTCTCTTACACTCTCTTACACTCTCCTACACTCTGATACTGTCTCTTACACCCTCTTACACTCTGTTACTGTCTCTTACACTCTGTTACTGTCTCTTAAACTCTGCTACTGTCTATAACACTCTCTTACACTCTGTTAATGTCTATTACACTCTGCTACTGTCTCTTACACTCTCTTACACTGTTACACTCTGCTACAGTCTATTACACTCTGCTACTGTCTCTTACACTCTGCTATTGTCTCTTACACTCTGCTACTGTCTATAACACTCTCTTACACTCTGTTACTGTCTATTACACTCTGCTACTGTCTCTTACACTCTCTTACACTCTGCTGCTGTCTATTACACTCTGCTATTGTCTCTTACACTCTGCTACTGTCTATAACACTCTCTTACACTCTGTTACTGTCTATTACACTCTGCTACAGTCTCTTACACTCTCTTACACTATGTTACACTCTGCTCCAGTCTATTACACTCTGCTATTGTCTCTTACACTCTGCTACTGTCTATAACACTCTCTTAAACTCTGTTACTGTCTATTACACTCTGCAACTGTCTCTTCAACTCTCTTACACTCTTCTGCTGTCTCTTACACTCTGTTACTGTCTCTTACACTATGTTACACTCTCTTACACTCTGTAACTGTCTCTTACACTCTCTTACACTCTGTTACTGTCTCCTATACTCTGTTACTGTCTCCTATACTCTGTTACACTCTCTTACACTCTGCTGCTGTCTCTTACACTCTGTTACTGTCTCTTACACTCTGTTACTGTCTCTTACACTCTCTTACACTCTCTTACACTCTCCTACACTCTGCTACTGTCTCTTACACCCTCTTACACTCTGTTACTGTCTCTTAAACTCTGCTACTGTCTATAACACTCTCTTACACTCTGTTACTGTCTATTACACTCTGCTACTGTCTCTTACACTCTCTTACACTATGTTACACTCTCTTACACTCTGCTGCTGACTCTTACACTCTGTTACTGTCTCTGACACTCTCCTACACTCTGTTACTGTCTATTACACTCTGCTACTGTCTCTTTCACTCTCTTACACTATGTTACACTCTCTTACACTCTGCTGCTGTCTCTTACACTCTGTTACTGTCTCTTACACTCTGTTACTGTCTCTTACACTCTGTTTCTGTCTCTTACACTCTCCTACACTCTGTTACTGTCTCTTACACTCTCTTACACTCTGTTACACTCTCTTACACGCTGTTACACTCTCCTACACTCTGTTACTGTCTATTACACTCTGCTACTGTCTCTTTCACTCTCTTACACTATGTTACACTCTCTTACACTCTGCTGCTGTCTCTTACACTCTGTTACTGTCTCTTACACTCTGTTACTGTCTCTTACACTCTCTTACACTCTGTTACCGTCTCCTATACTCTGTTACTGTCTCCTATGCTCTGTCACACTCTCTTACACTCCGCTACTGTCTCATATACTCTTTTACTGTCTCTTACACAGGTTTATGATGTCTACGCGAAGAGATCCCCAAAGACGTTCACAGTATACTGAGATCATTCAGGACTATGTGATCCTAGAGGACGGTATATGCCATGTGACACTCTGGTACACTCTACTACACTCTACTACTGCCTCTTTCACTCTGCTACTGTCTCTTACACTCTGTTACTGTCTCTTACACTTTGCTACTGTATCTTACACTCTGCTATTGTCTCTTACACTCTGCTACTGTCTATAACACTCTCTTACACTCTGTTACTGTCTATTACACTCTGCTACTGTCTCTTTCACTCTCTTACACTATGTTACACTCTCTTACACTCTGCTGCTGTCTCTTACACTCTGTTACTGTCTCGTACACTCAGTTACTGTCTCTTACACTCTACTACACTCTGTTACTGTCTCTTACACTCTCTTACACTCTGTTACACTCTCTTACATGCTGTTACACTCTCTTACACTCTGTTACTGTCTCTTACACTCTCTTACACTCTGCTACTGTCTCTTACACTCTGCTACTGTCTCTTACACTCTGCTACTCTCTCTTTCACTCTGCTTCTGTCTCTTACACTCTGCTACTGTCTCTTACGCTCTGTTACTGTCTCTTACACTCTGTTACACTCTCTTACACTCTGCTGCTGTCTCTTACACTCTGTTACTGTCTCTTACACTCTTACTGTCTCTTACACTCTCTTACACTCTCCTACACTCTGCTACTGTCTCTTACACCCTCTTACACTCTGTTACTGTCTCTTACACTCTGTTACTGTCTCTTACACTCTCCTACACTATGTTACTGTCTCTTACACTCTCTTACACTCTGTTACACTCTCTTACACTCTGTAACTGTCTCTTACACTCTCTTACACTCTGCTACTGTCTATAACACTCTCTTACACTCTGTTACTGTCTATTACACTCTGCTACTGTCTCTTACACTCTCTTACACTCTGCTGCTGTCTATTACACTCTGCTACTGTCTCTTACACTCTGCTATTGTCTATAACACTCTGCTACTGTCTATAACACTCTCTTACACTCTGTTACTGTCTATTACACTCCGCTACTGTCTCTTACACTCTCTTACACTCTGTTACACTCTGTTACAGTCTATTACACTCTGCTACTGTCTCTTACACTCTGCTATTGTCTCTTGCACTCTGCTACTGTCTATAACACTCTCTTACACTCTGTTACTGTCTATTACACTCTGCTATTGTCTCTTACACTCTCTTACACTCTGTTACACTCTGCTACAGTCTATTACACTCTGCTACTGTCTCTTACACTCTGCTACTGTCTCTTACACTCTATTACACTCTGTTACTGTCTATTATACTCTGCTACTGTCACTTACACTCTCTTACACTATGTTACACTCTCTAACACTCTGCTGCTGTCTCTTACACTCTTTTACTGTCTCTTACACTCCGTTACTGTCTCTTACACTCTCCTACACTCTGTTACTGTCTCTTACACTCTCCTACACTCTGTTACTGTCTCTTACACGCTGTTACACTCTCTTACACTCTGTTACTGTCTCTTACACTCTCTTACACTCTGCTACTGTCTCTTACACTCTGCTACTGTCTCTTACACTCTGCTACTCTCTCTTTCACTTTGCTTCTGTCTCTTACACACTGCTACTGTCTCTTACGCTCTGTTACTGTCTCTTACACTCTACTACACTCTCGTATACTCTGTTACTGTCTCTTACACTCTGTTACTGTCTCTTACACTCTGTTACTGTCTCGTACACTCTGTTACTGTCTCTTACACTCTGTTACACTCTCTTACACTCTGTTACTGTCTCTTACACTCTCTTACACTCTGCTGCTGTCTCTTACACTCTGTTACTGTCTCTTACACTCTGTTACTGTCTATTACACTCTCTTACACTCTCCTACACTCTCCTACACTCTTCTACTGTCTCTTACACCCCCTTACACTCTGTTACTGTCTCTTACACTCCCTTACACTCTGTTACACTCTCTTACACGCTGTTACACTCTATTACACTCTGTTAATTTCTCTTACACTCTCTTACACTCTGCTACTGTCTCTTACACTCTGCTACTCTCTCTTTCACTCTGTCTCTGTCTCTTACACTCTGCTTCTGTCTCTTACGCTCTGTTACTGTCTCTTATGCTCTGTTACTGTCTCTTACACTCTACTACACTCTCGTACACTCTGTTACTGTCTCTTACACTCTGTTACACTCTCTTACACTCTGTTACTGTCTCTTACACTCTGCTGCTGTCTCTTACACTCTGTCACTGTCTCTTACACTCTCTTACACTCTCCTACACTCTGCTACTGTCTCTTACACCCTCTTACACTCTTACTGTCTCTTACACTCTGTTACTGTCTCTTAAACTCTGCTACTGTCTATAACACTCTCTTACACTCTATTACTGTCTATTACACTCTGCTACTGTCTCTTACACTCTCTTACACTATTTTACACTCTGCTATAGTCTATTACACTCTGCTACTGTCTCTTACACTCTGCTATTGTCCCTTACACTCTGCTACTGTCTATAACACTCTCTTACACTCTCTTACACTCTGCTACTGTCTCTTACACTCTGTTACTGTCTCTTACACTCTCCTACACTATGTTACTGTCTCTTACACTCTCTTACACTCTGTTACACTCTCTTACACTCTGTAACTGTCTCTTACACTCTCTTACACTCTGCTACTGTCTATAACACTCTCTTACACTCTGTTACTGTCTATTACACTCTGCTACTGTCTCTTACACTCTCTTACACTATGTTACACTCTGCTACAGTCTATTACACTCTGCTACTGTCTCTTACACTCTGCTATTGTCTCTTACACTCTGCTACTGTCTATACCACTCTCTTACACTCTGTTACTGTCTATTACACTCTGCTACTGTCTCTTACACTCTCTTACACTCTGCTGCTGTCTATTACACTCTGCTACTGTCTCTTACACTCTGCTATTGTCTCTTACACTCTGCTACTGTCTATAACACTCTCTTACACTCTGTTACTGTCTATTACACTCTGCTACAGTCTCTTACACTGTCTTACACTATGTTACACTCTGCTCCAGTCTATTACACTCTGCTATTGTCTCTTACACTCTGCTACTGTCTATAACACTCTCTTACACTCTGTTACTGTCTATTACACTCTGCGACTGTCTCTTCAACTCTCTTACACTCTTCTGCTGTCTCTTACACTCTGTTACTGTCTCTTACACTATGTTACACTCTCTTACACTCTGTAACTGTCTCTTACACTCTCTTACACTATGTTACTGTCTCCTATACTCTGTTACTGTCTCCTATACTCTGTTACACTCTCTTACACTCTGCTGCTGTCTCTTACACTCTGTTACTGTCTCTTACACTCTGTTACTGTCTCTTACACTCTCTTACACTCTCTTACACTCTCTTACACTCTCTTACACTCTCCTACTGTCTCTTACACCCTCTTACACTCTGTTACTGTCTCTTACACTCTGTTACTGTCTCTTAAACTCTGCTACTGTCTATAACACTCTCGTACACTCTGTTACTGTCTATTACACTCTGCTACTGTCTCTTACACTCTCTGACACTATGTTACACTCTGCTACAGTCTATTACACTCTGCTACTGTCTCTTACACTCTGCTATTGTCTCTTACACTCTGCTACTGTCTCTTACACTCTGCTACTGTCTATAACACTCTCTTACACTCTGTTACTGTCTATTACACTCTGCTACTGTCTCTTACACTCTCTTACACTCTGCTGCTGTCTCTTACACTCTGTTACTGTCTCTTACACTCTGTTACACTCTCTTACACTCTCTTACACTCTGTAACTGTCTCTTACACTCTCTTACACTCTGTTACTGTCTCCTATACTCTGTTACACTTTCTTACACTCCACTACTGTCTCATATACTCTTTTACTGTCTCTTACACAGGTTTACGAGGTCTACGCGAAGAGATCCCCAAAGACGTTCACAGTATACTGAGATCATTCAGGACTATGTGATCCTAGAGGACGGTATATGCCATGTGACACTCTCTTACACTCTACTACACTCTACTACTGTCTCTTTCACTCTGCTACTGTCTCTTACACTCTGTTACTGTCTTTTACACTCTGTTACTGTCTCTTACACTCTGCTATTGTCTCTTACACTCTGCTACTGTCTATAACACTCTCTTACACTCTGTTACTGTCTATTACACTCTGCTACTGTCTCTTACACTCTCTTACACTATGTTACACTCTCTTACACTCTGCTGCTGACTCTTACACTCTGTTACTGTCTCTGACACTCTCCTACACTCTGTTACTGTCTATTACACTCTGCTACTGTCTCTTTCACTCTCTTACACTATGTTACACTCTCTTACACTCTGCTGCTGTCTCTTACACTCTGTTACTGTCTCTTACACTCTGTTACTGTCTCTTACACTCTGTTACTGTCTCTTACACTCTCCTACACTCTGTTACTGTCTCTTACACTCTCTTACACTCTGTCACACTCTCTTACACGCTGTTACACTCTCCTACACTCTGTTACTGTCTATTACACTCTGCTACTGTCTCTTTCACTCTCTTACACTATGTTACACTCTCTTACACTCTGCTGCTGTCTCTTACACTCTGTTACTGTCTCTTACACTCTGTTACTGTCTCTTACACTCTCTTACACTCTGTTACCGTCTCCTATACTCTGTTACTGTCTCCTATGCTCTGTCACACTCTCTTACACTCCGCTACTGTCTCATATACTCTTTTACTGTCTCTTACACAGGTTTACGATGTCTACGCGAAGAGATCCCCAAAGACGTTCACAGTATACTGAGATCATTCAGGACTATGTGATCCTAGAGGACGGTATATGCCATGTGACACTCTGGTACACTCTACTACACTCTACTACTGCCTCTTTCACTCTGCTACTGTCTCTTACACTCTTTTACTGTCTCTTACACTTTGCTACTGTATCTTACACTCTGCTATTGTCTCTTACACTCTGCTACTGTCTATAACACTCTCTTACACTCTGTTACTGTCTATTACACTCTGCTACTGTCTCTTTCACTCTCTTACACTATGTTACACTCTCTTACACTCTGCTGCTGTCTCTTACACTCTGTTACTGTCTCTTACACTCTGTTACTGTCTCTTACACTCTACTACACTCTGTTACTGTCTCCTATACTCTGTTACACTTTCTTACACTCCACTACTGTCTCATATACTCTTTTACTGTCTCTTACACAGGTTTACGAGGTCTACGCGAAGAGATCCCCAAAGACGTTCACAGTATACTGAGATCATTCAGGACTATGTGATCCTAGAGGACGGTATATGCCATGTGACACTCTCTTACACTCTACTACACTCTACTACTGTCTCTTTCACTCTGCTACTGTCTCTTACACTCTGTTACTGTCTTTTACACTCTGTTACTGTCTCTTACACTCTGCTATTGTCTCTTACACTCTGCTACTGTCTATAACACTCTCTTACACTCTGTTACTGTCTATTACACTCTGCTACTGTCTCTTACACTCTCTTACACTATGTTACACTCTCTTACACTCTGCTGCTGACTCTTACACTCTGTTACTGTCTCTGACACTCTCCTACACTCTGTTACTGTCTATTACACTCTGCTACTGTCTCTTTCACTCTCTTACACTATGTTACACTCTCTTACACTCTGCTGCTGTCTCTTACACTCTGTTACTGTCTCTTACACTCTGTTACTGTCTCTTACACTCTGTTACTGTCTCTTACACTCTCCTACACTCTGTTACTGTCTCTTACACTCTCTTACACTCTGTTACACTCTCTTACACGCTGTTACACTCTCCTACACTCTGTTACTGTCTATTACACTCTGCTACTGTCTCTTTCACTCTCTTACACTATGTTACACTCTCTTACACTCTGCTGCTGTCTCTTACACTCTGTTACTGTCTCTTACACTCTGTTACTGTCTCTTACACTCTCTTACACTCTGTTACCGTCTCCTATACTCTGTTACTGTCTCCTATGCTCTGTCACACTCTCTTACACTCCGCTACTGTCTCATATACTCTTTTACTGTCTCTTACACAGGTTTACGATGTCTACGCGAAGAGATCCCCAAAGACGTTCACAGTATACTGAGATCATTCAGGACTATGTGATCCTAGAGGACGGTATATGCCATGTGACACTCTCTTACACTCTACTACACTCTACTACTGTCTCTTTCACTCTGCTACTGTCTCTTACACTCTGTTACTGTCTTTTACACTCTGTTACTGTCTCTTACACTCTGCTACTGTATCTTACACTCTGCTATTGTCTCTTACACTCTGCTACTGTCTATAACACTCTCTTACACTCTGTTACTGTCTATTACACTCTGCTACTGTCTCTTTCACTCTCTTACACTATGTTACACTCTCTTACACTCTGCTGATGTCTCTTACACTCTGTTACTGTCTCTTACACTATGTTACTGTCTCTTACACTCTACTACACTCTGTTACTGTCTCTTACACTCTCTTACACTCTGTTACACTCTCTTACATGCTGTTACACTCTCTTACACTCTGTTACTGTCTCTTACACTCTCTTACACTCTGCTACTGTCTCTTACACTCTGCTACTGTCTCTTACACTCTGCTACTCTCTCTTTCACTCTGCTTCTGTCTCTTACACTCTGCTACTGTCTCTTACGCTCTGTTACTGTCTCTTACACTCTGTTACACTCTCTTACACTCTGCTGCTGTCTCTTACACTCTGTTACTGTCTCTTACACTCTTACTGTCTCTTACACTCTCTTACACTCTCCTACACTCTGCTACTGTCTCTTACACCCTCTTACACTCTGTTACTGTCTCTTACACTCTGTTACTGTCTCTTACACTCTCCTACACTATGTTACTGTCTCTTACACTCTCTTACACTCTCTTACACTCTCTTACACTCTGTAACTGTCTCTTACACTCTCTTACACTCTGCTACTGTCTATAACACTCTCTTACACTCTGTTACTGTCTATTACACTCTGCTACTGTCTCTTACACTCTCTTACACTATGTTACACTCTGCTACAGTCTATTACACTCTGCTACTGTCTCTTACACTCTGCTATTGTCTCTTACACTCTGCTACTGTCTATAACACTCTCTTACACTCTGTTACTGTCTATTACACTCTGCTACTGTCTCTTACACTCTCTTACACTCTGCTGCTGTCTATTACACTCTGCTACTGTCTCTTACACTCTGCTATTGTCTATAACACTCTGCTACTGTCTATAACACGCTCTTACACTCTGTTACTGTCTATTACACTCTGCTACTGTCTCTTACACTCTCTTACACTCTGCTGCTGTCTCTTACACTCTGTTACTGTCTCTTACACTCTGTTACACTCTCTTACACTCTCTTACACTCTGTAACTGTCTCTTACACTCTCTTACACTCTGTTACTGTCTCCTATACTCTGTTACACTTTCTTACACTCCACTACTGTCTCATATACTCTTTTACTGTCTCTTACACAGGTTTACGATGTCTACGCGAAGAGATCCCCAAAGACGTTCACAGTATACTGAGATCATTCAGGACTATGTGATCCTAGAGGACGGTATATGCCATGTGACACTCTGGTACACTCTACTACACTCTACTACTGCCTCTTTCACTCTGCTACTGTCTCTTACACTCTGTTACTGTCTCTTACACTTTGCTACTGTATCTTACACTCTGCTATTGTCTCTTACACTCTGCTACTGTCTATAACACTCTCTTACACTCTGTTACTGTCTATTACACTCTGCTACTGTCTCTTTCACTCTCTTACACTATGTTACACTCTCTTACACTCTGCTGCTGTCTCTTACACTCTGTTACTGTCTCGTACACTCAGTTACTGTCTCTTACACTCTACTACACTCTGTTACTGTCTCTTACACTCTCTTACACTCTGTTACACTCTCTTACATGCTGTTACACTCTCTTACACTCTGTTACTGTCTCTTACACTCTCTTACACTCTGCTACTGTCTCTTACACTCTGCTACTGTCTCTTACACTCTGCTACTCTCTCTTTCACTCTGCTTCTGTCTCTTACACTCTGCTACTGTCTCTTACGCTCTGTTACTGTCTCTTACACTCTGTTACACTCTCTTACACTCTGCTGCTGTCTCTTACACTCTGTTACTGTCTCTTACACTCTTACTGTCTCTTACACTCTCTTACACTCTCCTACACTCTGCTACTGTCTCTTACACCCTCTTACACTCTGTTACTGTCTCTTACACTCTGTTACTGTCTCTTACACTCTCCTACACTATGTTACTGTCTCTTACACTCTCTTACACTCTGTTACACTCTCTTACACTCTGTAACTGTCTCTTACACTCTCTTACACTCTGCTACTGTCTATAACACTCTCTTACACTCTGTTACTGTCTATTACACTCTGCTACTGTCTCTTACACTCTCTTACACTATGTTACACTCTGCTACAGTCTATTACACTCTGCTACTGTCTCTTACACTCTGCTATTGTCTCTTACACTCTGATACTGTCTATAACACTCTCTTACACTCTGTTACTGTCTATTACACTCTGCTACTGTCTCTTACACTCTCTTACACTCTGCTGCTGTCTATTACACTCTGCTACTGTCTCTTACACTCTGCTATTGTCTATAACACTCTGCTACTGTCTATAACACTCTCTTACACTCTGTTACTGTCTATTACACTCCGCTACTGTCTCTTACACTCTCTTACACTCTGTTACACTCTGTTACAGTCTATTACACTCTGCTACTGTCTCTTACACTCTGCTATTGTCTCTTGCACTCTGCTACTGTCTATAACACTCTCTTACACTCTGTTACTGTCTATTACACTCTGCTATTGTCTCTTACACTCTCTTACACTCTGTTACACTCTGCTACAGTCTATTACACTCTGCTACTGTCTCTTACACTCTGCTACTGTCTCTTACACTCTATTACACTCTGTTACTGTCTATTATACTCTGCTACTGTCACTTACACTCTCTTACACTATGTTACACTCTCTAACACTCTGCTGCTGTCTCTTACACTCTTTTACTGTCTCTTACACTCCGTTACTGTCTCTTACACTCTCCTACACTCTGTTACTGTCTCTTACACTCTCCTACACTCTGTTACTGTCTCTTACACGCTGTTACACTCTCTTACACTCTGTTACTGTCTCTTACACTCTCTTACACTCTGCTACTGTCTCTTACACTCTGCTACTGTCTCTTACACTCTGCTACTCTCTCTTTCACTTTGCTTCTGTCTCTTACACACTGCTACTGTCTCTTACGCTCTGTTACTGTCTCTTACACTCTACTACACTCTCGTATACTCTGTTACTGTCTCTTACACTCTGTTACTGTCTCTTACACTCTGTTACTGTCTCGTACACTCTGTTACTGTCTCTTACACTCTGTTACACTCTCTTACACTCTGTTACTGTCTCTTACACTCTCTTACACTCTGCTGCTGTCTCTTACACTCTGTTACTGTCTCTTACACTCTGTTACTGTCTATTACACTCTCTTACACTCTCCTACACTCTCCTACACTCTTCTACTGTCTCTTACACCCCCTTACACTCTGTTACTGTCTCTTACACTCCCTTACACTCTGTTACACTCTCTTACACGCTGTTACACTCTATTACACTCTGTTAATTTCTCTTACACTCTCTTACACTCTGCTACTGTCTCTTACACTCTGCTACTCTCTCTTTCACTCTGTCTCTGTCTCTTACACTCTGCTTCTGTCTCTTACGCTCTGTTACTGTCTCTTATGCTCTGTTACTGTCTCTTACACTCTACTACACTCTCGTACACTCTGTTACTGTCTCTTACACTCTGTTACACTCTCTTACACTCTGTTACTGTCTCTTACACTCTGCTGCTGTCTCTTACACTCTGTCACTGTCTCTTACACTCTCTTACACTCTCCTACACTCTGCTACTGTCTCTTACACCCTCTTACACTCTTACTGTCTCTTACACTCTGTTACTGTCTCTTAAACTCTGCTACTGTCTATAACACTCTCTTACACTCTATTACTGTCTATTACACTCTGCTACTGTCTCTTACACTCTCTTACACTATTTTACACTCTGCTATAGTCTATTACACTCTGCTACTGTCTCTTACACTCTGCTATTGTCCCTTACACTCTGCTACTGTCTATAACACTCTCTTACACTCTCTTACACTCTGCTACTGTCTCTTACACTCTGTTACTGTCTCTTACACTCTCCTACACTATGTTACTGTCTCTTACACTCTCTTACACTCTGTTACACTCTCTTACACTCTGTAACTGTCTCTTACACTCTCTTACACTCTGCTACTGTCTATAACACTCTCTTACACTCTGTTACTGTCTATTACACTCTGCTACTGTCTCTTACACTCTCTTACACTATGTTACACTCTGCTACAGTCTATTACACTCTGCTACTGTCTCTTACACTCTGCTATTGTCTCTTACACTCTGCTACTGTCTATACCACTCTCTTACACTCTGTTACTGTCTATTACACTCTGCTACTGTCTCTTACACTCTCTTACACTCTGCTGCTGTCTATTACACTCTGCTACTGTCTCTTACACTCTGCTATTGTCTCTTACACTCTGCTACTGTCTATAACACTCTCTTACACTCTGTTACTGTCTATTACACTCTGCTACAGTCTCTTACACTGTCTTACACTATGTTACACTCTGCTCCAGTCTATTACACTCTGCTATTGTCTCTTACACTCTGCTACTGTCTATAACACTCTCTTACACTCTGTTACTGTCTATTACACTCTGCGACTGTCTCTTCAACTCTCTTACACTCTTCTGCTGTCTCTTACACTCTGTTACTGTCTCTTACACTATGTTACACTCTCTTACACTCTGTAACTGTCTCTTACACTCTCTTACACTATGTTACTGTCTCCTATACTCTGTTACTGTCTCCTATACTCTGTTACACTCTCTTACACTCTGCTGCTGTCTCTTACACTCTGTTACTGTCTCTTACACTCTGTTACTGTCTCTTACACTCTCTTACACTCTCTTACACTCTCTTACACTCTCTTACACTCTCCTACTGTCTCTTACACCCTCTTACACTCTGTTACTGTCTCTTACACTCTGTTACTGTCTCTTAAACTCTGCTACTGTCTATAACACTCTCGTACACTCTGTTACTGTCTATTACACTCTGCTACTGTCTCTTACACTCTCTGACACTATGTTACACTCTGCTACAGTCTATTACACTCTGCTACTGTCTCTTACACTCTGCTATTGTCTCTTACACTCTGCTACTGTCTCTTACACTCTGCTACTGTCTATAACACTCTCTTACACTCTGTTACTGTCTATTACACTCTGCTACTGTCTCTTACACTCTCTTACACTCTGCTGCTGTCTCTTACACTCTGTTACTGTCTCTTACACTCTGTTACACTCTCTTACACTCTCTTACACTCTGTAACTGTCTCTTACACTCTCTTACACTCTGTTACTGTCTCCTATACTCTGTTACACTTTCTTACACTCCACTACTGTCTCATATACTCTTTTACTGTCTCTTACACAGGTTTACGAGGTCTACGCGAAGAGATCCCCAAAGACGTTCACAGTATACTGAGATCATTCAGGACTATGTGATCCTAGAGGACGGTATATGCCATGTGACACTCTCTTACACTCTACTACACTCTACTACTGTCTCTTTCACTCTGCTACTGTCTCTTACACTCTGTTACTGTCTTTTACACTCTGTTACTGTCTCTTACACTCTGCTATTGTCTCTTACACTCTGCTACTGTCTATAACACTCTCTTACACTCTGTTACTGTCTATTACACTCTGCTACTGTCTCTTACACTCTCTTACACTATGTTACACTCTCTTACACTCTGCTGCTGACTCTTACACTCTGTTACTGTCTCTGACACTCTCCTACACTCTGTTACTGTCTATTACACTCTGCTACTGTCTCTTTCACTCTCTTACACTATGTTACACTCTCTTACACTCTGCTGCTGTCTCTTACACTCTGTTACTGTCTCTTACACTCTGTTACTGTCTCTTACACTCTGTTACTGTCTCTTACACTCTCCTACACTCTGTTACTGTCTCTTACACTCTCTTACACTCTGTCACACTCTCTTACACGCTGTTACACTCTCCTACACTCTGTTACTGTCTATTACACTCTGCTACTGTCTCTTTCACTCTCTTACACTATGTTACACTCTCTTACACTCTGCTGCTGTCTCTTACACTCTGTTACTGTCTCTTACACTCTGTTACTGTCTCTTACACTCTCTTACACTCTGTTACCGTCTCCTATACTCTGTTACTGTCTCCTATGCTCTGTCACACTCTCTTACACTCCGCTACTGTCTCATATACTCTTTTACTGTCTCTTACACAGGTTTACGATGTCTACGCGAAGAGATCCCCAAAGACGTTCACAGTATACTGAGATCATTCAGGACTATGTGATCCTAGAGGACGGTATATGCCATGTGACACTCTGGTACACTCTACTACACTCTACTACTGCCTCTTTCACTCTGCTACTGTCTCTTACACTCTTTTACTGTCTCTTACACTTTGCTACTGTATCTTACACTCTGCTATTGTCTCTTACACTCTGCTACTGTCTATAACACTCTCTTACACTCTGTTACTGTCTATTACACTCTGCTACTGTCTCTTTCACTCTCTTACACTATGTTACACTCTCTTACACTCTGCTGCTGTCTCTTACACTCTGTTACTGTCTCTTACACTCTGTTACTGTCTCTTACACTCTACTACACTCTGTTACTGTCTCCTATACTCTGTTACACTTTCTTACACTCCACTACTGTCTCATATACTCTTTTACTGTCTCTTACACAGGTTTACGAGGTCTACGCGAAGAGATCCCCAAAGACGTTCACAGTATACTGAGATCATTCAGGACTATGTGATCCTAGAGGACGGTATATGCCATGTGACACTCTCTTACACTCTACTACACTCTACTACTGTCTCTTTCACTCTGCTACTGTCTCTTACACTCTGTTACTGTCTTTTACACTCTGTTACTGTCTCTTACACTCTGCTATTGTCTCTTACACTCTGCTACTGTCTATAACACTCTCTTACACTCTGTTACTGTCTATTACACTCTGCTACTGTCTCTTACACTCTCTTACACTATGTTACACTCTCTTACACTCTGCTGCTGACTCTTACACTCTGTTACTGTCTCTGACACTCTCCTACACTCTGTTACTGTCTATTACACTCTGCTACTGTCTCTTTCACTCTCTTACACTATGTTACACTCTCTTACACTCTGCTGCTGTCTCTTACACTCTGTTACTGTCTCTTACACTCTGTTACTGTCTCTTACACTCTGTTACTGTCTCTTACACTCTCCTACACTCTGTTACTGTCTCTTACACTCTCTTACACTCTGTTACACTCTCTTACACGCTGTTACACTCTCCTACACTCTGTTACTGTCTATTACACTCTGCTACTGTCTCTTTCACTCTCTTACACTATGTTACACTCTCTTACACTCTGCTGCTGTCTCTTACACTCTGTTACTGTCTCTTACACTCTGTTACTGTCTCTTACACTCTCTTACACTCTGTTACCGTCTCCTATACTCTGTTACTGTCTCCTATGCTCTGTCACACTCTCTTACACTCCGCTACTGTCTCATATACTCTTTTACTGTCTCTTACACAGGTTTACGATGTCTACGCGAAGAGATCCCCAAAGACGTTCACAGTATACTGAGATCATTCAGGACTATGTGATCCTAGAGGACGGTATATGCCATGTGACACTCTCTTACACTCTACTACACTCTACTACTGTCTCTTTCACTCTGCTACTGTCTCTTACACTCTGTTACTGTCTTTTACACTCTGTTACTGTCTCTTACACTCTGCTACTGTATCTTACACTCTGCTATTGTCTCTTACACTCTGCTACTGTCTATAACACTCTCTTACACTCTGTTACTGTCTATTACACTCTGCTACTGTCTCTTTCACTCTCTTACACTATGTTACACTCTCTTACACTCTGCTGATGTCTCTTACACTCTGTTACTGTCTCTTACACTATGTTACTGTCTCTTACACTCTACTACACTCTGTTACTGTCTCTTACACTCTCTTACACTCTGTTACACTCTCTTACATGCTGTTACACTCTCTTACACTCTGTTACTGTCTCTTACACTCTCTTACACTCTGCTACTGTCTCTTACACTCTGCTACTGTCTCTTACACTCTGCTACTCTCTCTTTCACTCTGCTTCTGTCTCTTACACTCTGCTACTGTCTCTTACGCTCTGTTACTGTCTCTTACACTCTGTTACACTCTCTTACACTCTGCTGCTGTCTCTTACACTCTGTTACTGTCTCTTACACTCTTACTGTCTCTTACACTCTCTTACACTCTCCTACACTCTGCTACTGTCTCTTACACCCTCTTACACTCTGTTACTGTCTCTTACACTCTGTTACTGTCTCTTACACTCTCCTACACTATGTTACTGTCTCTTACACTCTCTTACACTCTCTTACACTCTCTTACACTCTGTAACTGTCTCTTACACTCTCTTACACTCTGCTACTGTCTATAACACTCTCTTACACTCTGTTACTGTCTATTACACTCTGCTACTGTCTCTTACACTCTCTTACACTATGTTACACTCTGCTACAGTCTATTACACTCTGCTACTGTCTCTTACACTCTGCTATTGTCTCTTACACTCTGCTACTGTCTATAACACTCTCTTACACTCTGTTACTGTCTATTACACTCTGCTACTGTCTCTTACACTCTCTTACACTCTGCTGCTGTCTATTACACTCTGCTACTGTCTCTTACACTCTGCTATTGTCTATAACACTCTGCTACTGTCTATAACACGCTCTTACACTCTGTTACTGTCTATTACACTCTGCTACTGTCTCTTACACTCTCTTACACTCTGCTGCTGTCTCTTACACTCTGTTACTGTCTCTTACACTCTGTTACACTCTCTTACACTCTCTTACACTCTGTAACTGTCTCTTACACTCTCTTACACTCTGTTACTGTCTCCTATACTCTGTTACACTTTCTTACACTCCACTACTGTCTCATATACTCTTTTACTGTCTCTTACACAGGTTTACGATGTCTACGCGAAGAGATCCCCAAAGACGTTCACAGTATACTGAGATCATTCAGGACTATGTGATCCTAGAGGACGGTATATGCCATGTGACACTCTGGTACACTCTACTACACTCTACTACTGCCTCTTTCACTCTGCTACTGTCTCTTACACTCTGTTACTGTCTCTTACACTTTGCTACTGTATCTTACACTCTGCTATTGTCTCTTACACTCTGCTACTGTCTATAACACTCTCTTACACTCTGTTACTGTCTATTACACTCTGCTACTGTCTCTTTCACTCTCTTACACTATGTTACACTCTCTTACACTCTGCTGCTGTCTCTTACACTCTGTTACTGTCTCGTACACTCAGTTACTGTCTCTTACACTCTACTACACTCTGTTACTGTCTCTTACACTCTCTTACACTCTGTTACACTCTCTTACATGCTGTTACACTCTCTTACACTCTGTTACTGTCTCTTACACTCTCTTACACTCTGCTACTGTCTCTTACACTCTGCTACTGTCTCTTACACTCTGCTACTCTCTCTTTCACTCTGCTTCTGTCTCTTACACTCTGCTACTGTCTCTTACGCTCTGTTACTGTCTCTTACACTCTGTTACACTCTCTTACACTCTGCTGCTGTCTCTTACACTCTGTTACTGTCTCTTACACTCTTACTGTCTCTTACACTCTCTTACACTCTCCTACACTCTGCTACTGTCTCTTACACCCTCTTACACTCTGTTACTGTCTCTTACACTCTGTTACTGTCTCTTACACTCTCCTACACTCTGTTACTGTCTCTTACACTCTCTTACACTCTGTTACACTCTCTTACATGCTGTTACACTCTCCTACACTCTGTTACTGTCTATTACACTCTGCTACTGTCTCTTTCACTCTCTTACACTATGTTACACTCTCTTACACTCTGCTGCTGTCTCTTACACTCTGTTACTGTCTCTTACACTCTGTTACTGTCTCTTACACTCTCTTACACTCTGTTACCGTCTCCTATACTCTGTTACTGTCTCCTATGCTCTGTCACACTCTCTTACACTCCGCTACTGTCTCATATACTCTTTTACTGTCTCTTACACAGGTTTATGATGTCTACGCGAAGAGATCCCCAAAGACGTTCACAGTATACTGAGATCATTCAGGACTATGTGATCCTAGAGGACGGTATATGCCATGTGACACTCTGGTACACTCTACTACACTCTACTACTGCCTCTTTCACTCTGCTACTGTCTCTTACACTCTGTTACTGTCTCTTACACTTTGCTACTGTATCTTACACTCTGCTATTGTCTCTTACACTCTGCTACTGTCTATAACACTCTCTTACACTCTGTTACTGTCTATTACACTCTGCTACTGTCTCTTTCACTCTCTTACACTATGTTACACTCTCTTACACTCTGCTGCTGTCTCTTACACTCTGTTACTGTCTCGTACACTCAGTTACTGTCTCTTACACTCTACTACACTCTGTTACTGTCTCTTACACTCTCTTACACTCTGTTACACTCTCTTACATGCTGTTACACTCTCTTACACTCTGTTACTGTCTCTTACACTCTCTTACACTCTGCTACTGTCTCTTACACTCTGCTACTGTCTCTTACACTCTGCTACTCTCTCTTTCACTCTGCTTCTGTCTCTTACACTCTGCTACTGTCTCTTACGCTCTGTTACTGTCTCTTACACTCTGTTACACTCTCTTACACTCTGCTGCTGTCTCTTACACTCTGTTACTGTCTCTTACACTCTTACTGTCTCTTACACTCTCTTACACTCTCCTACACTCTGCTACTGTCTCTTACACCCTCTTACACTCTGTTACTGTCTCTTACACTCTGTTACTGTCTCTTACACTCTCCTACACTATGTTACTGTCTCTTACACTCTCTTACACTCTGTTACACTCTCTTACACTCTGTAACTGTCTCTTACACTCTCTTACACTCTGCTACTGTCTATAACACTCTCTTACACTCTGTTACTGTCTATTACACTCTGCTACTGTCTCTTACACTCTCTTACACTATGTTACACTCTGCTACAGTCTATTACACTCTGCTACTGTCTCTTACACTCTGCTATTGTCTCTTACACTCTGATACTGTCTATAACACTCTCTTACACTCTGTTACTGTCTATTACACTCTGCTACTGTCTCTTACACTCTCTTACACTCTGCTGCTGTCTATTACACTCTGCTACTGTCTCTTACACTCTGCTATTGTCTATAACACTCTGCTACTGTCTATAACACTCTCTTACACTCTGTTACTGTCTATTACACTCCGCTACTGTCTCTTACACTCTCTTACACTCTGTTACACTCTGTTACAGTCTATTACACTCTGCTACTGTCTCTTACACTCTGCTATTGTCTCTTGCACTCTGCTACTGTCTATAACACTCTCTTACACTCTGTTACTGTCTATTACACTCTGCTATTGTCTCTTACACTCTCTTACACTCTGTTACACTCTGCTACAGTCTATTACACTCTGCTACTGTCTCTTACACTCTGCTACTGTCTCTTACACTCTATTACACTCTGTTACTGTCTATTATACTCTGCTACTGTCACTTACACTCTCTTACACTATGTTACACTCTCTAACACTCTGCTGCTGTCTCTTACACTCTTTTACTGTCTCTTACACTCCGTTACTGTCTCTTACACTCTCCTACACTCTGTTACTGTCTCTTACACTCTCCTACACTCTGTTACTGTCTCTTACACGCTGTTACACTCTCTTACACTCTGTTACTGTCTCTTACACTCTCTTACACTCTGCTACTGTCTCTTACACTCTGCTACTGTCTCTTACACTCTGCTACTCTCTCTTTCACTTTGCTTCTGTCTCTTACACACTGCTACTGTCTCTTACGCTCTGTTACTGTCTCTTACACTCTACTACACTCTCGTATACTCTGTTACTGTCTCTTACACTCTGTTACTGTCTCTTACACTCTGTTACTGTCTCGTACACTCTGTTACTGTCTCTTACACTCTGTTACACTCTCTTACACTCTGTTACTGTCTCTTACACTCTCTTACACTCTGCTGCTGTCTCTTACACTCTGTTACTGTCTCTTACACTCTGTTACTGTCTATTACACTCTCTTACACTCTCCTACACTCTCCTACACTCTTCTACTGTCTCTTACACCCCCTTACACTCTGTTACTGTCTCTTACACTCCCTTACACTCTGTTACACTCTCTTACACGCTGTTACACTCTATTACACTCTGTTAATTTCTCTTACACTCTCTTACACTCTGCTACTGTCTCTTACACTCTGCTACTCTCTCTTTCACTCTGTCTCTGTCTCTTACACTCTGCTTCTGTCTCTTACGCTCTGTTACTGTCTCTTATGCTCTGTTACTGTCTCTTACACTCTACTACACTCTCGTACACTCTGTTACTGTCTCTTACACTCTGTTACACTCTCTTACACTCTGTTACTGTCTCTTACACTCTGCTGCTGTCTCTTACACTCTGTCACTGTCTCTTACACTCTCTTACACTCTCCTACACTCTGCTACTGTCTCTTACACCCTCTTACACTCTTACTGTCTCTTACACTCTGTTACTGTCTCTTAAACTCTGCTACTGTCTATAACACTCTCTTACACTCTATTACTGTCTATTACACTCTGCTACTGTCTCTTACACTCTCTTACACTATTTTACACTCTGCTATAGTCTATTACACTCTGCTACTGTCTCTTACACTCTGCTATTGTCCCTTACACTCTGCTACTGTCTATAACACTCTCTTACACTCTCTTACACTCTGCTACTGTCTCTTACACTCTGTTACTGTCTCTTACACTCTCCTACACTATGTTACTGTCTCTTACACTCTCTTACACTCTGTTACACTCTCTTACACTCTGTAACTGTCTCTTACACTCTCTTACACTCTGCTACTGTCTATAACACTCTCTTACACTCTGTTACTGTCTATTACACTCTGCTACTGTCTCTTACACTCTCTTACACTATGTTACACTCTGCTACAGTCTATTACACTCTGCTACTGTCTCTTACACTCTGCTATTGTCTCTTACACTCTGCTACTGTCTATACCACTCTCTTACACTCTGTTACTGTCTATTACACTCTGCTACTGTCTCTTACACTCTCTTACACTCTGCTGCTGTCTATTACACTCTGCTACTGTCTCTTACACTCTGCTATTGTCTCTTACACTCTGCTACTGTCTATAACACTCTCTTACACTCTGTTACTGTCTATTACACTCTGCTACAGTCTCTTACACTGTCTTACACTATGTTACACTCTGCTCCAGTCTATTACACTCTGCTATTGTCTCTTACACTCTGCTACTGTCTATAACACTCTCTTACACTCTGTTACTGTCTATTACACTCTGCGACTGTCTCTTCAACTCTCTTACACTCTTCTGCTGTCTCTTACACTCTGTTACTGTCTCTTACACTATGTTACACTCTCTTACACTCTGTAACTGTCTCTTACACTCTCTTACACTATGTTACTGTCTCCTATACTCTGTTACTGTCTCCTATACTCTGTTACACTCTCTTACACTCTGCTGCTGTCTCTTACACTCTGTTACTGTCTCTTACACTCTGTTACTGTCTCTTACACTCTCTTACACTCTCTTACACTCTCTTACACTCTCTTACACTCTCCTACTGTCTCTTACACCCTCTTACACTCTGTTACTGTCTCTTACACTCTGTTACTGTCTCTTAAACTCTGCTACTGTCTATAACACTCTCGTACACTCTGTTACTGTCTATTACACTCTGCTACTGTCTCTTACACTCTCTGACACTATGTTACACTCTGCTACAGTCTATTACACTCTGCTACTGTCTCTTACACTCTGCTATTGTCTCTTACACTCTGCTACTGTCTCTTACACTCTGCTACTGTCTATAACACTCTCTTACACTCTGTTACTGTCTATTACACTCTGCTACTGTCTCTTACACTCTCTTACACTCTGCTGCTGTCTCTTACACTCTGTTACTGTCTCTTACACTCTGTTACACTCTCTTACACTCTCTTACACTCTGTAACTGTCTCTTACACTCTCTTACACTCTGTTACTGTCTCCTATACTCTGTTACACTTTCTTACACTCCACTACTGTCTCATATACTCTTTTACTGTCTCTTACACAGGTTTACGAGGTCTACGCGAAGAGATCCCCAAAGACGTTCACAGTATACTGAGATCATTCAGGACTATGTGATCCTAGAGGACGGTATATGCCATGTGACACTCTCTTACACTCTACTACACTCTACTACTGTCTCTTTCACTCTGCTACTGTCTCTTACACTCTGTTACTGTCTTTTACACTCTGTTACTGTCTCTTACACTCTGCTACTGTATCTTACACTCTGCTATTGTCTCTTACACTCTGCTACTGTCTATAACACTCTCTTACACTCTGTTACTGTCTATTACACTCTGCTACTGTCTCTTTCACTCTCTTACACTATGTTACACTCTCTTACACTCTGCTGATGTCTCTTACACTCTGTTACTGTCTCTTACACTATGTTACTGTCTCTTACACTCTACTACACTCTGTTACTGTCTCTTACACTCTCTTACACTCTGTTACACTCTCTTACATGCTGTTACACTCTCTTACACTCTGTTACTGTCTCTTACACTCTCTTACACTCTGCTACTGTCTCTTACACTCTGCTACTGTCTCTTACACTCTGCTACTCTCTCTTTCACTCTGCTTCTGTCTCTTACACTCTGCTACTGTCTCTTACGCTCTGTTACTGTCTCTTACACTCTGTTACACTCTCTTACACTCTGCTGCTGTCTCTTACACTCTGTTACTGTCTCTTACACTCTTACTGTCTCTTACACTCTCTTACACTCTCCTACACTCTGCTACTGTCTCTTACACCCTCTTACACTCTGTTACTGTCTCTTACACTCTGTTACTGTCTCTTACACTCTCCTACACTATGTTACTGTCTCTTACACTCTCTTACACTCTCTTACACTCTCTTACACTCTGTAACTGTCTCTTACACTCTCTTACACTCTGCTACTGTCTATAACACTCTCTTACACTCTGTTACTGTCTATTACACTCTGCTACTGTCTCTTACACTCTCTTACACTATGTTACACTCTGCTACAGTCTATTACACTCTGCTACTGTCTCTTACACTCTGCTATTGTCTCTTACACTCTGCTATTGTCTATAACACTCTCTTACACTCTGTTACTGTCTATTACACTCTGCTACTGTCTCTTACACTCTCTTACACTCTGCTGCTGTCTATTACACTCTGCTACTGTCTCTTACACTCTGCTATTGTCTATAACACTCTGCTACTGTCTATAACACGCTCTTACACTCTGTTACTGTCTATTACACTCTGCTACTGTCTCTTACACTCTCTTACACTCTGCTGCTGTCTCTTACACTCTGTTACTGTCTCTTACACTCTGTTACACTCTCTTACACTCTCTTACACTCTGTAACTGTCTCTTACACTCTCTTACACTCTGTTACTGTCTCCTATACTCTGTTACACTTTCTTACACTCCACTACTGTCTCATATACTCTTTTACTGTCTCTTACACAGGTTTACGATGTCTACGCGAAGAGATCCCCAAAGACGTTCACAGTATACTGAGATCATTCAGGACTATGTGATCCTAGAGGACGGTATATGCCATGTGACACTCTGGTACACTCTACTACACTCTACTACTGCCTCTTTCACTCTGCTACTGTCTCTTACACTCTGTTACTGTCTCTTACACTTTGCTACTGTATCTTACACTCTGCTATTGTCTCTTACACTCTGCTACTGTCTATAACACTCTCTTACACTCTGTTACTGTCTATTACACTCTGCTACTGTCTCTTTCACTCTCTTACACTATGTTACACTCTCTTACACTCTGCTGCTGTCTCTTACACTCTGTTACTGTCTCGTACACTCAGTTACTGTCTCTTACACTCTACTACACTCTGTTACTGTCTCTTACACTCTCTTACACTCTGTTACACTCTCTTACATGCTGTTACACTCTCTTACACTCTGTTACTGTCTCTTACACTCTCTTACACTCTGCTACTGTCTCTTACACTCTGCTACTGTCTCTTACACTCTGCTACTCTCTCTTTCACTCTGCTTCTGTCTCTTACACTCTGCTACTGTCTCTTACGCTCTGTTACTGTCTCTTACACTCTGTTACACTCTCTTACACTCTGCTGCTGTCTCTTACACTCTGTTACTGTCTCTTACACTCTTACTGTCTCTTACACTCTCTTACACTCTCCTACACTCTGCTACTGTCTCTTACACCCTCTTACACTCTGTTACTGTCTCTTACACTCTGTTACTGTCTCTTACACTCTCCTACACTCTGTTACTGTCTCTTACACTCTCTTACACTCTGTTACACTCTCTTACATGCTGTTACACTCTCCTACACTCTGTTACTGTCTATTACACTCTGCTACTGTCTCTTTCACTCTCTTACACTATGTTACACTCTCTTACACTCTGCTGCTGTCTCTTACACTCTGTTACTGTCTCTTACACTCTGTTACTGTCTCTTACACTCTCTTACACTCTGTTACCGTCTCCTATACTCTGTTACTGTCTCCTATGCTCTGTCACACTCTCTTACACTCCGCTACTGTCTCATATACTCTTTTACTGTCTCTTACACAGGTTTATGATGTCTACGCGAAGAGATCCCCAAAGACGTTCACAGTATACTGAGATCATTCAGGACTATGTGATCCTAGAGGACGGTATATGCCATGTGACACTCTGGTACACTCTACTACACTCTACTACTGCCTCTTTCACTCTGCTACTGTCTCTTACACTCTGTTACTGTCTCTTACACTTTGCTACTGTATCTTACACTCTGCTATTGTCTCTTACACTCTGCTACTGTCTATAACACTCTCTTACACTCTGTTACTGTCTATTACACTCTGCTACTGTCTCTTTCACTCTCTTACACTATGTTACACTCTCTTACACTCTGCTGCTGTCTCTTACACTCTGTTACTGTCTCGTACACTCAGTTACTGTCTCTTACACTCTCTTACACTCTGTTACACTCTCTTACATGCTGTTACACTCTCTTACACTCTGTTACTGTCTCTTACACTCTCTTACACTCTGCTACTGTCTCTTACACTCTGCTACTGTCTCTTACACTCTGCTACTCTCTCTTTCACTCTGCTTCTGTCTCTTACACTCTGCTACTGTCTCTTACGCTCTGTTACTGTCTCTTACACTCTGTTACACTCTCTTACACTCTGCTGCTGTCTCTTACACTCTGTTACTGTCTCTTACACTCTTACTGTCTCTTACACTCTCTTACACTCTCCTACACTCTGCTACTGTCTCTTACACCCTCTTACACTCTGTTACTGTCTCTTACACTCTGTTACTGTCTCTTACACTCTCCTACACTATGTTACTGTCTCTTACACTCTCTTACACTCTGTTACACTCTCTTACACTCTGTAACTGTCTCTTACACTCTCTTACACTCTGCTACTGTCTATAACACTCTCTTACACTCTGTTACTGTCTATTACACTCTGCTACTGTCTCTTACACTCTCTTACACTATGTTACACTCTGCTACAGTCTATTACACTCTGCTACTGTCTCTTACACTCTGCTATTGTCTCTTACACTCTGATACTGTCTATAACACTCTCTTACACTCTGTTACTGTCTATTACACTCTGCTACTGTCTCTTACACTCTCTTACACTCTGCTGCTGTCTATTACACTCTGCTACTGTCTCTTACACTCTGCTATTGTCTATAACACTCTGCTACTGTCTATAACACTCTCTTACACTCTGTTACTGTCTATTACACTCCGCTACTGTCTCTTACACTCTCTTACACTCTGTTACACTCTGTTACAGTCTATTACACTCTGCTACTGTCTCTTACACTCTGCTATTGTCTCTTGCACTCTGCTACTGTCTATAACACTCTCTTACACTCTGTTACTGTCTATTACACTCTGCTATTGTCTCTTACACTCTCTTACACTCTGTTACACTCTGCTACAGTCTATTACACTCTGCTACTGTCTCTTACACTCTGCTACTGTCTCTTACACTCTATTACACTCTGTTACTGTCTATTATACTCTGCTACTGTCACTTACACTCTCTTACACTATGTTACACTCTCTAACACTCTGCTGCTGTCTCTTACACTCTTTTACTGTCTCTTACACTCCGTTACTGTCTCTTACACTCTCCTACACTCTGTTACTGTCTCTTACACTCTCCTACACTCTGTTACTGTCTCTTACACGCTGTTACACTCTCTTACACTCTGTTACTGTCTCTTACACTCTCTTACACTCTGCTACTGTCTCTTACACTCTGCTACTGTCTCTTACACTCTGCTACTCTCTCTTTCACTTTGCTTCTGTCTCTTACACACTGCTACTGTCTCTTACGCTCTGTTACTGTCTCTTACACTCTACTACACTCTCGTATACTCTGTTACTGTCTCTTACACTCTGTTACTGTCTCTTACACTCTGTTACTGTCTCGTACACTCTGTTACTGTCTCTTACACTCTGTTACACTCTCTTACACTCTGTTACTGTCTCTTACACTCTCTTACACTCTGCTGCTGTCTCTTACACTCTGTTACTGTCTCTTACACTCTGTTACTGTCTATTACACTCTCTTACACTCTCCTACACTCTCCTACACTCTTCTACTGTCTCTTACACCCCCTTACACTCTGTTACTGTCTCTTACACTCCCTTACACTCTGTTACACTCTCTTACACGCTGTTACACTCTATTACACTCTGTTAATTTCTCTTACACTCTCTTACACTCTGCTACTGTCTCTTACACTCTGCTACTCTCTCTTTCACTCTGTCTCTGTCTCTTACACTCTGCTTCTGTCTCTTACGCTCTGTTACTGTCTCTTATGCTCTGTTACTGTCTCTTACACTCTACTACACTCTCGTACACTCTGTTACTGTCTCTTACACTCTGTTACACTCTCTTACACTCTGTTACTGTCTCTTACACTCTGCTGCTGTCTCTTACACTCTGTCACTGTCTCTTACACTCTCTTACACTCTCCTACACTCTGCTACTGTCTCTTACACCCTCTTACACTCTTACTGTCTCTTACACTCTGTTACTGTCTCTTAAACTCTGCTACTGTCTATAACACTCTCTTACACTCTATTACTGTCTATTACACTCTGCTACTGTCTCTTACACTCTCTTACACTATTTTACACTCTGCTATAGTCTATTACACTCTGCTACTGTCTCTTACACTCTGCTATTGTCCCTTACACTCTGCTACTGTCTATAACACTCTCTTACACTCTCTTACACTCTGCTACTGTCTCTTACACTCTGTTACTGTCTCTTACACTCTCCTACACTATGTTACTGTCTCTTACACTCTCTTACACTCTGTTACACTCTCTTACACTCTGTAACTGTCTCTTACACTCTCTTACACTCTGCTACTGTCTATAACACTCTCTTACACTCTGTTACTGTCTATTACACTCTGCTACTGTCTCTTACACTCTCTTACACTATGTTACACTCTGCTACAGTCTATTACACTCTGCTACTGTCTCTTACACTCTGCTATTGTCTCTTACACTCTGCTACTGTCTATACCACTCTCTTACACTCTGTTACTGTCTATTACACTCTGCTACTGTCTCTTACACTCTCTTACACTCTGCTGCTGTCTATTACACTCTGCTACTGTCTCTTACACTCTGCTATTGTCTCTTACACTCTGCTACTGTCTATAACACTCTCTTACACTCTGTTACTGTCTATTACACTCTGCTACAGTCTCTTACACTGTCTTACACTATGTTACACTCTGCTCCAGTCTATTACACTCTGCTATTGTCTCTTACACTCTGCTACTGTCTATAACACTCTCTTACACTCTGTTACTGTCTATTACACTCTGCGACTGTCTCTTCAACTCTCTTACACTCTTCTGCTGTCTCTTACACTCTGTTACTGTCTCTTACACTATGTTACACTCTCTTACACTCTGTAACTGTCTCTTACACTCTCTTACACTATGTTACTGTCTCCTATACTCTGTTACTGTCTCCTATACTCTGTTACACTCTCTTACACTCTGCTGCTGTCTCTTACACTCTGTTACTGTCTCTTACACTCTGTTACTGTCTCTTACACTCTCTTACACTCTCTTACACTCTCTTACACTCTCTTACACTCTCCTACTGTCTCTTACACCCTCTTACACTCTGTTACTGTCTCTTACACTCTGTTACTGTCTCTTAAACTCTGCTACTGTCTATAACACTCTCGTACACTCTGTTACTGTCTATTACACTCTGCTACTGTCTCTTACACTCTCTGACACTATGTTACACTCTGCTACAGTCTATTACACTCTGCTACTGTCTCTTACACTCTGCTATTGTCTCTTACACTCTGCTACTGTCTCTTACACTCTGCTACTGTCTATAACACTCTCTTACACTCTGTTACTGTCTATTACACTCTGCTACTGTCTCTTACACTCTCTTACACTCTGCTGCTGTCTCTTACACTCTGTTACTGTCTCTTACACTCTGTTACACTCTCTTACACTCTCTTACACTCTGTAACTGTCTCTTACACTCTCTTACACTCTGTTACTGTCTCCTATACTCTGTTACACTTTCTTACACTCCACTACTGTCTCATATACTCTTTTACTGTCTCTTACACAGGTTTACGAGGTCTACGCGAAGAGATCCCCAAAGACGTTCACAGTATACTGAGATCATTCAGGACTATGTGATCCTAGAGGACGGTATATGCCATGTGACACTCTCTTACACTCTACTACACTCTACTACTGTCTCTTTCACTCTGCTACTGTCTCTTACACTCTGTTACTGTCTTTTACACTCTGTTACTGTCTCTTACACTCTGCTATTGTCTCTTACACTCTGCTACTGTCTATAACACTCTCTTACACTCTGTTACTGTCTATTACACTCTGCTACTGTCTCTTACACTCTCTTACACTATGTTACACTCTCTTACACTCTGCTGCTGACTCTTACACTCTGTTACTGTCTCTGACACTCTCCTACACTCTGTTACTGTCTATTACACTCTGCTACTGTCTCTTTCACTCTCTTACACTATGTTACACTCTCTTACACTCTGCTGCTGTCTCTTACACTCTGTTACTGTCTCTTACACTCTGTTACTGTCTCTTACACTCTGTTACTGTCTCTTACACTCTCCTACACTCTGTTACTGTCTCTTACACTCTCTTACACTCTGTCACACTCTCTTACACGCTGTTACACTCTCCTACACTCTGTTACTGTCTATTACACTCTGCTACTGTCTCTTTCACTCTCTTACACTATGTTACACTCTCTTACACTCTGCTGCTGTCTCTTACACTCTGTTACTGTCTCTTACACTCTGTTACTGTCTCTTACACTCTCTTACACTCTGTTACCGTCTCCTATACTCTGTTACTGTCTCCTATGCTCTGTCACACTCTCTTACACTCCGCTACTGTCTCATATACTCTTTTACTGTCTCTTACACAGGTTTACGATGTCTACGCGAAGAGATCCCCAAAGACGTTCACAGTATACTGAGATCATTCAGGACTATGTGATCCTAGAGGACGGTATATGCCATGTGACACTCTGGTACACTCTACTACACTCTACTACTGCCTCTTTCACTCTGCTACTGTCTCTTACACTCTTTTACTGTCTCTTACACTTTGCTACTGTATCTTACACTCTGCTATTGTCTCTTACACTCTGCTACTGTCTATAACACTCTCTTACACTCTGTTACTGTCTATTACACTCTGCTACTGTCTCTTTCACTCTCTTACACTATGTTACACTCTCTTACACTCTGCTGCTGTCTCTTACACTCTGTTACTGTCTCTTACACTCTGTTACTGTCTCTTACACTCTACTACACTCTGTTACTGTCTCCTATACTCTGTTACACTTTCTTACACTCCACTACTGTCTCATATACTCTTTTACTGTCTCTTACACAGGTTTACGAGGTCTACGCGAAGAGATCCCCAAAGACGTTCACAGTATACTGAGATCATTCAGGACTATGTGATCCTAGAGGACGGTATATGCCATGTGACACTCTCTTACACTCTACTACACTCTACTACTGTCTCTTTCACTCTGCTACTGTCTCTTACACTCTGTTACTGTCTTTTACACTCTGTTACTGTCTCTTACACTCTGCTATTGTCTCTTACACTCTGCTACTGTCTATAACACTCTCTTACACTCTGTTACTGTCTATTACACTCTGCTACTGTCTCTTACACTCTCTTACACTATGTTACACTCTCTTACACTCTGCTGCTGACTCTTACACTCTGTTACTGTCTCTGACACTCTCCTACACTCTGTTACTGTCTATTACACTCTGCTACTGTCTCTTTCACTCTCTTACACTATGTTACACTCTCTTACACTCTGCTGCTGTCTCTTACACTCTGTTACTGTCTCTTACACTCTGTTACTGTCTCTTACACTCTGTTACTGTCTCTTACACTCTCCTACACTCTGTTACTGTCTCTTACACTCTCTTACACTCTGTTACACTCTCTTACACGCTGTTACACTCTCCTACACTCTGTTACTGTCTATTACACTCTGCTACTGTCTCTTTCACTCTCTTACACTATGTTACACTCTCTTACACTCTGTTACTGTCTCTTACACCCTCTTACACTCTGTTACTGTCTCTTAAACTCTGCTACTGTCTATAACACTCTCTTACACTCTGTTACTGTCTATTACACTCTGCTACTGTCTCTTACACTCTCTTACACTATGTTACACTCTGCTACAGTCTATTACACTCTGCTACTGTCTCTTACACTCTGCTATTGTCTCTTACACTCTGCTACTGTCTATAACACTCTCTTACACTCTGTTACTGTCTATTACACTCTGCTACTGTCTCTTACACTCTCTTACACTCTGCTGCTGTCTATTACACTCTGCTACTGTCTCTTACACTCTGCTATTGTCTATAACACTATGCTACTGTCTATAACACTCTCGTACACTCTGTTACTGTCTATTACACTCTGCTACTGTATCTTACACTCTCTTACACTCTGCTGCTGTCTCTTACACTCTGTTACTGTCTCTTGCACTCTGTTACACTCTCTTACACTCTCTTACACTCTGTAACTGTCTCTTACACTCTCTTACACTCTGTTACTGTCTCCTATACTCTGTTACTCTTTCTTACACTCCACTACTGTCTCATATACTCTTTTACTGTCTCTTACACAGGTTTACGAGGTCTACGCGAAGAGATCCCCAAAGACGTTCACAGTATACTGAGATCATTCAGGACTATGTGATCCTAGAGGACGGTATATGCCATGTGACACTCTCTTACACTCTACTACACTCTACTACTGTCTCTTTCACTCTGCTACTGTCTCTTACACTCTGTTACTGTCTTTTACACTCTGTTACTGTCTCTTACACTCTGCTATTGTCTCTTACACTCTGCTACTGTCTATAACACTCTCTTACACTCTGTTACTGTCTATTACACTCTGCTACTGTCTCTTACACTCTCTTACACTATGTTACACTCTCTTACACTCTGCTGCTGACTCTTACACTCTGTTACTGTCTCTGACACTCTCCTACACTCTGTTACTGTCTATTACACTCTGCTACTGTCTCTTTCACTCTCTTACACTATGTTACACTCTCTTACACTCTGCTGCTGTCTCTTACACTCTGTTACTGTCTCTTACACTCTGTTACTGTCTCTTACACTCTCTTACACTCTGTTACCGTCTCCTATACTCTGTTACTGTCTCCTATGCTCTGTCACACTCTCTTACACTCCGCTACTGTCTCATATACTCTTTTACTGTCTCTTACACAGGTTTACGATGTCTACGCGAAGAGATCCCCAAAGACGTTCACAGTATACTGAGATCATTCAGGACTATGTGATCCTAGAGGACGGTATATGCCATGTGACACTCTGGTACACTCTACTACACTCTACTACTGCCTCTTTCACTCTGCTACTGTCTCTTACACTCTGTTACTGTCTCTTACACTTTGCTACTGTATCTTACACTCTGCTATTGTCTCTTACACTCTGCTACTGTCTATAACACTCTCTTACACTCTGTTACTGTCTATTACACTCTGCTACTGTCTCTTTCACTCTCTTACACTATGTTACACTCTCTTACACTCTGCTGCTGTCTCTTACACTCTGTTACTGTCTCTTACACTCTGTTACTGTCTCTTACACTCTACTACACTCTGTTACTGTCTCTTACACTCTCTTACACTCTGTTACACTCTCTTACATGCTGTTACACTCTCTTACACTGTTACTGTCTCTTACACTCTCTTACACTCTGCTACTGTCTCTTACACTCTGCTACTGTCTCTTACACTCTGCTACTCTCTCTTTCACTCTGCTTCTGTCTCTTACACTCTGCTACTGTCTCTTACGCTCTGTTACTGTCTCTTACACTCTGTTACACTCTCTTACACTCTGCTGCTGTCTCTTACACTCTGCTGCTGTCTCTTACACTCTTACTGTCTCTTACACTCTCTTACACTCTCCTACACTCTGCTACTGTCTCTTACACCCTCTTACACTCTGTTACTGTCTCTTACACTCTCTTACTGTCTCTTACACTCTCCTACACTATGTTACTGTCTCTTACACTCTGTTACACTCTCTTACACTCTGTAACTGTCTCTTACACTCTCTTACACTCTGTAACTGTCTCTTACACTCTCTTACACTCTGCTACTGTCTATAACACTCTCTTACACTCTGTTACTGTCTATTACACTCTGCTACTGTCTCTTACACTCTCTTACACTATGTTACACTCTCTTACACTCTGCTGCTGACTCTTACACTCTGTTACTGTCTCTGACACTCTCCTACACTCTGTTACTGTCTATTACACTCTGCTACTGTCTCTTTCACTCTCTTACACTATGTTACACTCTCTTACACTCTGCTGCTGTCTCTTACACTCTGTTACTGTCTCTTACACTCTGTTACTGTCTCTTACACTCTGTTACTGTCTCTTACACTCTCCTACACTCTGTTACTGTCTCTTACACTCTCTTACACTCTGTTACACTCTCTTACACGCTGTTACACTCTCCTACACTCTGTTACTGTCTATTACACTCTGCTACTGTCTCTTTCACTCTCTTACACTATGTTACACTCTCTTACACTCTGCTGCTGTCTCTTACACTCTGTTACTGTCTCTTACACTCTGTTACTGTCTCTTACACTCTCTTACACTCTGTTACCGTCTCCTATACTCTGTTACTGTCTCCTATGCTCTGTCACACTCTCTTACACTCCGCTACTGTCTCATATACTCTTTTACTGTCTCTTACACAGGTTTACGATGTCTACGCGAAGAGATCCCCAAAGACGTTCACAGTATACTGAGATCATTCAGGACTATGTGATCCTAGAGGACGGTATATGCCATGTGACACTCTCTTACACTCTACTACACTCTACTACTGTCTCTTTCACTCTGCTACTGTCTCTTACACTCTGTTACTGTCTTTTACACTCTGTTACTGTCTCTTACACTCTGCTACTGTATCTTACACTCTGCTATTGTCTCTTACACTCTGCTACTGTCTATAACACTCTCTTACACTCTGTTACTGTCTATTACACTCTGCTACTGTCTCTTTCACTCTCTTACACTATGTTACACTCTCTTACACTCTGCTGATGTCTCTTACACTCTGTTACTGTCTCTTACACTATGTTACTGTCTCTTACACTCTACTACACTCTGTTACTGTCTCTTACACTCTCTTACACTCTGTTACACTCTCTTACATGCTGTTACACTCTCTTACACTCTGTTACTGTCTCTTACACTCTCTTACACTCTGCTACTGTCTCTTACACTCTGCTACTGTCTCTTACACTCTGCTACTCTCTCTTTCACTCTGCTTCTGTCTCTTACACTCTGCTACTGTCTCTTACGCTCTGTTACTGTCTCTTACACTCTGTTACACTCTCTTACACTCTGCTGCTGTCTCTTACACTCTGTTACTGTCTCTTACACTCTTACTGTCTCTTACACTCTCTTACACTCTCCTACACTCTGCTACTGTCTCTTACACCCTCTTACACTCTGTTACTGTCTCTTACACTCTGTTACTGTCTCTTACACTCTCCTACACTATGTTACTGTCTCTTACACTCTCTTACACTCTCTTACACTCTCTTACACTCTGTAACTGTCTCTTACACTCTCTTACACTCTGCTACTGTCTATAACACTCTCTTACACTCTGTTACTGTCTATTACACTCTGCTACTGTCTCTTACACTCTCTTACACTATGTTACACTCTGCTACAGTCTATTACACTCTGCTACTGTCTCTTACACTCTGCTATTGTCTCTTACACTCTGCTACTGTCTATAACACTCTCTTACACTCTGTTACTGTCTATTACACTCTGCTACTGTCTCTTACACTCTCTTACACTCTGCTGCTGTCTATTACACTCTGCTACTGTCTCTTACACTCTGCTATTGTCTATAACACTCTGCTACTGTCTATAACACGCTCTTACACTCTGTTACTGTCTATTACACTCTGCTACTGTCTCTTACACTCTCTTACACTCTGCTGCTGTCTCTTACACTCTGTTACTGTCTCTTACACTCTGTTACACTCTCTTACACTCTCTTACACTCTGTAACTGTCTCTTACACTCTCTTACACTCTGTTACTGTCTCCTATACTCTGTTACACTTTCTTACACTCCACTACTGTCTCATATACTCTTTTACTGTCTCTTACACAGGTTTACGATGTCTACGCGAAGAGATCCCCAAAGACGTTCACAGTATACTGAGATCATTCAGGACTATGTGATCCTAGAGGACGGTATATGCCATGTGACACTCTGGTACACTCTACTACACTCTACTACTGCCTCTTTCACTCTGCTACTGTCTCTTACACTCTGTTACTGTCTCTTACACTTTGCTACTGTATCTTACACTCTGCTATTGTCTCTTACACTCTGCTACTGTCTATAACACTCTCTTACACTCTGTTACTGTCTATTACACTCTGCTACTGTCTCTTTCACTCTCTTACACTATGTTACACTCTCTTACACTCTGCTGCTGTCTCTTACACTCTGTTACTGTCTCGTACACTCAGTTACTGTCTCTTACACTCTACTACACTCTGTTACTGTCTCTTACACTCTCTTACACTCTGTTACACTCTCTTACATGCTGTTACACTCTCTTACACTCTGTTACTGTCTCTTACACTCTCTTACACTCTGCTACTGTCTCTTACACTCTGCTACTGTCTCTTACACTCTGCTACTCTCTCTTTCACTCTGCTTCTGTCTCTTACACTCTGCTACTGTCTCTTACGCTCTGTTACTGTCTCTTACACTCTGTTACACTCTCTTACACTCTGCTGCTGTCTCTTACACTCTGTTACTGTCTCTTACACTCTTACTGTCTCTTACACTCTCTTACACTCTCCTACACTCTGCTACTGTCTCTTACACCCTCTTACACTCTGTTACTGTCTCTTACACTCTGTTACTGTCTCTTACACTCTCCTACACTCTGTTACTGTCTCTTACACTCTCTTACACTCTGTTACACTCTCTTACATGCTGTTACACTCTCCTACACTCTGTTACTGTCTATTACACTCTGCTACTGTCTCTTTCACTCTCTTACACTATGTTACACTCTCTTACACTCTGCTGCTGTCTCTTACACTCTGTTACTGTCTCTTACACTCTGTTACTGTCTCTTACACTCTCTTACACTCTGTTACCGTCTCCTATACTCTGTTACTGTCTCCTATGCTCTGTCACACTCTCTTACACTCCGCTACTGTCTCATATACTCTTTTACTGTCTCTTACACAGGTTTATGATGTCTACGCGAAGAGATCCCCAAAGACGTTCACAGTATACTGAGATCATTCAGGACTATGTGATCCTAGAGGACGGTATATGCCATGTGACACTCTGGTACACTCTACTACACTCTACTACTGCCTCTTTCACTCTGCTACTGTCTCTTACACTCTGTTACTGTCTCTTACACTTTGCTACTGTATCTTACACTCTGCTATTGTCTCTTACACTCTGCTACTGTCTATAACACTCTCTTACACTCTGTTACTGTCTATTACACTCTGCTACTGTCTCTTTCACTCTCTTACACTATGTTACACTCTCTTACACTCTGCTGCTGTCTCTTACACTCTGTTACTGTCTCGTACACTCAGTTACTGTCTCTTACACTCTACTACACTCTGTTACTGTCTCTTACACTCTCTTACACTCTGTTACACTCTCTTACATGCTGTTACACTCTCTTACACTCTGTTACTGTCTCTTACACTCTCTTACACTCTGCTACTGTCTCTTACACTCTGCTACTGTCTCTTACACTCTGCTACTCTCTCTTTCACTCTGCTTCTGTCTCTTACACTCTGCTACTGTCTCTTACGCTCTGTTACTGTCTCTTACACTCTGTTACACTCTCTTACACTCTGCTGCTGTCTCTTACACTCTGTTACTGTCTCTTACACTCTTACTGTCTCTTACACTCTCTTACACTCTCCTACACTCTGCTACTGTCTCTTACACCCTCTTACACTCTGTTACTGTCTCTTACACTCTGTTACTGTCTCTTACACTCTCCTACACTATGTTACTGTCTCTTACACTCTGTTACACTCTCTTACACTCTGTAACTGTCTCTTACACTCTCTTACACTCTGCTACTGTCTATAACACTCTCTTACACTCTGTTACTGTCTATTACACTCTGCTACTGTCTCTTACACTCTCTTACACTATGTTACACTCTGCTACAGTCTATTACACTCTGCTACTGTCTCTTACACTCTGCTATTGTCTCTTACACTCTGATACTGTCTATAACACTCTCTTACACTCTGTTACTGTCTATTACACTCTGCTACTGTCTCTTACACTCTCTTACACTCTGCTGCTGTCTATTACACTCTGCTACTGTCTCTTACACTCTGCTATTGTCTATAACACTCTGCTACTGTCTATAACACTCTCTTACACTCTGTTACTGTCTATTACACTCCGCTACTGTCTCTTACACTCTCTTACACTCTGTTACACTCTGTTACAGTCTATTACACTCTGCTACTGTCTCTTACACTCTGCTATTGTCTCTTGCACTCTGCTACTGTCTATAACACTCTCTTACACTCTGTTACTGTCTATTACACTCTGCTATTGTCTCTTACACTCTCTTACACTCTGTTACACTCTGCTACAGTCTATTACACTCTGCTACTGTCTCTTACACTCTGCTACTGTCTCTTACACTCTATTACACTCTGTTACTGTCTATTATACTCTGCTACTGTCACTTACACTCTCTTACACTATGTTACACTCTCTAACACTCTGCTGCTGTCTCTTACACTCTTTTACTGTCTCTTACACTCCGTTACTGTCTCTTACACTCTCCTACACTCTGTTACTGTCTCTTACACTCTCCTACACTCTGTTACTGTCTCTTACACGCTGTTACACTCTCTTACACTCTGTTACTGTCTCTTACACTCTCTTACACTCTGCTACTGTCTCTTACACTCTGCTACTGTCTCTTACACTCTGCTACTCTCTCTTTCACTTTGCTTCTGTCTCTTACACACTGCTACTGTCTCTTACGCTCTGTTACTGTCTCTTACACTCTACTACACTCTCGTATACTCTGTTACTGTCTCTTACACTCTGTTACTGTCTCTTACACTCTGTTACTGTCTCGTACACTCTGTTACTGTCTCTTACACTCTGTTACACTCTCTTACACTCTGTTACTGTCTCTTACACTCTCTTACACTCTGCTGCTGTCTCTTACACTCTGTTACTGTCTCTTACACTCTGTTACTGTCTATTACACTCTCTTACACTCTCCTACACTCTCCTACACTCTTCTACTGTCTCTTACACCCCCTTACACTCTGTTACTGTCTCTTACACTCCCTTACACTCTGTTACACTCTCTTACACGCTGTTACACTCTATTACACTCTGTTAATTTCTCTTACACTCTCTTACACTCTGCTACTGTCTCTTACACTCTGCTACTCTCTCTTTCACTCTGTCTCTGTCTCTTACACTCTGCTTCTGTCTCTTACGCTCTGTTACTGTCTCTTATGCTCTGTTACTGTCTCTTACACTCTACTACACTCTCGTACACTCTGTTACTGTCTCTTACACTCTGTTACACTCTCTTACACTCTGTTACTGTCTCTTACACTCTGCTGCTGTCTCTTACACTCTGTCACTGTCTCTTACACTCTCTTACACTCTCCTACACTCTGCTACTGTCTCTTACACCCTCTTACACTCTTACTGTCTCTTACACTCTGTTACTGTCTCTTAAACTCTGCTACTGTCTATAACACTCTCTTACACTCTATTACTGTCTATTACACTCTGCTACTGTCTCTTACACTCTCTTACACTATTTTACACTCTGCTATAGTCTATTACACTCTGCTACTGTCTCTTACACTCTGCTATTGTCCCTTACACTCTGCTACTGTCTATAACACTCTCTTACACTCTCTTACACTCTGCTACTGTCTCTTACACTCTGTTACTGTCTCTTACACTCTCCTACACTATGTTACTGTCTCTTACACTCTCTTACACTCTGTTACACTCTCTTACACTCTGTAACTGTCTCTTACACTCTCTTACACTCTGCTACTGTCTATAACACTCTCTTACACTCTGTTACTGTCTATTACACTCTGCTACTGTCTCTTACACTCTCTTACACTATGTTACACTCTGCTACAGTCTATTACACTCTGCTACTGTCTCTTACACTCTGCTATTGTCTCTTACACTCTGCTACTGTCTATACCACTCTCTTACACTCTGTTACTGTCTATTACACTCTGCTACTGTCTCTTACACTCTCTTACACTCTGCTGCTGTCTATTACACTCTGCTACTGTCTCTTACACTCTGCTATTGTCTCTTACACTCTGCTACTGTCTATAACACTCTCTTACACTCTGTTACTGTCTATTACACTCTGCTACAGTCTCTTACACTGTCTTACACTATGTTACACTCTGCTCCAGTCTATTACACTCTGCTATTGTCTCTTACACTCTGCTACTGTCTATAACACTCTCTTACACTCTGTTACTGTCTATTACACTCTGCGACTGTCTCTTCAACTCTCTTACACTCTTCTGCTGTCTCTTACACTCTGTTACTGTCTCTTACACTATGTTACACTCTCTTACACTCTGTAACTGTCTCTTACACTCTCTTACACTATGTTACTGTCTCCTATACTCTGTTACTGTCTCCTATACTCTGTTACACTCTCTTACACTCTGCTGCTGTCTCTTACACTCTGTTACTGTCTCTTACACTCTGTTACTGTCTCTTACACTCTCTTACACTCTCTTACACTCTCTTACACTCTCTTACACTCTCCTACTGTCTCTTACACCCTCTTACACTCTGTTACTGTCTCTTACACTCTGTTACTGTCTCTTAAACTCTGCTACTGTCTATAACACTCTCGTACACTCTGTTACTGTCTATTACACTCTGCTACTGTCTCTTACACTCTCTGACACTATGTTACACTCTGCTACAGTCTATTACACTCTGCTACTGTCTCTTACACTCTGCTATTGTCTCTTACACTCTGCTACTGTCTCTTACACTCTGCTACTGTCTATAACACTCTCTTACACTCTGTTACTGTCTATTACACTCTGCTACTGTCTCTTACACTCTCTTACACTCTGCTGCTGTCTCTTACACTCTGTTACTGTCTCTTACACTCTGTTACACTCTCTTACACTCTCTTACACTCTGTAACTGTCTCTTACACTCTCTTACACTCTGTTACTGTCTCCTATACTCTGTTACACTTTCTTACACTCCACTACTGTCTCATATACTCTTTTACTGTCTCTTACACAGGTTTACGAGGTCTACGCGAAGAGATCCCCAAAGACGTTCACAGTATACTGAGATCATTCAGGACTATGTGATCCTAGAGGACGGTATATGCCATGTGACACTCTCTTACACTCTACTACACTCTACTACTGTCTCTTTCACTCTGCTACTGTCTCTTACACTCTGTTACTGTCTTTTACACTCTGTTACTGTCTCTTACACTCTGCTATTGTCTCTTACACTCTGCTACTGTCTATAACACTCTCTTACACTCTGTTACTGTCTATTACACTCTGCTACTGTCTCTTACACTCTCTTACACTATGTTACACTCTCTTACACTCTGCTGCTGACTCTTACACTCTGTTACTGTCTCTGACACTCTCCTACACTCTGTTACTGTCTATTACACTCTGCTACTGTCTCTTTCACTCTCTTACACTATGTTACACTCTCTTACACTCTGCTGCTGTCTCTTACACTCTGTTACTGTCTCTTACACTCTGTTACTGTCTCTTACACTCTGTTACTGTCTCTTACACTCTCCTACACTCTGTTACTGTCTCTTACACTCTCTTACACTCTGTCACACTCTCTTACACGCTGTTACACTCTCCTACACTCTGTTACTGTCTATTACACTCTGCTACTGTCTCTTTCACTCTCTTACACTATGTTACACTCTCTTACACTCTGCTGCTGTCTCTTACACTCTGTTACTGTCTCTTACACTCTGTTACTGTCTCTTACACTCTCTTACACTCTGTTACCGTCTCCTATACTCTGTTACTGTCTCCTATGCTCTGTCACACTCTCTTACACTCCGCTACTGTCTCATATACTCTTTTACTGTCTCTTACACAGGTTTACGATGTCTACGCGAAGAGATCCCCAAAGACGTTCACAGTATACTGAGATCATTCAGGACTATGTGATCCTAGAGGACGGTATATGCCATGTGACACTCTGGTACACTCTACTACACTCTACTACTGCCTCTTTCACTCTGCTACTGTCTCTTACACTCTTTTACTGTCTCTTACACTTTGCTACTGTATCTTACACTCTGCTATTGTCTCTTACACTCTGCTACTGTCTATAACACTCTCTTACACTCTGTTACTGTCTATTACACTCTGCTACTGTCTCTTTCACTCTCTTACACTATGTTACACTCTCTTACACTCTGCTGCTGTCTCTTACACTCTGTTACTGTCTCTTACACTCTGTTACTGTCTCTTACACTCTACTACACTCTGTTACTGTCTCCTATACTCTGTTACACTTTCTTACACTCCACTACTGTCTCATATACTCTTTTACTGTCTCTTACACAGGTTTACGAGGTCTACGCGAAGAGATCCCCAAAGACGTTCACAGTATACTGAGATCATTCAGGACTATGTGATCCTAGAGGACGGTATATGCCATGTGACACTCTCTTACACTCTACTACACTCTACTACTGTCTCTTTCACTCTGCTACTGTCTCTTACACTCTGTTACTGTCTTTTACACTCTGTTACTGTCTCTTACACTCTGCTATTGTCTCTTACACTCTGCTACTGTCTATAACACTCTCTTACACTCTGTTACTGTCTATTACACTCTGCTACTGTCTCTTACACTCTCTTACACTATGTTACACTCTCTTACACTCTGCTGCTGACTCTTACACTCTGTTACTGTCTCTGACACTCTCCTACACTCTGTTACTGTCTATTACACTCTGCTACTGTCTCTTTCACTCTCTTACACTATGTTACACTCTCTTACACTCTGCTGCTGTCTCTTACACTCTGTTACTGTCTCTTACACTCTGTTACTGTCTCTTACACTCTGTTACTGTCTCTTACACTCTCCTACACTCTGTTACTGTCTCTTACACTCTCTTACACTCTGTTACACTCTCTTACACGCTGTTACACTCTCCTACACTCTGTTACTGTCTATTACACTCTGCTACTGTCTCTTTCACTCTCTTACACTATGTTACACTCTCTTACACTCTGCTGCTGTCTCTTACACTCTGTTACTGTCTCTTACACTCTGTTACTGTCTCTTACACTCTCTTACACTCTGTTACCGACTCCTATACTCTGTTACTGTCTCCTATGCTCTGTCACACTCTCTTACACTCCGCTACTGTCTCATATACTCTTTTACTGTCTCTTACACAGGTTTACGATGTCTACGCGAAGAGATCCCCAAAGACGTTCACAGTATACTGAGATCATTCAGGACTATGTGATCCTAGAGGACGGTATATGCCATGTGACACTCTGGTACACTCTACTACACTCTACTACTGCCTCTTTCACTCTGCTACTGTCTCTTACACTCTGTTACTGTCTCTTACACTTTGCTACTGTATCTTACACTCTGCTATTGTCTCTTACACTCTGCTACTGTCTATAACACTCTCTTACACTCTGTTACTGTCTATTACACTCTGCTACTGTCTCTTTCACTCTCTTACACTATGTTACACTCTCTTACACTCTGCTGCTGTCTCTTACACTCTGTTACTGTCTCTTACACTCTGTTACTGTCTCTTACACTCTACTACACTCTGTTACTGTCTCTTACACTCTCTTACACTCTGTTACACTCTCTTACATGCTGTTACACTCTCTTACACTCTGTTACTGTCTCTTACACTCTCTTACACTCTGCTACTGTCTCTTACACTCTGCTACTGTCTCTTACACTCTGCTACTCTCTCTTTCACTCTGCTTCTGTCTCTTACACTCTGCTACTGTCTCTTACGCTCTGTTACTGTCTCTTACACTCTGTTACACTCTCTTACACTCTGCTGCTGTCTCTTACACTCTGTTACTGTCTCTTACACTCTTACTGTCTCTTACACTCTCTTACACTCTCCTACACTCTGCTACTGTCTCTTACACCCTCTTACACTCTGTTACTGTCTCTTACACTCTCTTACTGTCTCTTACACTCTCCTACACTATGTTACTGTCTCTTACACTCTGTTACACTCTCTTACACTCTGTAACTGTCTCTTACACTCTCTTACACTCTGCTACTGTCTATAACACTCTCTTACACTCTGTTACTGTCTATTACACTCTGCTACTGTCTCTTACACTCTCTTACACTCTGCTGCTGTCTATTACACTCTGCTACTGTCTCTTACACTCTGCTATTGTCTATAACACTCTGCTACTGTCTATAACGCTCTCTTACACTCTGTTACTGTCTATTACACTCCGCTACTGTCTCTTACACTCTCTTACACTCTGTTACAGTCTATTACACTCTGCTACTGTCTCTTACACTCTGCTATTGTCTCTTGCACTCTGCTACTGTCTATAACACTCTCTTACACTCTGTTACTGTCTATTACACTCTGCTATTGTCTCTTACACTCTCTTACACTCTGTTACACTCTGCTACAGTCTATTACACTCTGCTACTGTCTCTTACACTCTGCTACTGTCTCTTACACTCTATTACACTCTGTTACTGTCTATTACACTCTGCTACTGTCTCTTACACTCTCTTACACTATGTTACACTCTCTAACACTCTGCTGCTGTCTCTTACACTCTGTTACTGTCTCTTACACTCCGTTACTGTCTCTTACACTCTCCTACACTCTGTTACTGTCTCTTACACTCTGTTACACTCTCTTACTGTCTCTTACACTCTGTTACACTCTCTTACACGCTGTTACACTCTCTTACACTCTGTTACTGTCTCTTACACTCTTACACTCTGCTACTGTCTCTTACACTCTGCTACTGTCTCTTACACTCTGCTACTCTCTCTTTCACTTTGCTTCTGTCTCTTACACACTGCTACTGTCTCTTACGCTCTGTTACTGTCTCTTACACTCTACTACACTCTCGTATACTCTGTTACTGTCTCTTACACTCTGTTACTGTCTCGTACACTCTGTTACTGTCTCGTACACTCTGTTACTGTCTCTTACACTCTGTTACACTCTCTTACACTCTGTTACTGTCTCTTACACTCTGTTACTGTCTATTACACTCTGCTACTGTCTCTTACACTCTGCTATTGTCTCTTGCACTCTGCTACTGTCTATAACACTCTCTTACACTCTGTTACTGTCTATTACACTCTGCTATTGTCTCTTACACTCTCTTACACTCTGTTACACTCTGCTACAGTCTATTACACTCTGCTACTGTCTCTTACACTCTGCTATTGTCTCTTACACTCTGCTACTGTCTCTTACACTCTATTACACTCTGTTACTGTCTATTACACTCTGCTACTATCTCTTTCACTCTCTTACACTGTTACACACTCTTACACTCTGCTGCTGTCTCTTACACTCTGTTACTGTCTCTTACACTCTGTTACTGTCTCTTACACTCTCTTACACTCTGTTACACTCTCTTACATGCTGTTACACTCTCTTACACTCTGTTACTGTCTATTACACTCTCTTACACTCTGCTACTGTCTCTTACTCTCTGCTACTGTCTCTTACACTCTGCTACTCTCTCTTTCACTCTGCTTCTGTCTCTTACACTCTGCTACTGTCTCTTACGCTCTGTTACTGTCTCTTACACTCTGTTACACTCTCTTACACTCTGCTGCTGTCTCTTACACTCTGTTACTGTCTCTTACACTCTCTTACACTCTCCTACACTCTGCTACTGTCTCTTACACCCTCTTACACTCTTTTACTGTCTCTTACACTCTGTTACTGTCTCTTACACTCTGTTACTGTCTCTTACACTCTGTTACTGTCTCTTAAACTCTGCTACTGTCTATAACACTCTCTTACACTCTGTTAATGTCTATTACACTCTGCTACTGTCTCTTACACTCTCTTACACTGTTACACTCTGCTACAGTCTATTACACTCTGCTACTGTCTCTTACACTCTGCTATTGTCTCTAACACTCTGCTACTGTCTATAACACTCTCTTACACTCTGTTACTGTCTATTACACTCTGCTACTGTCTCTTACACTCTCTTACACTCTGCTGCTGTCTATTACACTCTGCTACTGTCTCTTACACTCTGCTACTGTCTATAACACTCTCTTACACTCTGTTACTGTCTATTACACTCTGCTACAGTCTCTTACACTCTCTTACACTATGTTACACTCTGCTCCAGTCTATTACACTCTGCTATTGTCTCTTACACTCTGCTACTGTCTATAACACTCTCTTACACTCTGTTACTGTCTATTACACTCTGCGACTGTCTCTTCAACTCTCTTACACTCTTCTGCTGTCTCTTACACTCTGTTACTGTCTCTTACACTATGTTACACTCTCTTACACTCTGTAACTGTCTCTTACACTCTCTTACACTCTGTTACTGTCTCCTATACTCTGTTACTGTCTCCTATACTCTGTTACACTCTCTTACACTCTGCTGCTGTCTCTTACACTCTGTTACTGTCTCTTACACTCTGTTACTGTCTCTTACACTCTCTTACACTCTCTTACACTCTCCTACACTCTGCTACTGTCTCTTACACCCTCTTACACTCTGTTACTGTCTCTTACACTCTGTTACTGTCTCTTAAACTCTGCTACTGTCTATAACACTCTCTTACACTCTGTTACTGTCTATTACACTCTGCTACTGTCTCTTACACTCTCTTACACTATGTTACACTCTGCTACAGTCTATTACACTCTGCTACTGTCTCTTACACTCTGCTATTGTCTCTTACACTCTGCTACTGTCTATAACACTCTCTTACACTCTGTTACTGTCTATTACACTCTGCTACTGTCTCTTTCACTCTCTTACACTATGTTACACTCTCTTACACTCTGCTGCTGTCTCTTACACTCTGTTACTGTCTCTTACACTCTGTTACTGTCTCTTACACTCTACTACACTCTGTTACTGTCTCTTACACTCTCTTACACTCTGTTACACTCTCTTACATGCTGTTACACTCTCTTACACTCTGTTACTGTCTCTTACACTCTCTTACACTCTGCTACTGTCTCTTACACTCTGCTACTGTCTCTTACACTCTGCTACTCTCTCTTTCACTCTGCTTCTGTCTCTTACACTATGCTACTGTCTCTTACGCTCTGTTACTGTCTCTTACACTCTGTTACACTCTCTTACACTCTGCTGCTGTCTCTTACACTCTGTTTCTGTCTCTTACACTCTTACTGTCTCTTACACTCTCTTACACTCTCCTACACTCTGCTACTGTCTCTTACACCCTCTTACACTCTGTTACTGTCTCTTACACTCTCTTACACTCTGTTACACTCTCTTACACTCTGTAACTGTCTCTCACACTCTCTTACACTCTGCTACTGTCTATAACACTCTCTTACACTATGTTACTGTCTATTACACTCTGCTACTGTCTCTTACACTCTCTTACACTATGTTACACTCTGCTACAGTCTATTACACTCTGCTACTGTCTCTTACACTCTGCTATTGTCTCTTACACTCTGATACTGTCTATAACACTCTCTTACACTCTGTTACTGTCTATTACACTCTGCTACTGTCTCTTACACTCTCTTACACTCTGCTGCTGTCAATTACACTCTGCTACTGTCTCTTACACTCTGCTATTGTCTATAACACTCTGCTACTGTCTATAACACTCTCTTACACTCTGTTACTGTCTATTACACTCCGCTACTGTCTCTTACACTCTCTTACACTCTGTTACACTATGTTACAGTCTATTACACTCTGCTACTGTCTCTTACACTCTGCTATTGTCTCTTGCACTCTGCTACTGTCTATAACACTCTCTTACACTCTGTTACTGTCTATTACACTCTGCTATTGTCTCTTACACTCTCTTACACTCTGTTACACTCTGCTACAGTCTCTTACACTCTGCTACTGTCTCTTACACTCTATTACACTCTGTTACTGTCTATTACACTCTGCTACTGTCTCTTACACTCTCTTACACTATGTTACACTCTCTAACACTCTGCTGCTGTCTCTTACACTCTGTTACTGTCTCTTACACTCCGTTACTGTCTCTTACACTCTCCTACACTCTGTTACTGTCTCTTACACTCTGTTACACTCTCTTACTGTCTCTTACACTCTGTTACACTCTCTTACACGCTGTTACACTCTCTTACACTCTGTTACTGTCTCTTACACTCTTACACTCTGCTACTGTCTCTTACACTCTGCTACTGTCTCTTACACTCTGCTACTCTCTCTTTCACTTTGCTTCTGTCTCTTACACACTGCTACTGTCTCTTACGCTCTGTTACTGTCTCTTACACTCTACTACACTCTCGTATACTCTGTTACTGTCTCTTACACTCTGTTACTGTCTCGTACACTCTGTTACTGTCTCGTACACTCTGTTACTGTCTCTTACACTCTGTTACACTCTCTTACACTCTGTTACTGTCTCTTACACTCTTACACTCTGCTGCTGTCTCTTACACTCTGTTACTGTCTCTTACACTCTGTTACTGTCTATTACACTCTGCTACTGTCTCTTACACTCTGCTATTGTCTCTTGCACTCTGCTATTGTCTCTTACACTCTCTTACACTATGTTACACTCTGCTACAGTCTATTACACTCTGCTACTGTCTCTTACACTCTGCTATTGTCTCTTACACTCTGCTACTGTCTCTTACACTCTATTACACTCTGTTACTGTCTATTACACTCTGCTACTATATCTTTCACTCTCTTACACTATGTTACACACTCTTACACTCTGCTGCTGTCTCTTACACTCTGTTACTGTCTCTTACACTCTCTTACACTCTCTTACACGCTGTTACACTCTCTTACACTCTGTTACTGTCTATTACACTCTCTTACACTCTGCTACTGTCTCTTACTCTCTGCTACTGTCTCTTACACTCTGCTACTCTCTCTTTCACTCTGCTTCTGTCTCTTACACTCTGCTACTGTCTCTTACGCTCTGTTACTGTCTCTTACACTCTGTTACACTCTCTTACACTCTGCTGCTGTCTCTTACACTCTGTTACTGTCTCTTACACTCTGTTACTGTCTCTTACACTCTCTTACACTCTCCTACACTCTGCTACTGTCTCTTACACCCTCTTACACTCTGTTACTGTCTCTTACACTCTGTTACTGTCTCTTAAACTCTGCTACTGTCTATAACACTCTCTTACACTCTGTTAATGTCTATTACACTCTGCTACTGTCTCTTACACTCTCTTACACTGTTACACTCTGCTACAGTCTATTACACTCTGCTACTGTCTCTTACACTCTGCTATTGTCTCTTATACTCTGCTACTATCTATAACACTATCTTACACTCTGTTACTGTCTATTACACTCTGCTACTGTCTCTTACACTCTCTTACACTCTGCTGCTGTCTATTACACTCTGCTACTGTCTCTTACACTCTGCTTTTGTCTCTTACACTCTGCTACTGTCTATAACACTCTCTTACACTCTGTTACTGTCTATTACACTCTGCTACAGTCTCTTACACTCTCTTACACTATGTTACACTCTGCTCCAGTCTATTACACTCTGCTATTGTCTCTTACACTCTGCTACTGTCTATAACACTCTCTTAAACTCTGTTACTGTCTATTACACTCTGCGACTGTCTCTTCAACTCTCTTACACTCTTCTGCTGTCTCTTACACTCTGTTACTGTCTCTTACACTATGTTACACTCTCTTACACTCTGTAACTGTCTCTTACACTCTCTTACACTCTGTTACTGTCTCCTATACTCTGTTACTGTCTCCAATACTCTGTTACACTCTCTTACACTCTGCTGCTGTCTCTTACACTCTGTTACTGTCTCTTACACTCTGTTACTGTCTCTTACACTCTCTTACACTCTCTTACACTCTCCTACACTCTGCTACTGTCTCTTACACCCTCTTACACTCTGTTACTGTCTCTTAAACTCTGCTACTGTCTATAACACTCTCTTACACTCTGTTACTGTCTATTACACTCTGCTACTGTCTCTTACACTCTCTTACACTATGTTACACTCTGCTACAGTCTATTACACTCTGCTACTGTCTCTTACACTCTGCTATTGTCTCTTACACTCTGCTACTGTCTATAACACTCTCTTACACTCTGTTACTGTCTATTACACTCTGCTACTGTCTCTTACACTCTCTTACACTCTGCTGCTGTCTATTACACTCTGCTACTGTCTCTTACACTCTGCTATTGTCTATAACACTATGCTACTGTCTATAACACTCTCGTACACTCTGTTACTGTCTATTACACTCTGCTACTGTATCTTACACTCTCTTACACTCTGCTGCTGTCTCTTACACTCTGTTACTGTCTCTTGCACTCTGTTACACTCTCTTACACTCTCTTACACTCTGTAACTGTCTCTTACACTCTCTTACACTCTGTTACTGTCTCCTATACTCTGTTACTCTTTCTTACACTCCACTACTGTCTCATATACTCTTTTACTGTCTCTTACACAGGTTTACGAGGTCTACGCGAAGAGATCCCCAAAGACGTTCACAGTATACTGAGATCATTCAGGACTATGTGATCCTAGAGGACGGTATTTGCCATGTGACACTCTCTTACACTCTACTACACTCTACTACTGTCTCTTTCACTCTGCTACTGTCTCTTACACTCTGTTACTGTCTTTTACACTCTGTTACTGTCTCTTACACTCTGCTATTGTCTCTTACACTCTGCTACTGTCTATAACACTCTCTTACACTCTGTTACTGTCTATTACACTCTGCTACTGTCTCTTACACTCTCTTACACTATGTTACACTCTCTTACACTCTGCTGCTGACTCTTACACTCTGTTACTGTCTCTGACACTCTCCTACACTCTGTTACTGTCTATTACACTCTGCTACTGTCTCTTTCACTCTCTTACACTATGTTACACTCTCTTACACTCTGCTGCTGTCTCTTACACTCTGTTACTGTCTCTTACACTCTGTTACTGTCTCTTACACTCTCTTACACTCTGTTACCGTCTCCTATACTCTGTTACTGTCTCCTATGCTCTGTCACACTCTCTTACACTCCGCTACTGTCTCATATACTCTTTTACTGTCTCTTACACAGGTTTACGATGTCTACGCGAAGAGATCCCCAAAGACGTTCACAGTATACTGAGATCATTCAGGACTATGTGATCCTAGAGGACGGTATATGCCATGTGACACTCTGGTACACTCTACTACACTCTACTACTGCCTCTTTCACTCTGCTACTGTCTCTTACACTCTGTTACTGTCTCTTACACTTTGCTACTGTATCTTACACTCTGCTATTGTCTCTTACACTCTGCTACTGTCTATAACACTCTCTTACACTCTGTTACTGTCTATTACACTCTGCTACTGTCTCTTTCACTCTCTTACACTATGTTACACTCTCTTACACTCTGCTGCTGTCTCTTACACTCTGTTACTGTCTCTTACACTCTGTTACTGTCTCTTACACTCTACTACACTCTGTTACTGTCTCTTACACTCTCTTACACTCTGTTACACTCTCTTACATGCTGTTACACTCTCTTACACTGTTACTGTCTCTTACACTCTCTTACACTCTGCTACTGTCTCTTACACTCTGCTACTGTCTCTTACACTCTGCTACTCTCTCTTTCACTCTGCTTCTGTCTCTTACACTCTGCTACTGTCTCTTACGCTCTGTTACTGTCTCTTACACTCTGTTACACTCTCTTACACTCTGCTGCTGTCTCTTACACTCTGCTGCTGTCTCTTACACTCTTACTGTCTCTTACACTCTCTTACACTCTCCTACACTCTGCTACTGTCTCTTACACCCTCTTACACTCTGTTACTGTCTCTTACACTCTCTTACTGTCTCTTACACTCTCCTACACTATGTTACTGTCTCTTACACTCTGTTACACTCTCTTACACTCTGTAACTGTCTCTTACACTCTCTTACACTCTGTAACTGTCTCTTACACTCTCTTACACTCTGCTACTGTCTATAACACTCTCTTACACTCTGTTACTGTCTATTACACTCTGCTACTGTCTCTTACACTCTCTTACACTCTGCTGCTGTCTATTACACTCTGCTACTGTCTCTTACACTCTGCTATTGTCTATAACACTCTGCTACTGTCTATAACGCTCTCTTACACTCTGTTACTGTCTATTACACTCCGCTACTGTCTCTTACACTCTCTTACACTCTGTTACAGTCTATTACACTCTGCTACTGTCTCTTACACTCTGCTATTGTCTCTTGCACTCTGCTACTGTCTATAACACTCTCTTACACTCTGTTACTGTCTATTACACTCTGCTATTGTCTCTTACACTCTCTTACACTCTGTTACACTCTGCTACAGTCTATTACACTCTGCTACTGTCTCTTACACTCTGCTACTGTCTCTTACACTCTATTACACTCTGTTACTGTCTATTACACTCTGCTACTGTCTCTTACACTCTCTTACACTATGTTACACTCTCTAACACTCTGCTGCTGTCTCTTACACTCTGTTACTGTCTCTTACACTCCGTTACTGTCTCTTACACTCTCCTACACTCTGTTACTGTCTCTTACACTCTGTTACACTCTCTTACTGTCTCTTACACTCTGTTACACTCTCTTACACGCTGTTACACTCTCTTACACTCTGTTACTGTCTCTTACACTCTTACACTCTGCCACTGTCTCTTACACTCTGCTACTGTCTCTTACACTCTGCTACTCTCTCTTTCACTTTGCTTCTGTCTCTTACACACTGCTACTGTCTCTTACGCTCTGTTACTGTCTCTTACACTCTACTACACTCTCGTATACTCTGTTACTGTCTCTTACACTCTGTTACTGTCTCGTACACTCTGTTACTGTCTCGTACACTCTGTTACTGTCTCTTACACTCTGTTACTGTCTCTTACACTCTGTTACACTCTCTTACACTCTGTTACTGTCTCTTACACTCTGCTGCTGTCTCTTACACTCTGTTACTGTCTCTTACACTCTGTTACTGTCTATTACACTCTGCTACTGTCTCTTACACTCTGCTATTGTCTCTTGCACTCTGCTACTGTCTATAACACTCTCTTACACTCTGTTACTGTCTATTACACTCTGCTATTGTCTCTTACACTCTCTTACACTCTGTTACACTCTGCTACAGTCTATTACACTCTGCTACTGTCTCTTACACTCTGCTATTGTCTCTTACACTCTGCTACTGTCTCTTACACTCTATTACACTCTGTTACTGTCTATTACACTCTGCTACTATCTCTTTCACTCTCTTACACTGTTACACACTCTTACACTCTGCTGCTGTCTCTTACACTCTGTTACTGTCTCTTACACTCTGTTACTGTCTCTTACACTCTCTTACACTCTGTTACACTCTCTTACATGCTGTTACACTCTCTTACACTCTGTTACTGTCTATTACACTCTCTTACACTCTGCTACTGTCTCTTACTCTCTGCTACTGTCTCTTACACTCTGCTACTCTCTCTTTCACTCTGCTTCTGTCTCTTACACTCTGCTACTGTCTCTTACGCTCTGTTACTGTCTCTTACACTCTGTTACACTCTCTTACACTCTGCTGCTGTCTCTTACACTCTGTTACTGTCTCTTACACTCTGTTACTGTCTCTTACACTCTCTTACACTCTCCTACACTCTGCTACTGTCTCTTACACCCTCTTACACTCTTTTACTGTCTCTTACACTCTGTTACTGTCTCTTACACTCTGTTACTGTCTCTTAAACTCTGCTACTGTCTATAACACTCTCTTACACTCTGTTAATGTCTATTACACTCTGCTACTGTCTCTTACACTCTCTTACACTGTTACACTCTGCTACAGTCTATTACACTCTGCTACTGTCTCTTACACTCTGCTATTGTCTCTAACACTCTGCTACTGTCTATAACACTCTCTTACACTCTGTTACTGTCTATTACACTCTGCTACTGTCTCTTACACTCTCTTACACTCTGCTGCTGTCTATTACACTCTGCTACTGTCTCTTACACTCTGCTACTGTCTATAACACTCTCTTACACTCTGTTACTGTCTATTACACTCTGCTACAGTCTCTTACACTCTCTTACACTATGTTACACTCTGCTCCAGTCTATTACACTCTGCTATTGTCTCTTACACTCTGCTACTGTCTATAACACTCTCTTACACTCTGTTACTGTCTATTACACTCTGCGACTGTCTCTTCAACTCTCTTACACTCTTCTGCTGTCTCTTACACTCTGTTACTGTCTCTTACACTATGTTACACTCTCTTACACTCTGTAACTGTCTCTTACACTCTCTTACACTCTGTTACTGTCTCCTATACTCTGTTACTGTCTCCTATACTCTGTTACACTCTCTTACACTCTGCTGCTGTCTCTTACACTCTGTTACTGTCTCTTACACTCTGTTACTGTCTCTTACACTCTCTTACACTCTCTTACACTCTCCTACACTCTGCTACTGTCTCTTACACCCTCTTACACTCTGTTACTGTCTCTTACACTCTGTTACTGTCTCTTAAACTCTGCTACTGTCTATAACACTCTCTTACACTCTGTTACTGTCTATTACACTCTGCTACTGTCTCTTACACTCTCTTACACTATGTTACACTCTGCTACAGTCTATTACACTCTGCTACTGTCTCTTACACTCTGCTATTGTCTCTTACACTCTGCTACTGTCTATAACACTCTCTTACACTCTGTTACTGTCTATTACACTATGCTACTGTCTCTTTCACTCTCTTACACTATGTTACACTCTCTTACACTCTGCTGCTGTCTCTTACACTCTGTTACTGTCTCTTACACTCTGTTACTGTCTCTTACACTCTACTACACTCTGTTACTGTCTCTTACACTCTCTTACACTCTGTTACACTCTCTTACATGCTGTTACACTCTCTTACACTCTGTTACTGTCTCTTACACTCTCTTACACTCTGCTACTGTCTCTTACACTCTGCTACTGTCTCTTACACTCTGCTACTCTCTCTTTCACTCTGCTTCTGTCTCTTACACTATGCTACTGTCTCTTACGCTCTGTTACTGTCTCTTACACTCTGTTACACTCTCTTACACTCTGCTGCTGTCTCTTACACTCTGTTTCTGTCTCTTACACTCTTACTGTCTCTTACACTCTCTTACACTCTCCTACACTCTGCTACTGTCTCTTACACCCTCTTACACTCTGTTACTGTCTCTTACACTCTCTTACACTCTGTTACACTCTCTTACACTCTGTAACTGTCTCTCACACTCTCTTACACTCTGCTACTGTCTATAACACTCTCTTACACTATGTTACTGTCTATTACACTCTGCTACTGTCTCTTACACTCTCTTACACTATGTTACACTCTGCTACAGTCTATTACACTCTGCTACTGTCTCTTACACTCTGCTATTGTCTCTTACACTCTGATACTGTCTATAACACTCTCTTACACTCTGTTACTGTCTATTACACTCTGCTACTGTCTCTTACACTCTCTTACACTCTGCTGCTGTCAATTACACTCTGCTACTGTCTCTTACACTCTGCTATTGTCTATAACACTCTGCTACTGTCTATAACACTCTCTTACACTCTGTTACTGTCTATTACACTCCGCTACTGTCTCTTACACTCTCTTACACTCTGTTACACTATGTTACAGTCTATTACACTCTGCTACTGTCTCTTACACTCTGCTATTGTCTCTTGCACTCTGCTACTGTCTATAACACTCTCTTACACTCTGTTACTGTCTATTACACTCTGCTATTGTCTCTTACACTCTCTTACACTCTGTTACACTCTGCTACAGTCTCTTACACTCTGCTACTGTCTCTTACACTCTATTACACTCTGTTACTGTCTATTACACTCTGCTACTGTCTCTTACACTCTCTTACACTATGTTACACTCTCTAACAATCTGCTGCTGTCTCTTACACTCTGTTACTGTATCTTACACTCCGTTACTGTCTCTTACACTCTCCTACACTCTGTTACTGTCTCTTACACTCTGTTACACTCTCTTACTGTCTCTTACACTCTGTTACACTCTCTTACACGCTGTTACACTCTCTTACACTCTGTTACTGTCTCTTACACTCTTACACTCTGCTACTGTCTCTTACACTCTGCTACTGTCTCTTACACTCTGCTACTCTCTCTTTCACTTTGCTTCTGTCTCTTACACACTGCTACTGTCTCTTACGCTCTGTTACTGTCTCTTACACTCTACTACACTCTCGTATACTCTGTTACTGTCTCTTACACTCTGTTACTGTCTCGTACACTCTGTTACTGTCTCGTACACTCTGTTACTGTCTCTTACACTCTGTTACACTCTCTTACACTCTGTTACTGTCTCTTACACTCTTACACTCTGCTGCTGTCTCTTACACTCTGTTACTGTCTCTTACACTCTGTTACTGTCTATTACACTCTGCTACTGTCTCTTACACTCTGCTATTGTCTCTTGCACTCTGCTATTGTCTCTTACACTCTCTTACACTATGTTACACTCTGCTACAGTCTATTACACTCTGCTACTGTCTCTTACACTCTGCTATTGTCTCTTACACTCTGCTACTGTCTCTTACACTCTATTACACTCTGTTACTGTCTATTACACTCTGCTACTATATCTTTCACTCTCTTACACTATGTTACACACTCTTACACTCTGCTGCTGTCTCTTACACTCTGTTACTGTCTCTTACACTCTCTTACACTCTCTTACACGCTGTTACACTCTCTTACACTCTGTTACTGTCTATTACACTCTCTTACACTCTGCTACTGTCTCTTACTCTCTGCTACTGTCTCTTACACTCTGCTACTCTCTCTTTCACTCTGCTTCTGTCTCTTACACTCTGCTACTGTCTCTTACGCTCTGTTACTGTCTCTTACACTCTGTTACACTCTCTTACACTCTGCTGCTGTCTCTTACACTCTGTTACTGTCTCTTACACTCTGTTACTGTCTCTTACACTCTCTTACACTCTCCTACACTCTGCTACTGTCTCTTACACCCTCTTACACTCTGTTACTGTCTCTTACACTCTGTTACTGTCTCTTAAACTCTGCTACTGTCTATAACACTCTCTTACACTCTGTTAATGTCTATTACACTCTGCTACTGTCTCTTACACTCTCTTACACTGTTACACTCTGCTACAGTCTATTACACTCTGCTACTGTCTCTTACACTCTGCTATTGTCTCTTACACTCTGCTACTATCTATAACACTATCTTACACTCTGTTACTGTCTATTACACTCTGCTACTGTCTCTTACACTCTCTTACACTCTGCTGCTGTCTATTACACTCTGCTACTGTCTCTTACACTCTGCTTTTGTCTCTTACACTCTGCTACTGTCTATAACACTCTCTTACACTCTGTTACTGTCTATTACACTCTGCTACAGTCTCTTACACTCTCTTACACTATGTTACACTCTGCTCCAGTCTATTACACTCTGCTACTGTCTATAACACTCTCTTAAACTCTGTTACTGTCTATTACACTCTGCGACTGTCTCTTCAACTCTCTTACACTCTTCTGCTGTCTCTTACACTCTGTTACTGTCTCTTACACTATGTTACACTCTCTTACACTCTGTAACTGTCTCTTACACTCTCTTACACTCTGTTACTGTCTCCTATACTCTGTTACTGTCTCCAATACTCTGTTACACTCTCTTACACTCTGCTGCTGTCTCTTACACTCTGTTACTGTCTCTTACACTCTGTTACTGTCTCTTACACTCTCTTACACTCTCTTACACTCTCCTACACTCTGCTACTGTCTCTTACACCCTCTTACACTCTGTTACTGTCTCTTAAACTCTGCTACTGTCTATAACACTCTCTTACACTCTGTTACTGTCTATTACACTCTGCTACTGTCTCTTACACTCTCTTACACTATGTTACACTCTGCTACAGTCTATTACACTCTGCTACTGTCTCTTACACTCTGCTATTGTCTCTTACACTCTGCTACTGTCTATAACACTCTCTTACACTCTGTTACTGTCTATTACACTCTGCTACTGTCTCTTACACTCTCTTACACTCTGCTGCTGTCTATTACACTCTGCTACTGTCTCTTACACTCTGCTATTGTCTATAACACTATGCTACTGTCTATAACACTCTCGTACACTCTGTTACTGTCTATTACACTCTGCTACTGTATCTTACACTCTCTTACACTCTGCTGCTGTCTCTTACACTCTGTTACTGTCTCTTGCACTCTGTTACACTCTCTTACACTCTCTTACACTCTGTAACTGTCTCTTACACTCTCTTACACTCTGTTACTGTCTCCTATACTCTGTTACTCTTTCTTACACTCCACTACTGTCTCATATACTCTTTTACTGTCTCTTACACAGGTTTACGAGGTCTACGCGAAGAGATCCCCAAAGACGTTCACAGTATACTGAGATCATTCAGGACTATGTGATCCTAGAGGACGGTATATGCCATGTGACACTCTCTTACACTCTACTACACTCTACTACTGTCTCTTTCACTCTGCTACTGTCTCTTACACTCTGTTACTGTCTTTTACACTCTGTTACTGTCTCTTACACTCTGCTATTGTCTCTTACACTCTGCTACTGTCTATAACACTCTCTTACACTCTGTTACTGTCTATTACACTCTGCTACTGTCTCTTACACTCTCTTACACTATGTTACACTCTCTTACACTCTGCTGCTGACTCTTACACTCTGTTACTGTCTCTGACACTCTCCTACACTCTGTTACTGTCTATTACACTCTGCTACTGTCTCTTTCACTCTCTTACACTATGTTACACTCTCTTACACTCTGCTGCTGTCTCTTACACTCTGTTACTGTCTCTTACACTCTGTTACTGTCTCTTACACTCTGTTACTGTCTCTTACACTCTCTTACACTCTGTTACCGTCTCCTATACTCTGTTACTGTCTCCTATGCTCTGTCACACTCTCTTACACTCCGCTACTGTCTCATATACTCTTTTACTGTCTCTTACACAGGTTTACGATGTCTACGCGAAGAGATCCCCAAAGACGTTCACAGTATACTGAGATCATTCAGGACTATGTGATCCTAGAGGACGGTATATGCCATGTGACACTCTGGTACACTCTACTACACTCTACTACTGCCTCTTTCACTCTGCTACTGTCTCTTACACTCTGTTACTGTCTCTTACACTTTGCTACTGTATCTTACACTCTGCTATTGTCTCTTACACTCTGCTACTGTCTATAACACTCTCTTACACTCTGTTACTGTCTATTACACTCTGCTACTGTCTCTTTCACTCTCTTACACTATGTTACACTCTCTTACACTCTGCTGCTGTCTCTTACACTCTGTTACTGTCTCTTACACTCTGTTACTGTCTCTTACACTCTACTACACTCTGTTACTGTCTCTTACACTCTCTTACACTCTGTTACACTCTCTTACATGCTGTTACACTCTCTTACACTGTTACTGTCTCTTACACTCTCTTACACTCTGCTACTGTCTCTTACACTCTGCTACTGTCTCTTACACTCTGCTACTCTCTCTTTCACTCTGCTTCTGTCTCTTACACTCTGCTACTGTCTCTTACGCTCTGTTACTGTCTCTTACACTCTGTTACACTCTCTTACACTCTGCTGCTGTCTCTTACACTCTGTTACTGTCTCTTACACTCTTACTGTCTCTTACACTCTCTTACACTCTCCTACACTCTGCTACTGTCTCTTACACTCTCCTACACTATGTTACTGTCTCTTACACTCTGTTACACTCTCTTACACTCTGTAACTGTCTCTTACACTCTCTTACACTCTGTAACTGTCTCTTACACTCTCTTACACTCTGCTACTGTCTATAACACTCTCTTACACTCTGTTACTGTCTATTACACTCTGCTACTGTCTCTTACACTCTCTTACACTCTGCTGCTGTCTATTACACTCTGCTACTGTCTCTTACACTCTGCTATTGTCTATAACACTCTGCTACTGTCTATAACGCTCTCTTACACTCTGTTACTGTCTATTACACTCCGCTACTGTCTCTTACACTCTCTTACACTCTGTTACAGTCTATTACACTCTGCTACTGTCTCTTACACTCTGCTATTGTCTCTTGCACTCTGCTACTGTCTATAACACTCTCTTACACTCTGTTACTGTCTATTACACTCTGCTATTGTCTCTTACACTCTCTTACACTCTGTTACACTCTGCTACAGTCTATTACACTCTGCTACTGTCTCTTACACTCTGCTACTGTCTCTTACACTCTATTACACTCTGTTACTGTCTATTACACTCTGCTACTGTCTCTTACACTCTCTTACACTATGTTACACTCTCTAACACTCTGCTGCTGTCTCTTACACTCTGTTACTGTCTCTTACACTCCGTTACTGTCTCTTACACTCTCCTACACTCTGTTACTGTCTCTTACACTCTGTTACACTCTCTTACTGTCTCTTACACTCTGTTACACTCTCTTACACGCTGTTACACTCTCTTACACTCTGTTACTGTCTCTTACACTCTTACACTCTGCTACTGTCTCTTACACTCTGCTACTGTCTCTTACACTCTGCTACTCTCTCTTTCACTTTGCTTCTGTCTCTTACACACTGCTACTGTCTCTTACGCTCTGTTACTGTCTCTTACACTCTACTACACTCTCGTATACTCTGTTACTGTCTCTTACACTCTGTTACTGTCTCTTACACTCTGTTACTGTCTCGTACACTCTGTTACTGTCTCGTACACTCTGTTACTGTCTCTTACACTCTGTTACTGTCTCTTACACTCTGTTACACTCTCTTACACTCTGTTACTGTCTCTTACACTCTGCTGCTGTCTCTTACACTCTGTTACTGTCTCTTACACTCTGTTACTGTCTATTACACTCTGCTACTGTCTCTTACACTCTGCTATTGTCTCTTGCACTCTGCTACTGTCTATAACACTCTCTTACACTCTGTTACTGTCTATTACACTCTGCTATTGTCTCTTACACTCTCTTACACTCTGTTACACTCTGCTACAGTCTATTACACTCTGCTACTGTCTCTTACACTCTGCTATTGTCTCTTACACTCTGCTACTGTCTCTTACACTCTGCTATTGTCTCTAACACTCTGCTACTGTCTATAACACTCTCTTACACTCTGTTACTGTCTATTACACTCTGCTACTGTCTCTTACACTCTCTTACACTCTGCTGCTGTCTCTTACACTCTGTTACTGTCTCTTACACTCTGTTACTGTCTCTTACACTCTCTTACACTCTCCTACACTCTGCTACTGTCTCTTACACCCTCTTACACTCTTTTACTGTCTCTTACACTCTGTTACTGTCTCTTACACTCTGTTACTGTCTCTTAAACTCTGCTACTGTCTATAACACTCTCTTACACTCTGTTAATGTCTATTACACTCTGCTACTGTCTCTTACACTCTCTTACACTGTTACACTCTGCTACAGTCTATTACACTCTGCTACTGTCTCTTACACTCTGCTATTGTCTCTAACACTCTGCTACTGTCTATAACACTCTCTTACACTCTGTTACTGTCTATTACACTCTGCTACTGTCTCTTACACTCTCTTACACTCTGCTGCTGTCTATTACACTCTGCTACTGTCTCTTACACTCTGCTATTGTCTCTTACACTCTGCTACTGTCTATAACACTCTCTTACACTCTGTTACTGTCTATTACACTCTGCTACAGTCTCTTACACTCTCTTACACTATGTTACACTCTGCTCCAGTCTATTACACTCTGCTATTGTCTCTTACACTCTGCTACTGTCTATAACACTCTCTTACACTCTGTTACTGTCTATTACACTCTGCGACTGTCTCTTCAACTCTCTTACACTCTTCTGCTGTCTCTTACACTCTGTTACTGTCTCTTACACTATGTTACACTCTCTTACACTCTGTAACTGTCTCTTACACTCTCTTACACTCTGTTACTGTCTCCTATACTCTGTTACTGTCTCCTATACTCTGTTACACTCTCTTACACTCTGCTGCTGTCTCTTACACTCTGTTACTGTCTCTTACACTCTGTTACTGTCTCTTACACTCTCTTACACTCTCTTAAACTCTCCTACACTCTGCTACTGTCTCTTACACCCTCTTACACTCTGTTACTGTCTCTTACACTCTGTTACTGTCTCTTAAACTCTGCTACTGTCTATAACACTCTCTTACACTCTGTTACTGTCTATTACACTCTGCTACTGTCTCTTACACTCTCTTACACTATGTTACACTCTGCTACAGTCTATTACACTCTGCTACTGTCTCTTACACTCTGCTATTGTCTCTTACACTCTGCTACTGTCTATAACACTCTCTTACACTCTGTTACTGTCTATTACACTCTGCTACTGTCTCTTACACTCTCTTACACTCTGCTGCTGTCTATTACACTCTGCTACTGTCTCTTACACTCTGCTATTGTCTATAACACTCTGCTACTGTCTATAACACTCTCTTACACTCTGTTACTGTCTATTACACTCTGCTACTGTCTCTTACACTCTCTTACACTCTGCTGCTGTCTCTTACACTCTGTTACTGTCTCTTACACTCTGTTACACTCTCTTACACTCTCTTACACTCTGTAACTGTCTCTTACACTCTCTTACACTCTGTTACTGTCTCCTATACTCTGTTACACTTTCTTACACTCCACTACTGTCTCATATACTCTTTTACTGTCTCTTACACAGGTTTACGAGGTCTACGCGAAGAGATCCCCAAAGACGTTCACAGTATACTGAGATCATTCAGGACTATGTGATCCTGGAGGACGGTATATGCCATGTGACACTCTCTTACACTCTACTACACTCTACTACTGTCTCTTTCACTCTGCTACTGTCTCTTACACTCTGTTACTGTCTTTTACACTCTGTTACTGTCTCTTACACTCTGCTACTGTATCTTACACTCTGCTATTGTCTCTTACACTCTGCTACTGTCTATAACACTCTCTTACACTCTGTTACTGTCTATTACACTCTGCTACTGTCTCTTACACTCTCTTACACTATGTTACACTCTCTTACACTCTGCTGCTGACTCTTACACTCTGTTACTGTCTCTGACACTCTCCTACACTCTGTTACTGTCTATTACACTCTGCTACTGTCTCTTTCACTCTCTTACACTATGTTACACTCTCTTACACTCTGCTGCTGTCTCTTACACTCTGTTACTGTCTCTTACACTCTGTTACTGTCTCTTACACTCTCCTACACTCTGTTACTGTCTCTTACACTCTGTTACACTCTCTTACACGCTGTTACACTCTCCTACACTCTGTTACTGTCTATTACACTCTGCTACTGTCTCTTTCACTCTCTTACACTATGTTACACTCTCTTACACTCTGCTGCTGTCTCTTACACTCTGTTACTGTCTCTTACACTCTGTAACTGTCTCTTACACTCTCTTACACTCTGTTACTGTCTCCTATACTCTGTTACTGTCTCCTATACTCTGTTACACTCTCTTACACTCTGCTGCTGTCTCTTACACTCTGTTACTGTCTCTTACACTCTGTTACTGTCTCTTACACTCTACTACACTCTGTTACTGTCTCTTACACTCTCTTACACTCTGTTACACTCTCTTACATGCTGTTACACTCTCTTACACTCTGTTACTGTCTCTTACACTCTCTTACACTCTGCTACTGTCTCTTACACTCTGCCACTGTCTCTTACACTCTGCTACTGTCTCTTACACTCTGCTACTCTCTCTTTCACTCTGCTTCTGTCTCTTACACTCTGCTACTGTCTCTTACGCTCTGTTACTGTCTCTTACACTCTGTTACACTCTCTTACACTCTGCTGCTGTCTCTTACACTCTGTTTCTGTCTCTTACACTCTTACTGTCTCTTACACTCTCTTACACTCTCCTACACTCTGCTACTGTCTCTTACACCCTCTTACACTCTGTTACTGTCTCTTACACTCTGTTACTGTCTCTTACACTCTCCTACACTATGTTACTGTCTCTTACACTCTCTTACACTCTGTTACACTCTCTTACACTCTGTAATTGTCTCTCACACTCTCTTACACTCTGCTACTGTCTATAACACTCTCTTACACTATGTTACTGTCTATTACACTCTGCTACTGTCTCTTACACTCTCTTACACTATGTTACACTCTGCTACAGTCTATTACACTCTGCTACTGTCTCTTACACTCTGCTATTGTCTCTTACACTCTGATACTGTCTATAACACTCTCTTACACTCTGTTACTGTCTATTACACTCTGCTACTGTCTCTTACACTCTCTTACACTCTGCTGCTGTCAATTACACTCTGCTACTGTCTCTTACACTCTGCTATTGTCTATAACACTCTGCTACTGTCTATAACACTCTCTTACACTCTGTTACTGTCTATTACACTCCGCTACTGTCTCTTACACTCTCTTACACTCTGTTACACTATGTTACAGTCTATTACACTCTGCTACTGTCTCTTACACTCTGCTATTGTCTCTTGCACTCTGCTACTGTCTATAACACTCTCTTACACTCTGTTACTGTCTATTACACTCTGCTATTGTCTCTTACACTCTCTTACACTCTGTTACACTCTGCTACAGTCTCTTACACTCTGCTACTGTCTCTTACACTCTATTACACTCTGTTACTGTCTATTACACTCTGCTACTGTCTCTTACACTCTCTTACACTATGTTACACTCTCTAACACTCTGCTGCTGTCTCTTACACTCTGTTACTGTCTCTTACACTCCGTTACTGTCTCTTACACTCTCCTACACTCTGTTACTGTCTCTTACACTCTGTTACACTCTCTTACTGTCTCTTACACTCTGTTACACTCTCTTACACGCTGTTACACTCTCTTACACTCTGTTACTGTCTCTTACACTCTTACACTCTGCTACTGTCTCTTACACTCTGCTACTGTCTCTTACACTCTGCTACTCTCTCTTTCACTTTGCTTCTGTCTCTTACACACTGCTACTGTCTCTTACGCTCTGTTACTGTCTCTTACACTCTACTACACTCTCGTATACTCTGTTACTGTCTCTTACACTTTGTTACTGTCTCGTACACTCTGTTACTGTCTCTTACACTCTGTTACACTCTCTTACACTCTGTTACTGTCTCTTACACTCTTACACTCTGCTGCTGTCTCTTACACTCTGTTACTGTCTCTTACACTCTGTTACTGTCTATTACACTCTGCTACTGTCTCTTACACTCTGCTATTGTCTCTTGCACTCTGCTACTGTCTATAACACTCTCTTACACTCTGTTACTGTCTATTACACTCTGCTATTGTCTCTTACACTCTCTTACACTATGTTACACTCTGCTACAGTCTATTACACTCTGCTACTGTCTCTTACACTCTGCTATTGTCTCTTACACACTGCTACTGTCTCTTACACTCTATTACACTCTGTTACTGTCTATTACACTCTGCTACTATCTCTTTCACTCTCTTACACTATGTTACACACTCTTACACTCTGCTGCTGTCTCTTACACTCTGTTACTGTCTCTTACACTCTCTTACACTCTGTTACACTCTCTTACACGCTGTTACACTCTCTTACACTCTGTTACTGTCTATTACACTCTCTTACACTCTGCTACTGTCTCTTACTCTCTGCTACTGTCTCTTACACTCTGCAACTCTCTCTTTCACTCTGCTTCTGTCTCTTACACTCTGCTACTGTCTCTTACGCTCTGTTACTGTCTCTTACACTCTGTTACACTCTCTTACACTCTGCTGCTGTCTCTTACACTCTGTTACTGTCTCTTACACTCTGTTACTGTCTCTTACACTCTCTTACACTCTCCTACACTCTGCTACTGTCTCTTACACCCTCTTACACTCTGTTACTGTCTCTTACACTCTGTTACTGTCTCTTAAACTCTGCTACTGTCTATAACACTCTCTTACACTCTGTTAATGTCTATTACACTCTGCTACTGTCTCTTACACTCTCTTACACTGTTACACTCTGCTACAGTCTATTACACTCTGCTACTGTCTCTTACACTCTGCTATTGTCTCTTACACTCTGCTACTATCTATAACACTATCTTACACTCTGTTACTGTCTATTACACTCTGCTACTGTCTCTTACACTCTCTTACACTCTGCTGCTGTCTATTACACTCTGCTACTGTCTCTTACACTCTGCTATTGTCTCTTACACTCTGCTACTGTCTATAACACTCTCTTACACTCTGTTACTGTCTATTACACTCTGCTACAGTCTCTTACACTCTCTTACACTATGTTACACTCTGCTCCAGTCTATTACACTCTGCTATTGTCTCTTACACTCTGCTACTGTCTATAACACTCTCTTAAACTCTGTTACTGTCTATTACACTCTGCGACTGTCTCTTCAACTCTCTTACACTCTTCTGCTGTCTCTTACACTCTGTTACTGTCTCTTACACTATGTTACACTCTCTTACACTCTGTAACTGTCTCTTACACTCTCTTACACTCTGTTACTGTCTCCTATACTCTGTTACTGTCTCCTATACTCTGTTACACTCTCTTACACTCTGCTGCTGTCTCTTACACTCTGTTACTGTCTCTTACACTCTGTTACTGTCTCTTACACTCTCTTACACTCTCTTACACTCTCCTACACTCTGCTACTGTCTCTTACACCCTCTTACACTCTGTTACTGTCTCTTAAACTCTGCTACTGTCTATAACACTCTCTTACACTCTGTTACTGTCTATTACACTCTGCTACTGTCTCTTACACTCTCTTACACTATGTTACACTCTGCTACAGTCTATTACACTCTGCTACTGTCTCTTACACTCTGCTATTGTCTCTTACACTCTGCTACTGTCTATAACACTCTCTTACACTCTGTTACTGTCTATTACACTCTGCTACTGTCTCTTACACTCTCTTACACTCTGCTGCTGTCTATTACACTCTGCTACTGTCTCTTACACTCTGCTATTGTCTATAACACTATGCTACTGTCTATAACACTCTCTTACACTCTGTTACTGTCTATTACACTCTGCTACTGTATCTTACACTGTTTTACACTCTGCTGCTGTCTCTTACACTCTGTTACTGTCTCTTGCACTCTGTTACACTCTCTTACACTCTCTTACACTCTGTAACTGTCTCTTACACTCTCTTACACTCTGTTACTGTCTCCTATACTCTGTTACTCTTTCTTACACTCCACTACTGTCTCATATACTCTTTTACTGTCTCTTACACAGGTTTACGAGGTCTACGCGAAGAGATCCCCAAAGACGTTCACAGTATACTGAGATCATTCAGGACTATGTGATCCTAGAGGACGGTATATGCCATGTGACACTCTCTTACACTCTACTACACTCTACTACTGTCTCTTTCACTCTGCTACTGTCTCTTACACTCTGTTACTGTCTTTTACACTCTGTTACTGTCTCTTACACTCTGCTATTGTCTCTTACACTCTGCTACTGTCTATAACACTCTCTTACACTCTGTTACTGTCTATTACACTCTGCTACTGTCTCTTACACTCTCTTACACTATGTTACACTCTCTTACACTCTGCTGCTGACTCTTACACTCTGTTACTGTCTCTGACACTCTCCTACACTCTGTTACTGTCTATTACACTCTGCTACTGTCTCTTTCACTCTCTTACACTATGTTACACTCTCTTACACTCTGCTGCTGTCTCTTACACTCTGTTACTGTCTCTTACACTCTGTTACTGTCTCTTACACTCTGTTACTGTCTCTTACACTCTCCTACACTCTGTTACTGTCTCTTACACTCTCTTACACTCTGTTACACTCTCTTACACGCTGTTACACTCTCCTACACTCTGTTACTGTCTATTACACTCTGCTACTGTCTCTTTCACTCTCTTACACTATGTTACACTCTCTTACACTCTGCTGCTGTCTCTTACACTCTGTTACTGTCTCTTACACTCTGTTACTGTCTCTTACACTCTCTTACACTCTGTTACCGTCTCCTATACTCTGTTACTGTCTCCTATGCTCTGTCACACTCTCTTACACTCCGCTACTGTCTCATATACTCTTTTACTGTCTCTTACACAGGTTTACGATGTCTACGCGAAGAGATCCCCAAAGACGTTCACAGTGTACTGAGATCATTCAGGACTATGTGATCCTAGAGGACGGTATATGCCATGTGACACTCTGGTACACTCTACTACACTCTACTACTGCCTCTTTCACTCTGCTACTGTCTCTTACACTCTGTTACTGTCTCTTACACTTTGCTACTGTATCTTACACTCTGCTATTGTCTCTTACACTCTGCTACTGTCTATAACACTCTCTTACACTATGTTACTGTCTATTACACTCTGCTACTGTCTCTTTCACTCTCTTACACTATGTTACACTCTCTTACACTCTGCTGCTGTCTCTTACACTCTGTTACTGTCTCTTACACTCTGTTACTGTCTCTTACACTCTACTACACTCTGTTACTGTCTCTTACACTCTCTTACACTCTGTTACACTCTCTTTCACTCTGTTACTGTCTCTTACACTCTCTTACACTCTGCTACTGTCTCTTACACTCTGCTACTGTCTCTTACACTCTGCTACTCTCTCTTTCACTCTGCTTCTGTCTCTTACACTCTGCTACTGTCTCTTACGCTCTGTTACTGTCTCTTACACTCTGTTACACTCTCTTACACTCTGCTGCTGTCTCTTACACTCTGTTACTGTCTCTTACACTCTTACTGTCTCTTACACTCTCTTACACTCTCCTACACTCTGCTACTGTCTCTTACACCCTCTTACACTCTGTTACTGTCTCTTACACTCTGTTACTGTCTCTTACACTCTCCTACACTATGTTACTGTCTCTTACACTCTCTTACACTCTGTTACACTCTCTTACACTCTGTAACTGTCTCTTACACTCTCTTACACTCTGCTACTGTCTATAACACTCTCTTACACTCTGTTACTGTCTATTACACTCTGCTACTGTCTCTTACACTCTCTTACACTCTGCTGCTGTCTATTACACTCTGCTACTGTCTCTTACACTCTGCTATTGTCTATAACACTCTGCTACTGTCTATAACGCTCTCTTACACTCTGTTACTGTCTATTACACTCCGCTACTGTCTCTTACACTCTCTTACACTCTGTTACAGTCTATTACACTCTGCTACTGTCTCTTACACTCTGCTATTGTCTCTTGCACTCTGCTACTGTCTATAACACTCTCTTACACTCTGTTACTGTCTATTACACTCTGCTATTGTCTCTTACACTCTCTTACACTCTGTTACACTCTGCTACAGTCTATTACACTCTGCTACTGTCTCTTACACTCTGCTACTGTCTCTTACACTCTATTACACTCTGTTACTGTCTATTACACTCTGCTACTGTCTCTTACACTCTCTTACACTATGTTACACTCTCTAACACTCTGCTGCTGTCTCTTACACTCTGTTACTGTCTCTTACACTCCGTTACTGTCTCTTACACTCTCCTACACTCTGTTACTGTCTCTTACACTCTGTTACACTCTCTTACTGTCTCTTACACTCTGTTACACTCTCTTACTGTCTCTTACACTCTGTTACACTCTCTTACACGCTGTTACACTCTCTTACACTCTGTTACTGTCTCTTACACTCTTACACTCTGCTACTGTCTCTTACACTCTGCTACTGTCTCTTACACTCTGCTACTCTCTCTTTCACTTTGCTTCTGTCTCTTACACACTGCTACTGTCTCTTACGCTCTGTTACTGTCTCTTACACTCTACTACACTCTCGTATACTCTGTTACTGTCTCTTACACTCTGTTACTGTCTCGTACACTCTGTTACTGTCTCGTACACTCTGTTACTGTCTCTTACACTCTGTTACACTCTCTTACACTCTGTTACTGTCTCTTACACTCTGCTGCTGTCTCTTACACTCTGTTACTGTCTCTTACACTCTGTTACTGTCTATTACACTCTGCTACTGTCTCTTACACTCTGCTATTGTCTCTTGCACTCTGCTATTGTCTCTTACACTCTCTTACACTCTGTTACACTCTGCTACTGTCTCTTACACTCTGCTATTGTCTCTTACACTCTGCTATTGTCTCTTACACTCTGCTACTGTCTCTTACACTCTATTACACTCTGTTACTGTCTATTACACTCTGCTACTATCTCTTTCACTCTCTTACACTGTTACACACTCTTACACTCTGCTGCTGTCTCTTACACTCTGTTACTGTCTCTTACACTCTGTTACTGTCTCTTACACTCTCTTACACTCTGTTACACTCTCTTACATGCTGTTACACTCTCTTACACTCTGTTACTGTCTATTACACTCTCTTACACTCTGCTACTGTCTCTTACTCTCTGCTACTGTCTCTTACACTCTGCTACTCTCTCTTTCACTCTGCTTCTGTCTCTTACACTCTCTTACACTCTGTTACTGTCTATTACACTCTGCTATTGTCTCTTACACTCTCTTACACTCTGTTACACTCTGCTACAGTCTATTACACTCTGCTACTGTCTCTTACACTCTGCTACTGTCTCTTACACTCTATTACACTCTGTTACTGTCTATTACACTCTGCTACTGTCTCTTACACTCTCTTACACTATGTTACACTCTCTAACACTCTGCTGCTGTCTCTTACACTCTGTTACTGTCTCTTACACTCCGTTACTGTCTCTTACACTCTCCTACACTCTGTTACTGTCTCTTACACTCTGTTACACTCTCTTACTGTCTCTTACACTCTGTTACACTCTCTTACTGTCTCTTACACTCTGTTACACTCTCTTACACGCTGTTACACTCTCTTACACTCTGTTACTGTCTCTTACACTCTTACACTCTGCTACTGTCTCTTACACTCTGCTACTGTCTCTTACACTCTGCTACTCTCTCTTTCACTTTGCTTCTGTCTCTTACACACTGCTACTGTCTCTTACGCTCTGTTACTGTCTCTTACACTCTACTACACTCTCGTATACTCTGTTACTGTCTCTTACACTCTGTTACTGTCTCGTACACTCTGTTACTGTCTCGTACACTCTGTTACTGTCTCTTACACTCTGTTACACTCTCTTACACTCTGTTACTGTCTCTTACACTCTGCTGCTGTCTCTTACACTCTGTTACTGTCTCTTACACTCTGTTACTGTCTATTACACTCTGCTACTGTCTCTTACACTCTGCTATTGTCTCTTGCACTCTGCTATTGTCTCTTACACTCTCTTACACTCTGTTACACTCTGCTACTGTCTCTTACACTCTGCTATTGTCTCTTACACTCTGCTATTGTCTCTTACACTCTGCTACTGTCTCTTACACTCTATTACACTCTGTTACTGTCTATTACACTCTGCTACTATCTCTTTCACTCTCTTACACTGTTACACACTCTTACACTCTGCTGCTGTCTCTTACACTCTGTTACTGTCTCTTACACTCTGTTACTGTCTCTTACACTCTCTTACACTCTGTTACACTCTCTTACATGCTGTTACACTCTCTTACACTCTGTTACTGTCTATTACACTCTCTTACACTCTGCTACTGTCTCTTACTCTCTGCTACTGTCTCTTACACTCTGCTACTCTCTCTTTCACTCTGCTTCTGTCTCTTACACTCTGCTACTGTCTCTTACGCTCTGTTACTGTCTCTTACACTCTGTTACACTCTCTTACACTCTGCTGCTGTCTCTTACACTCTGTTACTGTCTCTTACACTCTGTTACTGTCTCTTACACTCTCTTACACTCTCCTACACTCTGCTACTGTCTCTTACACCCTCTTACACTCTTTTACTGTCTCTTACACTCTGTTACTGTCTCTTACACTCTGTTACTGTCTCTTAAACTCTGCTACTGTCTATAACACTCTCTTACACTCTGTTAATGTCTATTACACTCTGCTACTGTCTCTTACACTCTCTTACACTGTTACACTCTGCTACAGTCTATTACACTCTGCTACTGTCTCTTACACTCTGCTATTGTCTCTAACACTCTGCTACTGTCTATAACACTCTCTTACACTCTGTTACTGTCTATTACACTCTGCTACTGTCTCTTACACTCTCTTACACTCTGCTGCTGTCTATTACACTCTGCTACTGTCTCTTACACTCTGCTATTGTCTCTTACACTCTGCTACTGTCTATAACACTCTCTTACACTCTGTTACTGTCTATTACACTCTGCTACAGTCTCTTACACTCTCTTACACTATGTTACACTCTGCTCCAGTCTATTACACTCTGCTATTGTCTCTTACACTCTGCTACTGTCTACAACACTCTCTTACACTCTGTTACTGTCTATTACACTCTGCGACTGTCTCTTCAACTCTCTTACACTCTTCTGCTGTCTCTTACACTCTGTTACTGTCTCTTACACTATGTTACACTCTCTTACACTCTGTAACTGTCTCTTACACTCTCTTACACTCTGTTACTGTCTCCTATACTCTGTTACTGTCTCCTATACTCTGTTACACTCTCTTACACTCTGCTGCTGTCTCTTACACTCTGTTACTGTCTCTTACACTCTGTTACTGTCTCTTACACTCTCTTACACTCTCTTACACTCTCCTACACTCTGCTACTGTCTCTTACACCCTCTTACACTCTGTTACTGTCTCTTACACTCTGTTACTGTCTCTTAAACTCTGCTACTGTCTATAACACTCTCTTACACTCTGTTACTGTCTATTACACTCTGCTACTGTCTCTTACACTCTCTTACACTATGTTACACTCTGCTACAGTCTATTACACTCTGCTACTGTCTCTTACACTCTGCTATTGTCTCTTACACTCTGCTACTGTCTATAACACTCTCTTACACTCTGTTACTGTCTATTACACTCTGCTACTGTCTCTTACACTCTCTTACACTCTGCTGCTGTCTATTACACTCTGCTACTGTCTCTTACACTCTGCTATTGTCTATAACACTCTGCTACTGTCTATAACACTCTCTTACACTCTGTTACTGTCTATTACACTCTGCTACTGTCTCTCACACTCTCTTACACTCTGCTGCTGTCTCTTACACTCTGTTACTGTCTCTTACACTCTGTTACACTCTCTTACACTCTCTTACACTCTGTAACTGTCTCTTACACTCTCTTACACACTGTTACTGTCTCCTATACTCTGTTACACTTTCTTACACTCCACTACTGTCTCATATACTCTTTTACTGTCTCTTACACAGGTTTACGAGGTCTACGCGAAGAGATCCCCAAAGACGTTCACAGTATACTGAGATCATTCAGGACTATGTGATCCTAGAGGACGGTATATGCCATGTGACACTCTCTTACACTCTACTACACTCTACTACTGTCTCTTTCACTCTGCTACTGTCTCTTACACTCTGTTACTGTCTTTTACACTCTGTTACTGTCTCTTACACTCTGCTACTGTATCTTACACTCTGCTATTGTCTCTTACACTCTGCTACTGTCTATAACACTCTCTTACACTCTGTTACTGTCTATTACACTCTGCTACTGTCTCTTACACTCTCTTACACTATGTTACACTCTCTTACACTCTGCTGCTGACTCTTACACTCTGTTACTGTCTCTGACACTCTCCTACACTCTGTTACTGTCTATTACACTCTGCTACTGTCTCTTTCACTCTCTTACACTATGTTACACTCTCTTACACTCTGCTGCTGTCTCTTACACTCTGTTACTGTCTCTTACACTCTGTTACTGTCTCTTACACTCTCCTACACTCTGTTACTGTCTCTTACACTCTGTTACACTCTCTTACACGCTGTTACACTCTCCTACACTCTGTTACTGTCTATTACACTCTGCTACTGTCTCTTTCACTCTCTTACACTATGTTACACTCTCTTACACTCTGCTGCTGTCTCTTACACTCTGTTACTGTCTCTTACACTCTGTAACTGTCTCTTACACTCTCTTACACTCTGTTACTGTCTCCTATACTCTGTTACTGTCTCCTATACTCTGTTACACTCTCTTACACTCTGCTGCTGTCTCTTACACTCTGTTACTGTCTCTTACACTCTGTTACTGTCTCTTACACTCTACTACACTCTGTTACTGTCTCTTACACTCTCTTACACTCTGTTACACTCTCTTACATGCTGTTACACTCTCTTACACTCTGTTACTGTCTCTTACACTCTCTTACACTCTGCTACTGTCTCTTACACTCTGCTACTGTCTCTTACACTCTGCTACTCTCTCTTTCACTCTGCTTCTGTCTCTTACACTCTGCTACTGTCTCTTACGCTCTGTTACTGTCTCTTACACTCTGTTACACTCTCTTACACTCTGCTGCTGTCTGTTACACTCTGTTTCTGTCTCTTACACTCTTACTGTCTCTTACACTCTCTTACACTCTCCTACACTCTGCTACTGTCTCTTACACCCTCTTACACTCTGTTACTGTCTCTTACACTCTGTTACTGTCTCTTACACTCTCCTACACTATGTTACTGTCTCTTACACTCTCTTACACTCTGTTACACTCTCTTACACTCTGTAACTGTCTCTTACACTCTCTTACACACTGTTACTGTCTCCTATACTCTGTTACACTTTCTTACACTCCACTACTGTCTCATATACTCTTTTACTGTCTCTTACACAGGTTTACGAGGTCTACGCGAAGAGATCCCCAAAGACGTTCACAGTATACTGAGATCATTCAGGACTATGTGATCCTAGAGGATGGTATATGCCATGTGACACTCTCTTACACTCTACTACACTCTACTACTGTCTCTTTCACTCTGCTACTGTCTCTTACACTCTGTTACTGTCTTTTACACTCTGTTACTGTCTCTTACACTCTGCTACTGTATCTTACACTCTGCTATTGTCTCTTACACTCTGCTACTGTCTATAACACTCTCTTACACTCTGTTACTGTCTATTACACTCTGCTACTGTCTCTTACACTCTCTTACACTATGTTACACTCTCTTACACTCTGCTGCTGACTCTTACACTCTGTTACTGTCTCTGACACTCTCCTACACTCTGTTACTGTCTATTACACTCTGCTACTGTCTCTTTCACTCTCTTACACTATGTTACACTCTCTTACACTCTGCTGCTGTCTCTTACACTCTGTTACTGTCTCTTACACTCTGTTACTGTCTCTTACACTCTCCTACACTCTGTTACTGTCTCTTACACTCTCTTACACTCTGTTACACTCTCTTACACGCTGTTACACTCTCCTACACTCTGTTACTGTCTATTACACTCTGCTACTGTCTCTTTCACTCTCTTACACTATGTTACACTCTCTTACACTCTGCTGCTGTCTCTTACACTCTGTTACTGTCTCTTACACTCTGTAACTGTCTCTTACACTCTCTTACACTCTGTTACTGTCTCCTATACTCTGTTACTGTCTCCTATACTCTGTTACACTCTCTTACACTCTGCTGCTGTCTCTTACACTCTGTTACTGTCTCTTACACTCTGTTACTGTCTCTTACACTCTACTACACTCTGTTACTGTCTCTTACACTCTCTTACACTCTGTTACACTCTCTTACATGCTGTTACACTCTCTTACACTCTGTTACTGTCTCTTACACTCTCTTACACTCTGCTACTGTCTCTTACACTCTGCTACTGTCTCTTACACTCTGCTACTGTCTCTTACACTCTGCTACTCTCTCTTTCACTCTGCTTCTGTCTCTTACACTCTGCTACTGTCTCTTACGCTCTGTTACTGTCTCTTACACTCTGTTACACTCTCTTACACTCTGCTGCTGTCTGTTACACTCTGTTTCTGTCTCTTACACTCTTACTGTCTCTTACACTCTCTTACACTCTCCTACACTCTGCTACTGTCTCTTACACCCTCTTACACTCTGTTACTGTCTCTTACACTCTGTTACTGTCTCTTACACTCTCCTACACTATGTTACTGTCTCTTACACTCTCTTACACTCTGTTACACTCTCTTACACTCTGTAACTGTCTCTTACACTCTCTTACACTCTGCTACTGTCTATAACACTCTCTTACACTATGTTACTGTCTATTACACTCTGCTACTGTCTCTTACACTCTCTTACACTATGTTACACTCTGCTACAGTCTATTACACTCTGCTACTGTCTCTTACACTCTGCTATTGTCTCTTACACTCTGATACTGTCTATAACACTCTCTTACACTCTGTTACTGTCTATTATACTCTGCTACTGTCTCTTACACTCTCTTACACTCTGCTGCTGTCAATTACACTCTGCTACTGTCTCTTACACTCTGCTATTGTCTATAACACTCTGCTACTGTCTATAACACTCTCTTACACTCTGTTACTGTCTATTACACTCCGCTACTGTCTCTTACACTCTCTTACACTCTGTTACACTATGTTACAGTCTATTACACTCTGCTACTGTCTCTTACACTCTGCTATTGTCTCTTGCACTCTGCTACTGTCTATAACACTCTCTTACACTCTGTTACTGTCTATTACACTCTGCTATTGTCTCTTACACTCTCTTACACTCTGCTGCTGTCTATTACACTCTGCTACTGTCTCTTACACTCTGCTATTGTCTATAACACTCTGCTACTGTCTATAACACTCTCTTACACTCTGTTACTGTCTATTACACTCTGCTACTGTCTCTTACACTCTCTTACACTCTGCTGCTGTCTCTTACACTCTGTTACTGTCTCTTACACTCTGTTACACTCTCTTACACTCTCTTACACTCTGTAACTGTCTCTTACACTCTCTTACACTCTGTTACTGTCTCCTATACTCTGTTACACTTTCTTACACTCCACTACTGTCTCATATACTCTTTTACTGTCTCTTACACAGGTTTACGAGGTCTACGCGAAGAGATCCCCAAAGACGTTCACAGTATACTGAGATCATTCAGGACTATGTGATCCTAGAGGACGGTATATGCCATGTGACACTCTCTTACACTCTACTACACTCTACTACTGTCTCTTTCACTCTGCTACTGTCTCTTACACTCTGTTACTGTCTTTTACACTCTGTTACTGTCTCTTACACTCTGCTACTGTATCTTACACTCTGCTATTGTCTCTTACACTCTGCTACTGTCTATAACACTCTCTTACACTCTGTTACTGTCTATTACACTCTGCTACTGTCTCTTACACTCTCTTACACTATGTTACACTCTCTTACACTCTGCTGCTGACTCTTACACTCTGTTACTGTCTCTGACACTCTCCTACACTCTGTTACTGTCTATTACACTCTGCTACTGTCTCTTTCACTCTCTTACACTATGTTACACTCTCTTACACTCTGCTGCTGTCTCTTACACTCTGTTACTGTCTCTTACACTCTGTTACTGTCTCTTACACTCTCCTACACTCTGTTACTGTCTCTTACACTCTCTTACACTCTGTTACACTCTCTTACACGCTGTTACACTCTCCTACACTCTGTTACTGTCTATTACACTCTGCTACTGTCTCTTTCACTCTCTTACACTATGTTACACTCTCTTACACTCTGCTGCTGTCTCTTACACTCTGTTAATTTCTCTTACACTCTGTAACTGTCTCTTACACTCTCTTACACTCTGTTACTGTCTCCTATACTCTGTTACTGTCTCCTATACTCTGTTACACTCTCTTACACTCTTCTGCTGTCTCTTACACTCTGTTACTGTCTCTTACACTCTGTTACTGTCTCTTACACTCTACTACACTCTGTTACTGTCTCTTACACTCTCTTACACTCTGTTACACTCTCTTACATGCTGTTACACTCTCTTACACTCTGTTACTGTCTCTTACACTCTCTTACACTCTGCTACTGTCTCTTACACTCTGCTACTGTCTCTTACACTCTGCTACTCTCTCTTTCACTCTGCTTCTGTCTCTTACACTCTGCTACTGTCTCTTACGCTCTGTTACTGTCTCTTACACTCTGTTACACTCTCTTACACTCTGCTGCTGTCTCTTACACTCTGTTTCTGTCTCTTACACTCTTACTGTCTCTTACACTCTCTTACACTCTCCTACACTCTGCTACTGTCTCTTACACCCTCTTACACTCTGTTACTGTCTCTTACACTATGTTACTGTCTCTTACACTCTCCTACACTATGTTACTGTCTCTTACACTCTCTTACACTCTGTTACACTCTCTTACACTCTGTAACTGTCTCTTACACTCTCTTACACTCTGCTACTGTCTATAACACTCTCTTACACTCTGTTACTGTCTATTACACTCTGCTACTGTCTCTTACACTCTCTTACACTCTGCTGCTGTCTATTACACTCTGCTACTGTCTCTTACACTCTGCTATTGTCTATAACACTCTGCTACTGTCTATAACGCTCTCTTACACTCTGTTACTGTCTATTACACTCCGCTACTGTCTCTTACACTCTCTTACACTCTGTTACAGTCTATTACACTCTGCTACTGTCTCTTACACTCTGCTATTGTCTCTTGCACTCTGCTACTGTCTATAACACTCTCTTACACTCTGTTACTGTCTATTACACTCTGCTATTGTCTCTTACACTCTCTTACACTCTGTTACACTCTGCTACAGTCTATTACACTCTGCTACTGTCTCTTACACTCTGCTACTGTCTCTTACACTCTATTACACTCTGTTACTGTCTATTACACTCTGCTACTGTCTCTTACACTCTCTTACACTATGTTACACTCTCTAACACTCTGCTGCTGTCTCTTACACTCTGTTACTGTCTCTTACACTCCGTTACTGTCTCTTACACTCTCCTACACTCTGTTACTGTCTCTTACACTCTGTTACACTCTCTTACTGTCTCTTACACTCTGTTACACTCTCTTACACGCTGTTACACTCTCTTACACTCTGTTACTGTCTCTTACACTCTTACACTCTGCTACTGTCTCTTACACTCTGCTACTGTCTCTTACACTCTGCTACTCTCTCTTTCACTTTGCTTCTGTCTCTTACACACTGCTACTGTCTCTTACGCTCTGTTACTGTCTCTTACACTCTACTACACTCTCGTATACTCTGTTACTGTCTCTTACACTCTGTTACTGTCTCGTACACTCTGTTACTGTCTCGTACACTCTGTTACTGTCTCTTACACTCTGTTACACTCTCTTACACTCTGTTACTGTCTCTTACACTCTGCTGCTGTCTCTTACACTCTGTTACTGTCTCTTACACTCTGTTACTGTCTATTACACTCTGCTACTGTCTCTTACACTCTGCTATTGTCTCTTGCACTCTGCTACTGTCTATAACACTCTCTTACACTCTGTTACTGTCTATTACACTCTGCTATTGTCTCTTACACTCTCTTACACTCTGTTACACTCTGCTACAGTCTATTACACTCTGCTACTGTCTCTTACACTCTGCTATTGTCTCTTACACTGCTACTGTCTCTTACACTCTATTACACTCTGTTACTGTCTATTACACTCTGCTACTATCTCTTTCACTCTCTTACACTGTTACACACTCTTACACTCTGCTGCTGTCTCTTACACTCTGTTACTGTCTCTTAAACTCTGTTACTGTCTCTTACACTCTCTTACACTCTGTTACACTCTCTTACATGCTGTTACACTCTCTTACACTCTGTTACTGTCTATTACACTCTCTTACACTCTGCTACTGTCTCTTACTCTCTGCTACTGTCTCTTACACTCTGCTACTCTCTCTTTCACTCTGCTTCTGTCTCTTACACTCTGCTACTGTCTCTTACGCTCTGTTACTGTCTCTTACACTCTGTTACACTCTCTTACACTCTGCTGCTGTCTCTTACACTCTGTTACTGTCTCTTACACTCTGTTACTGTCTCTTACACTCTCTTACACTCTCCTACACTCTGCTACTGTCTCTTACACCCTCTTACACTCTTTTACTGTCTCTTACACTCTGTTACTGTCTCTTACACTCTGTTACTGTCTCTTAAACTCTGCTACTGTCTATAACACTCTCTTACACTCTGTTAATGTCTATTACACTCTGCTACTGTCTCTTACACTCTCTTACACTGTTACACTCTGCTACAGTCTATTACACTCTGCTACTGTCTCTTACACTCTGCTATTGTCTCTAACACTCTGCTACTGTCTATAACACTCTCTTACACTCTGTTACTGTCTATTACACTCTGCTACTGTCTCTTACACTCTCTTACACTCTGCTGCTGTCTATTACACTCTGCTACTGTCTCTTACACTCTGCTATTGTCTCTTACACTCTGCTACTGTCTATAACACTCTCTTACACTCTGTTACTGTCTATTACACTCTGCTACAGTCTCTTACACTCTCTTACACTATGTTACACTCTGCTCCAGTCTATTACACTCTGCTATTGTCTCTTACACTCTGCTACTGTCTATAACACTCTCTTACACTCTGTTACTGTCTATTACACTCTGCGACTGTCTCTTCAACTCTCTTACACTCTTCTGCTGTCTCTTACACTCTGTTACTGTCTCTTACACTATGTTACACTCTCTTACACTCTGTAACTGTCTCTTACACTCTCTTACACTCTGTTACTGTCTCCTATACTCTGTTACTGTCTCCTATACTCTGTTACACTCTCTTACACTCTGCTGCTGTCTCTTACACTCTGTTACTGTCTCTTACACTCTGTTACTGTCTCTTACACTCTCTTACACTCTCTTACACTCTCCTACACTCTGCTACTGTCTCTTACACCCTCTTACACTCTGTTACTGTCTCTTACACTCTGTTACTGTCTCTTAAACTCTGCTACTGTCTATAACACTCTCTTACACTCTGTTACTGTCTATTACACTCTGCTACTGTCTCTTACACTCTCTTACACTATGTTACACTCTGCTACAGTCTATTACACTCTGCTACTGTCTCTTACACTCTGCTATTGTCTCTTACACTCTGCTACTGTCTATAACACTCTCTTACACTCTGTTACTGTCTATTACACTCTGCTACTGTCTCTTACACTCTCTTACACTCTGCTGCTGTCTATTACACTCTGCTACTGTCTCTTACACTCTGCTATTGTCTATAACACTCTGCTACTGTCTATAACACTCTCTTACACTCTGTTACTGTCTATTACACTCTGCTACTGTCTCTTACACTCTCTTACACTCTGCTGCTGTCTCTTACACTCTGTTACTGTCTCTTACACTCTGTTACACTCTCTTACACTATGTAACTGTCTCTTACACTCTCTTACACTCTGTTACTGTCTCCTATACTCTGTTACACTTTCTTACACTCCACTACTGTCTCATATACTCTTTTACTGTCTCTTACACAGGTTTACGAGGTCTACGCGAAGAGATCCCCAAAGACGTTCACAGTATACTGAGATCATTCAGGACTATGTGATCCTAGAGGTCGGTATATGCCATGTGACACTCTCTTACACTCTACTACACTCTACTACTGTCTCTTTCACTCTGCTACTGTCTCTTACACTCTGTTACTGTCTTTTACACTCTGTTACTGTCTCTTACACTCTGCTACTGTATCTTACACTCTGCTATTGTCTCTTACACTCTGCTACTGTCTATAACACTCTCTTACACTCTGTTACTGTCTATTACACTCTGCTACTGTCTCTTACACTCTCTTACACTATGTTACACTCTCTTACACTCTGCTGCTGACTCTTACACTCTGTTACTGTCTCTGACACTCTCCTACACTCTGTTACTGTCTATTACACTCTGCTACTGTCTCTTTCACTCTCTTACACTATGTTACACTCTCTTACACTCTGCTGCTGTCTCTTACACTCTGTTACTGTCTCTTACACTCTCCTACACTCTGTTACTGTCTCTTACACTCTCTTACACTCTGTTACACTCTCTTACACGCTGTTACACTCTCCTACACTCTGTTACTGTCTATTACACTCTGCTACTGTCTCTTTCACTCTCTTACACTATGTTACACTCTCTTACACTCTGTTACACTCTCTTACACTCTGTAACTGTCTCTTACACTCTCTTACACTCTGCTACTGTCTATAACACTCTATTACACTCTGTTACTGTCTATTACACTCTGCTACTGTCTCTTACACTCTCTTACACTATGTTACACTCTGCTACAGTCTATTACACTCTGCTACTGTCTCTTACACTCTGCTATTGTCTCTTACACTCTGATACTGTCTATAACACTCTCTTACACTCTGTTACTGTCTATTACACTCTGCTACTGTCTCTTACACTCTCTTACACTCTGCTGCTGTCTATTACACTCTGCTACTGTCTCTTACACTCTGCTATTGTCTATAACACTCTGCTACTGTCTATAACACTCTCTTACACTCTGTTACTGTCTATTACACTCCGCTACTGTCTCTTACACTCTCTTACACTCTGTTACACTCTGTTACAGTCTATTACACTCTGCTACTGTCTCTTACACTCTGCTATTGTCTCTTGCACTCTGCTACTGTCTATAACACTCTCTTACACTCTGTTACTGTCTATTACACTCTGCTATTGTCTCTTACACTCTCTTACACTCTGTTACACTCTGCTACAGTCTATTACACTCTGCTACTGTCTCTTACACTCTGCTACTGTCTCTTACACTCTATTACACTCTGTTACTGTCTATTACACTCTGCTACTGTCTCTTACACTCCCTTACACTATGTTACACTCTCTAACACTCTGCTGCTGTCTCTTACACTCTGTTACTGTCTCTTACACTCCGTTACTGTCTCTTACACTCTCCTACACTCTGTTACTGTCTCTTACACTCTGTTACACTCTCTTACTTTCTCTTACACTCTGTTACACTCTCTTACACGCTGTTACACTCTCTTACACTCTGTTACTGTCTCTTACACTCTTACACTCTGCTACTGTCTCTTACACTCTGCTACTGTCTCTTACACTCTGCTACTCTCTCTTTCACTTTGCTTCTGTCTCTTACACACTGCTACTGTCTCTTACGCTCTGTTACTGTCTCTTACACTCTACTACACTCTCGTATACTCTGTTACTGTCTCTTACACTCTGTTACTGTCTCGTACACTCTGTTACTGTCTCGTACACTCTGTTACTGTCTCTTACACTCTGTTACACTCTCTTACACTCTGTTACTGTCTCTTACACTCTTACACTCTGCTGCTGTCTCTTACACTCTGTTACTGTCTCTTACACTCTGTTACTGTCTATTACACTCTGCTACTGTCTCTTACACTCTGCTATTGTCTCTTGCACTCTGCTACTGTCTATAACACTCTCTTACACTCTGTTACTGTCTATTACACTCTGCTATTGTCTCTTACACTCTCTTACACTATGTTACACTCTGCTACAGTCTATTACACTCTGCTACTGTCTCTTACACTCTGCTATTGTCTCTTACACTCTGCTACTGTCTCTTACACTCTATTACACTCTGTTACTGTCTATTACACTCTGCTACTGTCTCTTACACTCTCTTACACTATGTTACACTCTCTTACACTCTGCTGCTGTCTCTTACACTCTGTTACTGTCTCTTACACTCCGTTACTGTCTCTTACACTCTCCTACACTCTGTTACTGTCTCTTACACTCTGTTACACTCTCTTACTGTCTCTTACACTCTGTTACACTCTCTTACACGCTGTTACACTCTCTTACACTCTGTTACTGTCTCTTACACTCTACTACACTCTCGTACACTCTGTTACTGTCTCTTACACTCTGTTACTGTCTCGTACACTCTGTTACTGTCTCTTACACTCTGTTACACTCTCTTACACGCTGTTACATTCTCTTACACGCTGTTACACCCTCTTACACTGTTACTGTCTCTTACACTCTGCTACTGTCTCTTACACTCTGTTACTGTCTCTTACACTCTGCTACTGTCTCTTACACTCTGCTACTGTCTCTTTCACTCTGCTACTGTCTCTTACACTCTGCTACTATCTCTTACGCTCTGTTACTGTCTCTTACACTCTACTACACTCTCATACACTCTGTTACTGTATCTTACACTCTGTTACTGTCTCGTACACTCTGTTACTGTCTCTTACACAATGTTACTGTCTCCTATACTCTGTTACTGTCTCCTATACTCTTACACTCTCTTACACTCTGCTACTGTCTCATATACTCTGTTACCATCTCTTACTCTCTGCTACTGTCTCTTACACAGGTTTACGATGTCTACGCGAAGAGATCCCCAAAGACGTTCACAGTATACTGAGATTATTCGGGACTATGTGATCCTAGAGGACGGTATATGCCATGTGACACTCTCTGACACTCTACTACACTCAACTACTGTCTCTTTCACTCTGCTCCTGTCTCTTACACTCTGCTCCTGTCTCTTACACTCTGTTACTGTCTCTTACACTCTGCTACTGTATCTTACACTCTGCTATTGTCTCTTACACTCTGCTACTGTCTATAACACTCTCTTACACTCTGTTACTGTCTCTTACACTCTGCTACTCTCTCTTACACTCTGCTACTGTCTCTTACACTCTCTTACACTATGTTACACTCTCTTACACTCTGCTGCTGTCTCTTACACTCTGTTACTGTCTCTTACACTCTCTTAACCTATGTTACACTCTCTTACACTCTGCTACTGTCTCTTGCACTCTGTTACTGTCTCTTACACTCTCCTACACTCTGCTACTGTATATAACACTCTCTTACACTCTTTTACTGTCTATTACACTCTGCTACTGTCTCTTACACTCTCTTACACTATGTTACACTCTCTTAAACTCTGCTGCTGTCTCTTACACTCTGTTACTGTCTCTTACACTCTGCTACTGTCTCTTACACTCTGCTACTCTCTCTTTCACTTTGCTTCTGTCTCTTACACACTGCTACTGTCTCTTACACTCTGTTACTGTCTCTTACACTCTGTTACTGTCTCTTACACTCTGTTACTGTCTCGTACACTCTGTTACTGTCTCTTACACTCTGTTACACTCTCTTACACTCTGTTACTGTCTCTTACACTCTCTTACACTCTGTTACTGTCTCTTACACTCTGTTACTGTCTATTACACTCTCTTACACTCTCTTACACTCTCCTACACTCTTCTACTGTCTCTTACACCCCCTTACACTCTGTTACTGTCTCTTACACTCCCTTACACTCTGTTACACTCTCTTACATGCTGTTACACTCTCTTACATGCTGTTACACCCTCTTATACACTGTTACTGTCTCTTACACTCTCTTACACTCTGCTACTATCTTTTACACTCTGTTACTGTCTCTTACGCTCTGCTACTGTCTCTTACACTCTGCTACTGTCTCTTTCACTCTGCTACTGTCTCTTACACTCTGCTACTATCTCTTACGCTCTGTTACTGTCTCTTACACTCTACTACACTCTCATACACTCTGTTACTGTATCTTACACTCTGTTACTGTCTCGTACACTCTGTTACTGTCTCTTACACTCTGTTACTGTCTCCTATACTCTGTTACTGTCTCCTATACTCTGTTACACTCTCTTACACTCTGCTACTGTCTCATATACTCTGTTACCATCTCTTACTCTCTGCTACTGTCTCTTACACAGGTTTACGATGTCTAAGCGAAGAGATCCCCAAAGACGTTCACAGTATACTGAGATCATTCAGGACTATGTGGTCCTAGAGGACGGTATATGCCATGTGACACTCTCTTACACTCTACTACACTCTACTACTGTCTCTTACACTCTGCTACTGTCTATAACACTGTCTTACACTATGTTACTGTCTATTACACTCTGCTACTGTCTCTTTCACTCTCTTACACTCTGTTACACTCTCTTACACTCTGCTGCTGTCTCTTACACTCTGTTACTGTCTCTTACACTCTGTTACTGTCTCTTACACTCTCCTACAGTCTGTTAATGTCTCTTACACTCTCTTACACTCTGCTACTGTCTCTTACACTCTGCTACTGTCTCTTACACTCTGCTACTCTCTCTTTCACTCTGTTTCTGTCTCTTACACTCTGCTTCTGTCTCTTACGCTCTGTTACTGTCTCTTACACTCTACTACACTCTCGTACACTCTGTTACTGTCTCTTACACTCTGTTACACTCTCTTACACTCTGTTACTGTCTCTTACACTCTCTTACACTCTGCTGCTGTCTCTTACACTCTGTTACTGTCTCTTACACTCTCTTACACTCTCCTACACTCTGCTACTGTCTCTTACACCCTCTTACACTCTGTTACTGTCTCTTACACTCTGTTACTGTCTCTTAAATTCTGCTACTGTCTATAACACTCTCTTACACTCTATTACTGTCTATTACACTCTGCTACTGTCTCTTACACTCTCTTACACTATGTTACACTCTGCTACTGTCTCTTACACTCTGCTATTGTCTCTTACACTCTGTTACACTATCTTACACTCTGTAACTGTCTCTTACACTCTCTTACACTCTGTTACTGTCTCCTATACTCTGTTACTGTCTCCTATCTCTGTTACACTCTCTTACACTCTGCTACTGTCTCATATACTCTGTTACTGTCTCTTACACAGGTTTACGATGTCTACGCGAAGAGATCCCCAAAGACGTTCACAGTATACTGAGATCATTCGGGACTATGTGGTCCTAGAGGACGGTATATGCCATGTGACACTCTCTTACACTCTACTACACTCTACTACTGTCTCTTTCACTCTGCTACTGTCTCTTACACTCTGTTACTGTCTCTTACACTCTGTTACTGTCTCTAACACTCTGCTACTGTATCTTACACTCTGCTATTGTCTCTTACACTCTGCTAGTGTCTATAACACTCTCTTACACTCTGTTACTGTCTATTACACTCTGCTACTGTCTCTTACACTCTCTTACACTATGTTATACTCTCTTACACTCTGCTGCTGTCTCTCACACTCTGTTACTGTCTCTTACACTCTCCTACACTCTGTTACTGTCTCTTACACTCTCTTAAACTCTGTTACACTCTCTTACACGCAGTTACACTCTCTTACACTCTGCTACTCTCTCTTTCACTCTGCTTCTGTCTCTTACGCTCTGCTACTGTCTCTTACGCTCTGTTACTGTCGCTTACACTCTACTACACTCTCGTACACTCTGTTATTGTCTCTTACACTTTGTTACTGTCTCGTACACTCTGTTACTGTCTCTTACACTCTGTTACACTCTCTTACACTCTGTTACTCTCTCTTACACTCTCTTACACTCTGCTGCTGTCTCTTACACTATGTTACTGTCTCTTACACTCTCTTACACTCTCTTACACTCTCCTACACTCTGCTACTGTCTCTTACACCCTCTTACACTCTGCTGCTGTCTCTTACACTCTGTTACTGTCTCTTACACTCTGTTACTGTCTCTTACACTCTGTTACACTCTCTTACACTCTGTAACTGTTTCTTACACTCTCTTACACTCTGCTGCTGTCTCTTACACTCTGTTACTGTCTCTTACACTCTGTTACACTCTCTTACACTCTCTTACACTCTGTAACTGTCTCTTACACTCTCTTACACTATGTTACTGTCTCCTATACTCTGTTACTCTCTCTTACACTCTGCTACTGTCTCATATACTCTGTTACTGTCTCTTACTCTCTGCTACTGTCTCTTACTCTCTGCTACTGTCTCTTACACAGGTTTACGATGTCTACGCGAAGAGATCCCCAAAGACGTTCACAGTATACTGAGATCATTTGGGACTATGTGGTCCTAGAGGACGGTATATGCCATGTGACACTCTCTTACACTCTACTACACTCTACTACTGTCTCTTTCACTCTGCTACTGTCTCTTACACTCTGCTACTGTCTATAACACTCTCTTACACTCTGTTACTGTCTATTACACTCTGCTACAGTCTCTTACACTCTCTTACACTATGTTACACTCTGCTATTGTCTCTTACACTCTGCTATTGTCTCTTACACTCTGCTACTGTCTATAACACTCTCTTACACTCTGTTACTGTCTATTACACTCTGCTACAGTCTCTTACACTCTCTTACACTATGTTACACTCTGCTATTGTCTCTTACACTCTGCTATTGTCTCTTACACTCTGCTACTGTCTATAACACTCTCTTACACTCTCTTACACTCTCTTACACTCTCCTACACTCTGCTACTGTCTCTTACACCCTCTTACACTCTGCTACTGTCTCTTACACTCTGCTATTGTCTCTTACTCTCTGCTACTGTCTATAGCACTCTCTTACACTCTGTTACTGTCTATTACACTCTGCTACTGTGTCTTACACTCTCTTACACTATGTTACACTCTCTTACACTCTGCTGCTGTCTCTTACACTCTGTTACTGTCTCTTACACTCTGTTACTGTCTCTTACACTCTCCTACACTCTGTTACTGTCTCTTACACTCTGCTATTGTCTCTTACACTCTGCTACTGTCTCGTACACTCTGCTACTCTCTCTTTCACTCTGATTCTGTCTCTTACGCTCTGTTACTGTCTCTTACGCTCTGTTACTGTCCCCTACACTCTGTTACACTCTCTTACACTCTGCTGCTGACTCTTACACTCTGTTACTGTCTCTTACACTCTGTTACTGTCTCTTACACTCTCTTACACTCTCTTACACTCTCCTACACTCTGCTACTGTCTCTTACACCCTCTTACACTCTGTTACTGTCTCTTACACTCTGTTACTGTCTCTTACACTCTCCTACACTATGTTACTGTCTCTTACACTCTCTTACACTCTGTTACACTCTCTTACACTCTGCTACTGTCTATAACACTCTCTTACACTCTGTTACTGTCTATTACACTCTGCTACTGTCTCTTACACTCTCTTACACTATGTTACACTCTGCTACAGTCTATTACACTCTGCTACTGTCTCTTACACTCTGCTATTGTCTCTTACACTCTGCTACTGTCTATAACACTCTCTTACACTCTGTTACTGTCTATTACACTCTGCTACTGTTTCTTACACTCTTACACTCTGCTGCTGTCTATTACACTCTGCTACTGTCTCTTACACTCTGCTATTGTCTCTTACACTCTGCTACTGTCTATAACACTCTCTTACACTCTGTTACTGTCTATTACACTCTGCTACAGTCTCTTACACTCTCTTACACTATGTTACACTCTGCTATTGTCTCTTACACTCTGCTACTGTCTATAACACTCTCTTACACTCTCTTACACTCTCTTACACTCTCCTACACTCTGCTACTGTCTCTTACACCCTCTTACACTCTGCTACTGTCTCTTACACTCTGCTATTGTCTCTTACTCTCTGCTACTGTCTATAGCACTCTCTTACACTCTGTTACTGTCTATTACACTCTGCTACTGTGTCTTACACTCTCTTACACTATGTTACACTCTCTTACACTCTGCTGCTGTCTCTTACACTCTGTTACTGTCTCTTACACTCTGTTACTGTCTCTTACACTCTCCTACACTCTGTTACTGTCTCTTACACTCTCTTACACTCTGCTATTGTCTCTTACACTCTGCTACTGTCTCGTACACTCTGCTACTCTCTCTTTCACTCTGATTCTGTCTCTTACGCTCTGTTACTGTCTCTTACACTATGTTACTGTCTCTTACAGTCTGTTACACTCTCTTACACTCTGTTACTGTCTCTTACACTCTCTTACACTCTGCTGCTGTCTCTTACACTCTGTTACTGTCTCTTACACTCTGCTATTGTCTCTTACACTCTGCTACTGTCTATAACACTCTCTTACACTCTGTTACTGTCTATTACACTCTGTTACTGTCTCTTACACTCTGCTACTGTATCTTACACTCTGCTATTGTCTCTTACACTCTGCTACTGTCTATAACACTCTCTTACACTATGTTACTGTCTATTACACTCTGCTACTGTCTCTTACACTCTCTTACACTATGTTACACTCTCTTACACTCTGCTGCTGACTCTTACGCTCTGTTACTGTCTCTGACACTCTCCTACACTCTGTTACTGTCTATTACACTCTGCTACTGTCTCTTTCACTCTCTTACACTATGTTACACTCTCTTACACTCTGCTGCTGTCTCTTACACTCTGTTACTGTCTCTTACACTCTGTTACTGTCTCTTACACTCTCCTACACTCTGTTACTGTCTCTTACACTCTCTTACACTCTGTTACACTCTCTTACACGCTGTTACACTCTCCTACACTCTGTTACTGTCTATTACACTCTGCTACTGTCTCTTTCACTCTCTTACACTATGTTACACTCCCTTACACTATGTTACACTCTCTTACACTCTGCTGCTGTCTCTTACACTCTGTTACTGTCTCTTACACTCTGTTACTGTCTCTTACACTCTCTTACACTCTGTTACCGTCTCCTATACTCTGTTACTGTCTCCTATGCTCTGTCACACTCTCTTAAACTCCGCTACTGTCTCATATACTCTTTTACTGTCTCTTACACAGGTTTACGATGTCTACGCGAAGAGATCCCCAAAGACGTTCACAGTATACTGAGATCATTCAGGACTATGTGATCCTAGAGGACGGTATATGCCATGTGACACTCTGGTACACTCTACTATACTCTACTACTGCCTCTTTCACTCTGCTACTGTCTCTTACACTTTGTTACTGTCTCTTACACTCCGTTACTGTCTCTTACACTCTGTTACTGTCTCTTACACTCTCCTACACTCTGTTACTGTCTCTTACACTCTCTTACACTCTGTTACTGTCTCTTACACTCTCCTACACTCTGTTACTGTCTCTTACACTCTCCTACACTCTGTTACTGTCTATTACACTCTCTTACACTCTGCTACTGTCTCTTACTCTCTGCTACTGTCTCTTACACTCTGCTACTCTCTCTTTCACTCTGCTTCTGTCTCTTACACTCTGCTACTGTCTCTTACGCTCTGTTACTGTCTCTTACACTCTGTTACACTCTCTTACACTCTGCTGCTGTCTCTTACACTCTGTTACTGTCTCTTACACTCTGTTACTGTCTCTTAAACTCTGCTACTGTCTATAACACTCTCTTACACTCTGTTACTGTCTATTACACTCTGCTACTGTCTCTTACACTCTCTTACACTATGTTACACTCTCTTACACTCTGCTGCTGTCTCTTTCACTCTGCTTCTGTCTCTTACACTCTGCTACTGTCTCTTACACTCTGCTACTGTCTCTTACGCTCTGTTACTGTATCTTATACTGTACTACACTCTCGTACACTCTGTTACTGTCTCTTACACTCTGTTACTGTCTCGTACACTATGTTACTGTCTCTTACACTCTGTTACACTCTCTTACACTCTGTTACTGTCTCTTACACTCTCTTACACTCTGCTGATGTCGCTTACACTCTGTTACTGTCTCTTACACTCTGTTACTTTCTCTTACACTCTCTTACACTCTCTTACACTCTCTTACACTCTCTTACACTCTCTTACACTCTCCTACACTCTGCTACTGTCTCTTACACCCTCTTACACTCTGTTACTGTCTCTTACACTCTCTTACACTCTGTTACATTCTCTTACACGCTGTTACACCCTCTTACACTCTGCTACTGTCTCTTACACTCTGCTACTGTCTCTTACACTCTGTTACTGTCTCTTACACTCTCTTACACGCTGTTACACCCTCTTACACTCTGCTACTGTCTCTTACACTCTGCTACTGTCTCTTACACTCTGTTACTGTCTCTTACACTCTCCTACACTCTGCTACTGTCTCTTACACCCTCTTACACTCTGTTACTGTCTCTTACACTCTGTTACTGTCTCTTAAACTCTGCTACTGTCTATAACACTCTCTTACACTCTGTTACTGTCTATTACACTCTGCTACTGTCTCTTACACTCTCTTACACTATGTTACACTCTGCTACAGTCTATTACACTCTGCTACTGTCTCTTACACTCTGCTATTGTCTCTTACACTCTGCTACTGTCTATAACACTCTCTTACACTCTGTTACTGTCTATTACACTCTGCTACTGTCTCTTACACTCTCTTACACTCTGCTGCTGTCTATTACACTCTGCTACTGTCTCTTACACTCTGCTATTGTCTCTTACACTCTGCTACTGTCTATAACACTCTCTTACACTCTGTAACTGTCTATTACACTCTGCTACTGTCTCTCACACTCTCTTACACTCTGCTGCTGTCTCTTACACTCTGTTACTGTCTCTTACACTCTGTTACACTCTCTTACACTCTCTTACACTCTCTTACACTCTGTAACCGTCTCTTACACTCTCTTACACTCTGTTACTGTCTCCTATACTCTGTTACACTTTCTTACACTCCACTACTGTCTCATATACTCTTTTACTGTCGCTTACACAGGTTTACGAGGTCTACGTGAAGAGATCCCCAAAGACGTTCACAGTATACTGAGATCATTCAGGACTATGTGATCCTAGAGGACGGTATATGCCATGTGACACTCTCTTACACTCTACTACACTCTGCTACTGTCTCTTACACTCTGTTACTGTCTTTTACACTCTGTTACTGTCTCTTACACTCTGCTACTGTATCTTACACTCTGCTATTGTCTCTTACACTCTGCTACTGTCTATAACACTCTCTTACACTCTGTTACTGTCTATTACACTCTGCTACTGTCTCTTACACTCTCTTACACTATGTTACACTCTCTTACACTCTGCTGCTGACTCTTACACTCTGTTACTGTCTCTGACACTCTCCTACACTCTGTTACTGTCTATTACACTCTGCTACTGTCTCTTTCACTCTCTTACACTATGTTACACTCTCTTACACTCTGCTGCTGTCTCTTACACTCTGTTACTGTCTCTTACACTCTGTTACTGTCTCTTACACTCTCTTACACTCTGTTACCGTCTCCTATACTCTGTTACTGTCTCCTATGCTCTGTCACACTCTCTTACACTCCGCTACTGTCTCATATACTCTTTTACTGTCTCTTACACAGGTTTACGATGTCTACGCGAAGAGATCCCCAAAGACGTTCACAGTATACTGAGATCATTCAGGACTATGTGATCCTAGAGGACGGTATATGCCATGTGACACTCTGGTACACTCTACTACACTCTACTACTGCCTCTTTCACTCTGCTACTGTCTCTTACACTCTGTTACTGTCTCTTACACTTTGCTACTGTATCTTACACTCTGCTATTGTCTCTTACACTCTGCTACTGTCTATAACACTCTCTTACACTCTGTTACTGTCTATTACACTCTGCTACTGTCTCTTTCACTCTCTTACACTATGTTACACTCTCTTACACTCTGCTGCTGTCTCTTACACTCTGTTACTGTCTCTTACACTCTGTTACTGTCTCTTACACTCTACTACACTCTGTTACTGTCTCTTACACTCTCTTACACTCTGTTACACTCTCTTACATGCTGTTACACTCTCTTACACTCTGTTACTGTCTCTTACACTCTCTTACACTCTGCTACTCTCTCTTTCACTCTGCTTCTGTCTCTTACACTCTGCTACTGTCTCTTACGCTCTGTTACTGTCTCTTACACTCTGTTACACTCTCTTACACTCTGCTGCTGTCTCTTACACTCTTACTGTCTCTTACACTCTCTTACACTCTCCTACACTCTGCTACTGTCTCTTACACCCTCTTACACTCTGTTACTGTCTCTTACACTCTGTTACTGTCTCTTACACTCTCCTACACTATGTTGCTGTCTCTTACACTCTCTTACACTCTGTTACACTCTCTTACACTCTGTAACTGTCTCTTACACTCTCTTACACTCTGCTACTGTCTATAACACTCTCTTACACTCTGTTACTGTCCATTACACTCTGCTACTGTCTCTTACACTCTCTTACACTATGTTACACTCTGCTACAGTCTATTACACTCTGCTACTGTCTCTTACACTCTGCTATTGTCTCTTACACTCTGATACTGTCTATAACACTCTCTTACACTCTGTTACTGTCTATTACACTCTGCTACTGTCTCTTACACTCTCTTACACTCTGCTGCTGTCTATTACACTCTGCTACTGTCTCTTACACTCTGCTATTGTCTATAACACTCTGCTACTCTCTATAACACTCTCTTACACTCTCTTACTGTCTATTACACTCCGCTACTGTCTCTTACACTCTCTTACACTCTGTTACAGTCTATTACACTCTGCTACTGTCTCTTACACTCTGCTATTGTCTCTTGCACTCTGCTACTGTCTATAACACTCTCTTACACTCTGTTACTGTCTATTACACTCTGCTATTGTCTCTTACACTCTCTTACACTCTGTTACAGTCTATTACACTCTGCTACTGTCTCTTACACTCTGCTACTGTCTCTTACACTCTATTACACTCTGTTACTGTCTATTACACTCTGCTACTGTCTCTTACACTCTCTTACACTATGTTACACTCTCTTACACTCTGCTGCTGTCTCTTACACTCTGTTACTGTCTCTTACACTCCGTTACTGTCTCTTACACTCTCCTACACTCTGTTACTGTCTCTTACACTCTGTTACACTCTCTTACTGTCTCTTACACTCTGTTACACTCTCTTACACGCTGTTACACTCTCTTACACTCTGTTACTGTCTCTTACACTCTGCTACTGTCTCTTACACTCTGCTACTCTCTCTTTCACTTTGCTTCTGTCTCTTACACACTGCTACTGTCTCTTACGCTCTGTTACTGTCTCTTACACTCTACTACACTCTCGTATACTCTGTTACTGTCTCTTACACTCTGTTACTGTCTCTTACACTCTGTTACTGTCTCGTACACTCTGTTACTGTCTCTTACACTCTGTTACACTCTCTTACTGTCTCTTACACTCTCTTACACTCTGCTGCTGTCTCTTACACTCTGTTACTGTCTCTTACACTCTGTTACTGTCTATTACACTCTCTTACACTCTCCTACACTCTCCTACACTCTTCTACTGTCTCTTACACCCCCTTACACTCGGTTACTGTCTCTTACACTCCCTTACACTCTGTTACACTCTCTTACATGCTGTTACACTCTCTTACACGCTGTTACACCCTCTTACACACTGTTACTGTCTCTTACACTCTCTTACACTCTGCTACTATCTCTTACACTCTGTTACTGTCTCTTACACTCTGCTACTGTCTCTTTCACTCTGCTACTGTCTCTTACACTCTGCTACTATCTCTTACGCTCTGTTACTGTCTCTTACACTCTACTACACTCTCATACACTCTGTTACTGTCTCTTACACTCTGTTACTGTCTCTTACACTCTGTTACTGTCTCTTACACTCTGCTATTGTCTCTTACACTCTGCTACTGTCTATAACACTGTCTTACACTCTGTTACTGTCTATTACACTCTGCTACTGTCTCTTTCATTCTCTTACACTATGTTACACTCTCTTACACTCTGCTGCTGTCTCTTACACTCTGTTACTGTCTCTTACACTCTGTTACTGTCTCTTACACTCTCCTACACTCTGTTACTGTCTCCTACACTCTCTTACACTCTGTTACACTCTCTTACACGCTGTTACACTCTATTACACTCTGTTAATTTCTCTTACACTCTCTTACACTCTGCTACTGTCTCTTACACTCTGCTACTCTCTCTTTCACTCTTTCTGTCTCTTACACTCTGCTTCTGTCTCTTATGCTCTGTTACTGTCTCTTATGCTCTGTTACTGTCTCTTATGCTCTGTTACTGTCTCTTACACTCTACTACACTCTCGTACACTCTGTTACTGTCTCTTACACTCTGTTACACTCTCTTACACTCTGTTACTGTCTCTTACACTCTGCTGCTGTCTCTTACACTCTGTTACTGTCTCTTACACTCTCTTACACTCTCCTACACTCTGCTACTGTCTCTTACACCCTCTTACACTCTTACTGTCTCTTACACTCTGTTACTGTCTCTTAAACTCTGCTACTGTCTATAACACTCTCTTACACTCTGTTACTGTCTATTACACTCTGCTACTGTCTCTTACACTCTCTTACACTATGTTACACTCTGCTACAGTCTATTACACTCTGCTACTGTCTCTTACACTCTGCTATTGTCTCTTACACTCTGCTACTGTCTATAACACTCTCTTACACTCTGTTACTGTCTATTACACTCTGCTACTGTCTCTTACACTCTCTTACACTCTGCTGCTGTCTATTACACTCTGCTACTGTCTCTTACACTCTGCTATTGTCTCTTACACTCTGCTACTGTCTATAACACTCTCTTACACTCTGTAACTGTCTATTACACTCTGCTACTGTCTCTCACACTCTCTTACACTCTGCTGCTGTCTCTTACACTCTGTTACTGTCTCTTACACTCTGTTACACTCTCTTACACTCTCTTACACTCTCTTACACTCTCTTACACTCTGTAACCGTCTCTTACACTCTCTTACACTCTGTTACTGTCTCCTATACTCTGTTACACTTTCTTACACTCCACTACTGTCTCATATACTCTTTTACTGTCGCTTACACAGGTTTACGAGGTCTACGTGAAGAGATCCCCAAAGACGTTCACAGTATACTGAGATCATTCAGGACTATGTGATCCTAGAGGACGGTATATGCCATGTGACACTCTCTTACACTCTACTACACTCTACTACTGTCTCTTTCACTCTGCTACTGTCTCTTACACTCTGTTACTGTCTTTTACACTCTGTTACTGTCTCTTACACTCTGCTACTGTATCTTACACTCTGCTATTGTCTCTTACACTCTGCTACTGTCTATAACACTCTCTTACACTCTGTTACTGTCTATTACACTCTGCTACTGTCTCTTACACTCTCTTACACTATGTTACACTCTCTTACACTCTGCTGCTGACTCTTACACTCTGTTACTGTCTCTGACACTCTCCTACACTCTGTTACTGTCTATTACACTCTGCTACTGTCTCTTTCACTCTCTTACACTATGTTACACTCTCTTACACTCTGCTGCTGTCTCTTACACTCTGTTACTGTCTCTTACACTCTGTTACTGTCTCTTACACTCTCTTACACTCTGTTACCGTCTCCTATACTCTGTTACTGTCTCCTATGCTCTGTCACACTCTCTTACACTCCGCTACTGTCTCATATACTCTTTTACTGTCTCTTACACAGGTTTACGATGTCTACGCGAAGAGATCCCCAAAGACGTTCACAGTATACTGAGATCATTCAGGACTATGTGATCCTAGAGGACGGTATATGCCATGTGACACTCTGGTACACTCTACTACACTCTACTACTGCCTCTTTCACTCTGCTACTGTCTCTTACACTCTGTTACTGTCTCTTACACTTTGCTACTGTATCTTACACTCTGCTATTGTCTCTTACACTCTGCTACTGTCTATAACACTCTCTTACACTCTGTTACTGTCTATTACACTCTGCTACTGTCTCTTACACTCTCTTACACTATGTTACACTCTCTTACACTCTGCTGCTGTCTCTTACACTCTGTTACTGTCTCTTACACTCTGTTACTGTCTCTTACACTCTACTACACTCTGTTACTGTCTCTTACACTCTCTTACACTCTGTTACACTCTCTTACATGCTGTTACACTCTCTTACACTCTGTTACTGTCTCTTACACTCTCTTACACTCTGCTACTCTCTCTTTCACTCTGCTTCTGTCTCTTACACCCTGCTACTGTCTCTTACGCTCTGTTACTGTCTCTTACACTCTGTTACACTCTCTTACACTCTGCTGCTGTCTCTTACACTCTTACTGTCTCTTACACTCTCTTACACTCTCCTACACTCTGCTACTGTCTCTTACACCCTCTTACACTCTGTTACTGTCTCTTACACTCTGTTACTGTCTCTTACACTCTCCTACACTATGTTGCTGTCTCTTACACTCTCTTACACTCTGTTACACTCTCTTACACTCTGTAACTGTCTCTTACACTCTCTTACACTCTGCTACTGTCTATAACACTCTCTTACACTCTGTTACTGTCCATTACACTCTGCTACTGTCTCTTACACTCTCTTACACTATGTTACACTCTGCTACAGTCTATTACACTCTGCTACTGTCTCTTACACTCTGCTATTGTCTCTTACACTCTGATACTGTCTATAACACTCTCTTACACTCTGTTACTGTCTATTACACTCTGCTACTGTCTCTTACACTCTCTTACACTCTGCTGCTGTCTATTACACTCTGCTACTGTCTCTTACACTCTGCTATTGTCTATAACACTCTGCTACTCTCTATAACACTCTCTTACACTCTCTTACTGTCTATTACACTCCGCTACTGTCTCTTACACTCTCTTACACTCTGTTACAGTCTATTACACTCTGCTACTGTCTCTTACACTCTGCTATTGTCTCTTGCACTCTGCTACTGTCTATAACACTCTCTTACACTCTGTTACTGTCTATTACACTCTGCTATTGTCTCTTACACTCTCTTACACTCTGTTACAGTCTATTACACTCTGCTACTGTCTCTTACACTCTGCTACTGTCTCTTACACTCTATTACACTCTGTTACTGTCTATTACACTCTGCTACTGTCTCTTACACTCTCTTACACTATGTTACACTCTCTTACACTCTGCTGCTGTCTCTTACACTCTGTTACTGTCTCTTACACTCCGTTACTGTCTCTTACACTCTCCTACACTCTGTTACTGTCTCTTACACTCTGTTACACTCTCTTACTGTCTCTTACACTCTGTTACACTCTCATACACGCTGTTACACTCTCTTACACTCTGTTACTGTCTCTTACACTCTGCTACTGTCTCTTACACTCTGCTACTCTCTCTTTCACTTTGCTTCTGTCTCTTACACACTGCTACTGTCTCTTACGCTCTGTTACTGTCTCTTACACTCTACTACACTCTCGTATACTCTGTTACTGTCTCTTACACTCTGTTACTGTCTCTTACACTCTGTTACTGTCTCGTACACTCTGTTACTGTCTCTTACACTCTGTTACACTCTCTTACTGTCTCTTACACTCTCTTACACTCTGCTGCTGTCTCTTACACTCTGTTACTGTCTCTTACACTCTGTTACTGTCTATTACACTCTCTTACACTCTCCTACACTCTCCTACACTCTTCTACTGTCTCTTACACCCCCTTACACTCGGTTACTGTCTCTTACACTCCCTTACACTCTGTTACACTCTCTTACATGCTGTTACACTCTCTTACACGCTGTTACACCCTCTTACACACTGTTACTGTCTCTTACACTCTCTTACACTCTGCTACTATCTCTTACACTCTGTTACTGTCTCTTACACTCTGCTACTGTCTCTTTCACTCTGCTACTGTCTCTTACACTCTGCTACTATCTCTTACGCTCTGTTACTGTCTCTTACACTCTACTACACTCTCATACACTCTGTTACTGTCTCTTACACTCTGTTACTGTCTCTTACACTCTGTTACTGTCTCTTACACTCTGCTATTGTCTCTTACACTCTGCTACTGTCTATAACACTGTCTTACACTCTGTTACTGTCTATTACACTCTGCTACTGTCTCTTTCACTCTCTTACACTATGTTACACTCTCTTACACTCTGCTGCTGTCTCTTACACTCTGTTACTGTCTCTTACACTCTGTTACTGTCTCTTACACTCTCCTACACTCTGTTACTGTCTCCTACACTCTCTTACACTCTGTTACACTCTCTTACACGCTGTTACACTCTATTACACTCTGTTAATTTCTCTTACACTCTCTTACACTCTGCTACTGTCTCTTACACTCTGCTACTCTCTCTTTCACTCTTTCTGTCTCTTACACTCTGCTTCTGTCTCTTATGCTCTGTTACTGTCTCTTATGCTCTGTTACTGTCTCTTATGCTCTGTTACTGTCTCTTACACTCTACTACACTCTCGTACACTCTGTTACTGTCTCTTACACTCTGTTACACTCTCTTACACTCTGTTACTGTCTCTTACACTCTGCTGCTGTCTCTTACACTCTGTTACTGTCTCTTACACTCTCTTACACTCTCCTACACTCTGCTACTGTCTCTTACACCCTCTTACACTCTTACTGTCTCTTACACTCTGTTACTGTCTCTTAAACTCTGCTACTGTCTATAACACTCTCTTACACTCTATTACTGTCTATTACACTCTGCTACTGTCTCTTACACTCTCTTACACTATTTTACACTCTGCTACAGTCTATTACACTCTGCTACTGTCTCTTACACTCTGCTATTGTCCCTTACACACTGCTACTGTCTATAACACTCTCTTACACTCTCTTACACTCTGCTACTGTCTCTTACACTCTGTTACTGTCTCTTACACTCTCCTACACTATGTTACTGTCTCTTACACTCTCTTACACTCTGTTACACTCTCTTACACTCTGTAACTGTCTCTTACACTCTCTTAAACCCTGCTACTGTCTATAACACTCTCGTACACTCTGTTACTGTCTATTACACTCTGCTACTGTCTCTTACACTCTCTTACACTATGTTACACTCTGCTACAGTCTATTACACTCTGCTACTGTCTCTTACACTCTGCTATTGTCTCTTACACTCTGCTACTGTCTCTTACACTCTCTTACACTCTCTTACACTCTGCTACTGTCTCTTACACCCTCTTACACTCTGTTACTGTCTCTTACACTCTCTTACACTCTGTTACACTCTCTTACACGCTGTTACACTCTCTTACACGCTGTTACACCCTCTTACACACTGTTACTGTCTCTTACACTCTCTTACACTCTGCTACTGTCTCTTACACTCTGTTACTGTTTCTTACACTCTGCTACTGTCTCTAACACTCTGCTACTGTCTCTTTCACTCTGCTACTGTCTCTTACACTCTGGTACTATCTCTTACGCTCTGTTACTGTGTCTTACACTGTACTACACTGTCATACACTCTGTTACTGTATCTTACACTATGTTACTGTCTCGTACACTCTGTTACTGTCTCTTACACTCTGTTACTGTCTCCTATACTCTGTTACTGTCTCTTACACCCTGTTACACTCTCTTACACTCTGCTACTGTCTCTTACACTCTACTACACTCTCGTACACTCTGTTACTGTCTATTACACTCTCTTACACTCTGCTGCTGTCTCTTACACTCTGTTACTGTCTCTTACACTCTGTTACTGTCTCTTACACTCCTATATCTTACACTCTACTACACTCTACTACTGTCTCTTTCACTCTGCTACTGTCTCTTTCACTCTGTTACTGTCTCTTACACTCTGTTACTGTCTCTTACACTCTGCTACTGTCTATAACACTCTCTTACACTATGTTACACTCTGCTAATGTCTCTTACACTCTGCTATTGTCTCTTACACTCTGCTACTGTCTCTTACACTCTATTACACTCTGTTACTGTCTATTACACTCTGCTACTGTCTCTTACACTCTCTTACACTATGTTACACTCTCTTACACTCTGCTGCTGTCTCTTACACTCTGTTACTGTCTCTTACACTCTGTTACTGTCTCTTACACTCTCCTACACTCTGTTACTGTCTCTTACACTCTCTTACACTCTGCTACTGTCTCTTACACTCTGCTACTCTCTCTTACACTCTGCTACTCTCTCTTACACTCTGCTACTCTCTCTTTCACTTTGCTTCTGTCTCCTACACACTGCTACTGTCTCTTACGCTCTGTTACTGTCTCTTACACTCTACTACACTCTCGTATACTCTGTTACTGTCTCTTACACTCTGTTACTGTCTCTTACACTCTCTTACACTCTGCTGCTGTCTCTTACACTCTTTTACTGTCTCTTACACTCTGTTACTGTCTATTACACTCTCTTACACTCTCCTACACTCTTCTACTGTCTCTTACACCCCCTTACACTCTGTTACTGTCTCTTACACTCCCTTACACTCTGTTACACTCTCTTACATGCTGTTACACTCTCTTACACGCTGTTACACCCTCTTACACACTGTTACTGTCTCTTACACTCTCTTACACTCTGCTACTATCTCTTACACTCTGTTACTGTCTCTTACACTCTGCTACTGTCTCTTACACTCTGCTACTGTCTCTTTCACTCTGCTACTGTCTCTTACACTGTCTTACACTATGTTACACTCTCTTACACTCTGCTGCTGTCTCATATACTCTGTTACTGTCTCTTACACAGGTTTACGATGTCTACGCGAAGAGATACCCAAAGACGTTCACAGTATACTGAGATCATTCGGGACCATGTGGTCCTAGAGGACGGTGTATGCCATGTGACTCTCTCTTACACTCTACTACACTCTACTAATGTCTCTTTCACTCTGCTACTGTCTCTTACACTCTGTTACTGTCTCTTACACTCTGTTACTGTCTCTTACACTCTGTTACAGTCTCTTACACTCTTCTACTGTATCTTACACTCTGCTATTGTCTCTTACACTCTGCAACTGTCTATAACACTCTCTTACACTCTGTTACTGTCTATTACACTATGCTACTGTCTCTTACACTCTCTTACACTCTGCTACACTCTATTACACTCTGCTACACTCTATTACACTCTGATATTGTCTCTTACACTCTGCTACTGTCTATAACACTCTCTTACACTCTGTTACTGTCTATTACACTCTGCTACTGTCTCTTACACTCTCTTACACTATGTTACACTCTGCTACAGTCTATTACACTCTGCTACTGTCTCTTACACTCTGTTACTGTCTCTTACACTATGTTACACTCTCTTACACTCTGTAACTGTCTCTTACACTCTGTTACTGTCTCCTATACTCTGTTACTGTCTCCTATACTCTGTTACACTCTCTTACACTCTGCTGCTGTCTCTTACACTCTGTTACTGTCTCTTACACTCTGTTACTGTCTCTTACACTCTCTTACACTCTCTTACACTCTCCTACACTCTGCTACTGTCTCTTACACCCTCTTACACTCTGTTACTGTCTCTTACACTCTGTTACTGTCTCTTAAACTCTGCTACTGTCTATAACACTCTCTTACACTCTGTTACTGTCTATTACACTCTGCTACTGTCTCTTACACTCTCTTACACTATGTTACACTCTGCTACAGTCTATTACACTCTGCTACTGTCTCTTACACTCTGCTATTGTCTCTTACACTCTGCTACTGTCTATAACACTCTCTTACACTCTGTTACTGTCTATTACACTCTGCTACTGTCTCTTACACTCTCTTACACTCTGCTGCTGTCTATTACACTCTGCTACTGTCTCTTACACTCTGCTGCTGTCTCTTACACTCTGTTACTGTCTATTACACTCTGCTACTGTCTCTTACACTCTCTTACACTCTGCTACTGTCTCTTACACTCTCTTACACTCTGCTGCTGTCTCTTACACTCTGTTACTGTCTCTTACACTCTGTTACACTCTCTTACACTCTGTAACTGTCTCTTACACTCTCTTACACTCTGTTACTGTCTCCTATACTCTGTTACAATTTCTTACACTCCACTACTGTCTCATATACTCTTTTACTGTCTCTTACACAGGTTTACGAGGTCTACGCGAAGAGATCCCCAAAGACGTTCACAGTATACTGAGAACATTCAGGACTATGTGATCCTAGAGGACGGTATATGCCATGTGACACTCTCTTACACTCTACTACACTCTACTACTGTCTCTTTCACTCTGCTACTGTCTCTTACACTCTGTTACTGTCTTTTACACTCTGTTACTGTCTCTTACACTCTGCTACTGTATCTTACACTCTGCTATTGTCTCTTACACTCTGCTACTGTCTATAACACTCTCTTACACTCTGTTACTGTCTATTACACTCTGCTACTGTCTCTTACACTCTCTTACACTATGTTACACTCTCTTACACTCTGCTGCTGACTCTTACACTCTGTTACTGTCTCTGACACTCTCCTACACTCTGTTACTGTCTATTACACTCTGCTACTGTCTCTTTCACTCTCTTACACTATGTTACACTCTCTTACACTCTGCTGCTGTCTCTTACACTCTGTTACTGTCTCTTACACTCTGTTACTGTCTCTTACACTCTCCTACACTCTGTTACTGTCTCTTACACTCTCTTACACTCTGTTACACTCTCTTACACGCTGTTACACTCTCCTACACTCTGTTACTGTCTATTACACTCTGCTACTGTCTCTTTCACTCTCTTACACTATGTTACACTCTCTTACACTCTGCTGCTGTCTCTTACACTCTGTTACTGTCTCTTACACTCTGTTACTGTCTCTTACACTCTCTTACACTCTGTTACCGTCTCCTATACTCTGTTACTGTCTCCTATGCTCTGTCACACTCTCTTACACTCCGCTACTGTCTCATATACTCTTTTACTGTCTCTTACACAGGTTTACGATGTCTACGCGAAGAGATCCCCAAAGACGTTCACAGTATACTGAGATCATTCAGGACTATGTGATCCTAGAGGACGGTATATGCCATGTGACACTCTGGTACACTCTACTACACTCTACTACTGCCTCTTTCACTCTGCTACTGTCTCTTACACTCTGTTACTGTCTCTTACACTTTGCTACTGTATCTTACACTCTGCTATTGTCTCTTACACTCTGCTACTGTCTATAACACTCTCTTACACTCTGTTACTGTCTATTACACTCTGCTACTGTCTCTTTCACTCTCTTACACTATGTTACACTCTCTTACACTCTGCTGCTGTCTCTTACACTCTGTTACTGTCTCTTACACTCTCTTACACTCTGTTACACTCTCTTACATGCTGTTACACTCTCTTACACTCTGTTACTGTCTCTTACACTCTCTTACACTCTGCTACTGTCTCTTACACTCTGCTACTGTCTCTTACACTCTGCTACTCTCTCTTTCACTCTGCTTATGTCTCTTACACTCTGCTACTGTCTCTTACACTCTCCTACACTATGTTACTGTCTCTTACACTCTCTTACACTCTGTTACACTCTGCTGCTGTCTCTTACACTCTGTTACTGTCTCTTACACTCTTACTGTCTCTTACACTCTCTTACACTCTCCTACACTCTGCTACTGTCTCTTACACCCTCTTACACTCTGTTACTGTCTCTTACACTCTGTTACTGTCTCTTACACTCTCCTACACTATGTTACTGTCTCTTACACTCTCTTACACTCTGTTACACTCTCTTACACTCTGTAACTGTCTCTTACACTCTCTTACACTCTGCTACTGTCTATAACACTCTCTTACACTCTGTTACTGTCCATTACACTCTGCTACTGTCTCTTACACTCTCTTACACTATGTTACACTCTGCTACAGTCTATTACACTCTGCTACTGTCTCTTACACTCTGCTATTGTCTCTTACACTCTGATACTGTCTATAACACTCTCTTACACTCTGTTACTGTCTATTACACTCTGCTACTGTCTCTTACACTCTCTTACACTCTGCTGCTGTCTATTACACTCTGCTACTGTCTCTTACACTCTGCTATTGTCTATAACACTCTGCTACTGTCTATAACACTCTCTTACACTCTCTTACTGTCTATTACACTCCGCTACTGTCTCTTACACTCTCTTACACTCTGTTACACTCTGTTACAGTCTATTACACTCTGCTACTGTCTCTTACACTCTGCTATTGTCTCTTGCACTCTGCTACTGTCTATAACACTCTCTTACACTCTGTTACTGTCTATTACACTCTGCTACTGTCTCTTACACTCTATTACACTCTGTTACTGTCTATTACACTCTGCTACTGTCTCTGCACTCTGCTACTGTCTCTTACACTCTATTACACTTTGTTACTGTCTATTACACTCTGCTACTGTCTCTTACACTCTCTTACACTATGTTACACTCTCTTACACTCTGCTGCTGTCTCTTACACTCTGTTACTGTCTCTTACACTCCGTTACTGTCTCTTACACTCTCCTACACTCTGTTACTGTCTCTTACACTCTGTTACACTCTCTTACTGTCTCTTACACTCTGTTACACTCTCTTACACGCTGTTACACTCTCTTACACTATGTTACTGTCTCTTACACTCTTACACTCTGCTACGGTCTCTTACACTCTGCTACTGTCTCTTACACTCTGCTACTCTCTCTTTCACTTTGCTTCTGTCTCTTACACACTGCTACTGTCTCTTACGCTCTGTTACTGTCTCTTACACTCTACTACACTCTCGTATACTCTGTTACTGTCTCTTACACTCTGTTACTGTCTCGTACACTCTGTTACTGTCTCGTACACTCTGTTACTGTCTCTTACACTCTGTTACACTCTCTTACACTCTGTTACTGTCTCTTACACTCTTACACTCTGCTGCTGTCTCTTACACTCTGTTACTGTCTCTTACACTCTGTTACTGTCTCTTACACTCTGTTACTGTCTATTACACTCTGCTACTGTCTCTTACACTCTGTTACTGTCTATTACACTCTGCTACTGTCTCTTACACTCTCTTACACTATGTTACACTCTCTTACATTCTGCTGCTGTCTCTTACACTCTGTTACTGTCTCTTACACTCCGTTACTGTCTCTTACACTCTCCTACACTCTGTTACTGTCTCTTACACTCTGTTACACTCTCTTACTGTCTCTTACACTCTGTTACACTATCTTACACGCTGTTACACTCTCTTACACTCTGTTACTGTCTCTTACACTCTTACACTCTGCTACTGTCTCTTACACTCTGCTACTGTCTCTTACACTCTGCTACTCTCTCTTTCACTTTGCTTCTGTCTCTTACACACTGCTACTGTCTCTTACGCTCTGTTACTGTCTCTTACACTCTACTACACTCTCGTATACTCTGTTACTGTCTCTTACACTCTGTTACTGTCTCTTACACGCTGTTACTGTCTCGTACACTCTGTTACTGTCTCTTACACTCTGTTACACTCTCTTACTGTCTCTTACACTCTCTTACACTCTGCTGCTGTCTCTTACACTCTGTTACTGTCTCTTACACTCTGTTACTGTCTATTACACTCTCTTACACTCTCCTACACTCTCCTACACTCTTCTACTGTCTCTTACACCCCCTTACACTCTGTTACTGTCTCTTACACTCCCTTACACTCTGTTACACTCTCTTACATGCTGTTACACTCTCTTACACGCTGTTACACCCTCTTACACACTGTTACTGTCTCTTACACTCTCTTACACTCTGCTACTATCTCTTACACTCTGTTACTGTCTCTTACACTCTGCTACTGTCTCTTTCACTCTGCTACTGTCTCTTACACTCTGCTACTATCTCTTACGCTCTGTTACTGTCTCTTACACTCTACTACACTCTCATACACTCTGTTACTGTCTCTTACACTATGTTACTGTCTCTTACACTCTGTTACTGTCTCTTACACTCTGCTATTGTCTCTTACACTCTGCTACTGTCTATAACACTGTCTTACACTCTGTTACTGTCTATTACACTCTGCTACTGTCTCTTTCACTCTCTTACACTATGTTACACTCTCTTACACTCTGCTGCTGTCTCTTACACTCTGTTACTGTCTCTTACACTCTCCTACACTCTGTTACTGTCTCCTACACTCTCTTACACTCTGTTACACTCTCTTACACGCTGTTACACTCTATTACACTCTGTTAATTTCTCTTACACTCTCTTACACTCTGCTACTGTCTCTTACACTCTGCTACTCTCTCTTTCACTCTGTTTCTGTCTCTTACACTCTGCTTCTGTCTCTTATGCTCTGTTACTGTCTCTTATGCTCTGTTACTGTCTCTTACACTCTACTACACTCTCGTACACTCTGTTACTGTCTCTTACACTCTGTTACACTCTCTTACACTCTGTTACTGTCTCTTACACTCTGCTGCTGTCTCTTACACTCTGTTACTGTCTCTTACACTCTCTTACACTCTCCTACACTCTGCTACTGTCTCTTACACCCTCTTACACTCTTACTGTCTCTTAAACTCTGCTACTGTCTATAACACTCTCTTACACTCTATTACTGTCTATTACACTCTGCTACTGTCTCTTACACTCTCTTACACTATTTTACACTCTGCTACAGTCTATTACACTCTGCTACTGTCTCTTACACTCTGCTACTGTCTCTTACACTCTGCTATTGTCCCTTACACTCTGCTACTGTCTATAACACTCTCTTACACTCTCTTACACTCTGCTACTGTCTCTTACACTCTGTTACTGTCTCTTACACTCTCCTACACTATGTTACTGTCTCTTACACTCTCTTACACTCTGTTACACTCTCTTACACTCTGTAACTGTCTCTTACACTCTCTTACACTCTGCTACTGTCTATAACACTCTCTTACACTCTGTTACTGTCTATTACACTCTGCTACTGTCTCTTACACTCTCTTACACTATGTTACACTCTGCTACAGTCTATTACACTCTGCTACTGTCTCTTACACTCTGCTATTGTCTCTTACACTCTGCTACTGTCTATAACACTCTCTTACACTCTGTTACTGTCTATTACACTCTGCTACTGTCTCTTACACTCTCTTACACTCTGCTGCTGTCTATTACACTCTGCTACTGTCTCTTACACTCTGCTATTGTCTCTTACACTCTGCTACTGTCTATAACACTCTCTTACACTCTGTTACTGTCTATTACACTCTGCTACAGTCTCTTACACTCTCTTACACTATGTTACACTCTGCTCCAGTCTATTACACTCTGCTATTGTCTCTTACACTCTGCTACTGTCTATAACACTCTCTTACACTCTGTTACTGTCTATTACACTCTGCGACTGTCTCTTCAACTCTCTTACACTCTTCTACTGTCTCTTACACTCTGTTACTGTCTCTTACACTATGTTACACTCTCTTACACTCTGTAACTGTCTCTTACACTCTCTTACACTCTGTTACTGTCTCCTATACTCTGTTACTGTCTCCTATACTCTGTTACACTCTCTTACACTCTGCTGCTGTCTCTTACACTCTGTTACTGTCTCTTACACTCTGTTACTGTCTCTTACACTCTCTTACACTCTCCTACACTCTGCTACTGTCTCTTACACCCTCTTACACTCTGTTACTGTCTCTTACACTCTCTTACACTCTGCTGCTGTCTATTACACTCTGCTACTGTCTCTTACACTCTCTTACACTCTGCTGCTGTCTATTACACTCTGCTACTGTCTCTTACACTCTGCTATTGTCTATAACACTCTGCTACTGTCTATAACACTCTCTTACACTCTGTTACTGTCTATTACACTCTGCTACTGTCTCTCACACTCTCTTACACTCTGCTGCTGTCTCTTACACTCTGTTACTGTCTCTTACACTCTGTTACACTCTCTTACACTCTCTTACACTCTGTAACTGTCTCTTACACTCTCTTACACTCTGTTACTGTCTCCTATACTCTGTTACACTTTCTTACACTCCACTACTGTCTCATATACTCTTTTACTGTCTCTTACACAGGTTTACGAGGTCTACGCGAAGAGATCCCCAAAGACGTTCACAGTATACTGAGATCATTCAGGACTATGTGATCCTAGAGGACGGTATATGCCATGTGACACTCTCTTACACTCTACTACACTCTACTACTGTCTCTTTCACTCTGCTACTGTCTCTTACACTCTGTTACTGTCTTTTACACTCTGTTACTGTCTCTTACACTCTGCTACTGTATCTTACACTCTGCTATTGTCTCTTACACTCTGCTACTGTCTATAACACTCTCTTACACTCTGTTACTGTCTATTACACTCTGCTACTGTCTCTTACACTCTCTTACACTATGTTACACTCTCTTACACTCTGCTGCTGACTCTTACACTCTGTTACTGTCTCTGACACTCTCCTACACTCTGTTACTGTCTATTACACTCTGCTACTGTCTCTTTCACTCTCTTACACTATGTTACACTCTCTTACACTATGTTACACTCTCTTACACTCTGCTGCTGTCTCTTACACTCTGTTACTGTCTCTTACACTCTGTTACTGTCTCTTACACTCTCCTACACTCTGTTACTGTCTCTTACACTCTCTTACACTCTGTTACACTCTCTTACACGCTGTTACACTCTCCTACACTCTGTTACTGTCTATTACACTCTGCTACTGTCTCTTTCACTCTCTTACACTATGTTACACTCTCTTACACTCTGCTGCTGTCTCTTACACTCTGTTACTGTCTCTTACACTCTGTTACTGTCTCTTACACTCTGTTACTGTCTCTTACACTCTCTTACACTCTGTTACCGTCTCCTATACTCTGTTACTGTCTCCTATGCTCTGTCACACTCTCTTACACTCCGCTACTGTCTCATATACTCTTTTACTGTCTCTTACACAGGTTTACGATGTCTACGCGAAGAGATCCCCAAAGACGTTCACAGTATACTGAGATCATTCAGGACTATGTGATCCTAGAGGACGGTATATGCCATGTGACACTCTGGTACACTCTACTACACTCTACTACTGCCTCTTTCACTCTGCTACTGTCTCTTACACTCTGTTATTGTCTCTTACACTTTGCTACTGTATCTTACACTCTGCTATTGTCTCTTACACTCTGCTACTGTCTATAACACTCTCTTACACTCTGTTACTGTCTATTACACTCTGCTACTGTCTCTTACACTCTCTTACACTATGTTACACTCTCTAACACTCTGCTGCTGTCTCTTACACTCTGTTACTGTCTCTTACACTCCGTTACTGTCTCTTACACTCTCCTACACTCTGTTACTGTCTCTTACACTCTGTTACACTCTCTTACTGTCTCTTACACGCTGTTACACTCTCTTACACTCTGTTACTGTCTTTTACACTCTTACACTCTGCTACTGTCTCTTACGCTCTGTTACTGTCTCTTACACTCTACTACACTCTCGTATACTCTGTTACTGTCTCTTACACTCTGTTACTGTCTCGTACACTCTGTTACTGTCTCTTACACTCTGTTACACTCTCTTACACTCTGTTACTGTCTCTTACACTCTTACACTCTGCTGCTGTCTCTTACACTCTGTTACTGTCTCTTACACTCTGTTACTGTCTATTACACTCTGCTACTGTCTCTTACACTCTGCTATTGTCTCTTGCACTATGCTACTGTCTATAACACTCTCTTACACTCTGTTACTGTCTATTACACTCTGCTATTGTCTCTTACACTCTCTTACACTCTGTTACACTCTGCTACAGTCTATTACACTCTGCTACTGTCTCTTACACTCTGCTATTGTCTCTTACACTCTGCTACTGTCTCTTACACTCTATTACACTCTGTTACTGTCTATTACACTCTGCTACTGTCTCTTACACTCCCTTACACTATGTTACACTCTCTTACACTCTGCTGCTGTCTCTTACACTCTGTTACTGTCTCTTACACTCCGTTACTGTCTCTTACACTCTCCTACACTCTGTTACTGTCTCTTACACTCTGTTACACTCTCTTACTGTCTCTTACACTCTGTTACACTCTCTTACACGCTGTTACACTCTCTTACACTCTGTTACTGTCTCTTACACTCTGCTACTGTCTCTTACACTCTGCTACTCTCTCTTTCACTTTGCTTCTGTCTCTTACACACTGCTACTGTCTCTTACGCTCTGTTACTGTCTCTTACACTCTACTACACTCTCGTATACTCTGTTACTGTCTCTTACACTCTGTTACTGTCTCTTACACTCTGTTACTGTCTCTTACACTCTGTTACACTCTCTTACACTCTGTTACTGTCTCTTACACTCTCTTACACTCTGTTACTGTCTATTACACTCTCTTACACTCTCCTACACTCTCCTACTGTCTCTTACACCCCCTTACACTCTGTTACTGTCTCTTACACTCCCTTACACTCTGTTACACTCTCTTACATGCTGTTACACTCTCTTACACGCTGTTACACCCTCTTACACACTGTTACTGTCTCTTACACTCTCTTACACTCTGCTACTATCTCTTACACTCTGTTACTGTCTCTTACACTCTGCTACTGTCTCTTTCACTCTGCTACTGTCCCTTACACTCTGCTACTATCTCTTACGCTCTGTTACTGTCTCTTACACTCTACTACACTCTCATACACTCTGTTACTGTCTCTTACACTCTGTTACTGTCTCTTACACTCTGCTATTGTCTCTTACACTCTGCTACTGTCTATAACACTGTCTTACACTCTGTTACTGTCTATTACACTCTGCTACTGTCTCTTTCACTCTCTTACACTATGTTACACTCTCTTACACTCTGCTGCTGTCTCTTACACTCTGTTACTGTCTCTTACACTCTCCTACACTCTGTTACTGTCTCCTACACTCTCTTACACTCAGTTACACTCTCTTACACGCTGTTACACTCTATTACACTCTGTTAATTTCTCTTACACTCTCTTACACTCTGCTACTGTCTCTTACACTCTGCTACTCTCTCTTTCACTCTGTTTCTGTCTCTTACACTCTGCTTCTGTCTCTTATGCTCTGTTACTGTCTCTTATGCTCTGTTACTGTCTCTTACACTCTACTACACTCTCGTACACTCTGTTACTGTCTCTTACACTCTGTTACACTCTCTTACACTCTGTTACTGTCTCTTACACTCTGCTGCTGTCTCTTACACTCTGTTACTGTCTCTTACACTCTCTTACACTCTCCTACACTCTGCTACTGTCTCTTACACCCTCTTACACTCTTACTGTCTCTTACACTCTGTTACTGTCTCTTAAACTCTGCTACTGTCTATAACACTCTCTTACACTCTATTACTGTCTATTACACTCTGCTACTGTCTCTTACACTCTCTTACACTATTTTACACTCTGCTACAGTCTATTACACTCTGCTACTGTCTCTTACACTCTGCTATTGTCCCTTACACTCTGCTACTGTCTATAACACTCTCTTACACTCTCTTACACTCTGCTACTGTCTCTTACACTCTGTTACTGTCTCTTACACTCTCCTACACTATGTTACTGTCTCTTACACTCTCTTACACTCTGTTACACTCTCTTACACTCTGTAACTGTCTCTTACACTCTCTTACACTCTGCTACTGTCTATAACACTCTCTTACACTCTGTTACTGTCTATTACACTCTGCTACTGTCTCTTACACTCTCTTACACTATGTTACACTCTGCTACAGTCTATTACACTCTGCTATTGTCTCTTACACTCTGCTACTGTCTATAACACTCTCTTACACTCTGTTACTGTCTATTACACTCTGCTACTGTCTCTTACACTCTCTTACACTCTGCTGCTGTCTATTAAACTCTGCTACTGTCTCTTACACTCTGCTATTGTCTCTTACACTCTGCTACTGTCTATAACACTCTCTTACACTCTGTTACTGTCTATTACACTCTGCTACAGTCTCTTACACTGTCTTACACTATGCTACACTCTGCTCCAGTCTATTACACTCTGCTATTGTCTCTTACACTCTGCTACTGTCTATAACACTCTCTTACACTCTGTTACTGTCTATTACACTCTGCGACTGTCTCTTCAACTCTCTTACACTCTTCTGCTGTCTCTTACACTCTGTTACTGTCTCTTACACTATGTTACACTCTCTTACACTCTGTAACTGTCTCTTACACTCTCTTACACTCTGTTACTGTCTCCTATACTCTGTTACTGTCTCCTATACTCTGTTACACTCTCTGACACTCTGCTGCTGTCTCTTACACTCTGTTACTGTCTCTTACACTCTGTTACTGTCTTTTACACTCTCTTACACTCTCTTACACTCTCCTACTGTCTCTTACACCCTCTTACACTCTGTTACTGTCTCTTACACTCTGTTACTGTCTCTTAAACTCTGCTACTGTCTATAACACTCTCGTACACTCTGTTACTGTCTATTACACTCTGCTACTGTCTCTTACACTCTCTTACACTATGTTACACTCTGCTACAGTCTATTACACTCTGCTACTGTCTCTTACACTCTGCTATTGTCTCTTACACTTTGCTACTGTCTCTTACACTCTGCTACTGTCTATAACACTCTCTTACACTCTGTTACTGTCTATTACACTCTGCTACTGTCTCTTACACTCTCTTACACTGTTACACTCTGCTACAGTCTATTACACTCTGCTACTGTCTCTTACACTCTGCTACTGTCTATAACACTCTCTTACACTCTCTTACACTCTGCTACTGTCTCTTACACCCTCTTACACTCTGTTACTGTCTCTTACACTCTCTTACACTCTGTTACACTCTCTTACACGCTGTTACACTCTCTTACACGCTGTTACACCCTCTTACACACTGTTACTGTCTCTTACACTCTCTTACACTCTGCTACTGTCTCTTACACTCTGTTACTGTTTCTTACACTCTGCTACTGTCTCTAACACTCTGCTACTGTCTCTTTCACTCTGCTACTGTCTCTTACACTCTGCTACTATCTCTTACGCTCTGTTACTGTGTCTTACACTGTACTACACTGTCATACACTCTGTTACTGTATCTTACACTATGTTACTGTCTCGTACACTCTGTTACTGTCTCTTACACTCTGTTACTGTCTCCTATACTCTGTTACTGTCTCTTACACCCTGTTACACTCTCTTACACTCTGCTACTGTCTCTTACACTCTACTACACTCTCGTACACTCTGTTACTGTCTATTACACTCTCTTACACTCTGCTGCTGTCTCTTACACTCTGTTACTGTCTCTTACACTCTGTTACTGTCTCTTACACTCCTATATCTTACACTCTACTACACTCTACTACTGTCTCTTTCACTCTGCTACTGTCTCTTTCACTCTGTTACTGTCTCTTACACTCTGTTACTGTCTCTTACACTCTGCTACTGTCTATAACACTCTCTTACACTATGTTACACTCTGCTACTGTCTCTTACACTCTGCTATTGTCTCTTACACTCTGCTACTGTCTCTTACACTCTATTACACTCTGTTACTGTCTATTACACTCTGCTACTGTCTCTTACACTCTCTTACACTATGTTACACTCTCTTACACTCTGCTGCTGTCTCTTACACTCTGTTACTGTCTCTTACACTCTGTTACTGTCTCTTACACTCTCCTACACTCTGTTACTGTCTCTTACACTCTCTTACACTCTGCTACTGTCTCTTACACTCTGCTACTGTCTCTTACACTCTGCTACTCTCTCTTTCACTTTGCTTCTGTCTCCTACACACTGCTACTGTCTCTTACGCTCTGTTACTGTCTCTTACACTCTACTACACTCTCGTGTACTCTGTTACTGTCTCTTACACTCTGTTACTGTCTCTTACACTCTCTTACACTCTGCTGCTGTCTCTTACACTCTTTTACTGTCTCTTACACTCTGTTACTGTCTATTACACTCTCTTACACTCTCTTACACTCTCCTACACTCTTCTACTGTCTCTTACACCCCCTTACACTCTGTTACTGTCTCTTACACTCCCTTACACTCTGTTACACTCTCTTACATGCTGTTACACTCTCTTACACGCTGTTACACCCTCTTACACACTGTTACTGTCTCTTACACTCTCTTACACTCTGCTACTATCTCTTACACTCTGTTACTGTCTCTTACACTCTGCTACTGTCTCTTACACTCTGCTACTGTCTCTTTCACTCTGCTACTGTCTCTTACACTGTCTTACACTATGTTACACTCTCTTACACTCTGCTGCTGTCTCATATACTCTGTTACTGTCTCTTACACAGGTTTACGATGTCTACGCGAAGAGATACCCAAAGACGTTCACAGTATACTGAGATCATTCGGGACCATGTGGTCCTAGAGGACGGTGTATGCCATGTGACTCTCTCTTACACTCTACTACACTCTACTAATGTCTCTTTCACTCTGCTACTGTCTCTTACACTCTGTTACTGTCTCTTACACTCTGTTACTGTCTCTTACACTCTGTTACAGTCTCTTACACTCTTCTACTGTATCTTACACTCTGCTATTGTCTCTTACACTCTGCAACTGTCTATAACACTCTCTTACACTCTGTTACTGTCTATTACACTCTGCTACTGTCTCTTACACTCGCTTACACTCTGCTACACTCTATTACACTCTGCTACACTCTATTACACTCTGCTATTGTCTCTTACACTCTGCTACTGTCTATAACACTCTCTTACACTCTGTTACTGTCTATTACACTCTGCTACTGTCTCTTACACTCTCTTACACTATGTTACACTCTGCTACAGTCTATTACACTCTGCTACTGTCTCTTACACTCTGTAACTGTCTCTTACACTCTCTTACACTCTATTACTGTCTCCTATACTCTGTTACTGTCTCCTATACTCTGTTACACTCTCTTACACTCTGCTGCTGTCTCTTACACTCTGTTACTGTCTCTTACACTCTGTTACTGTCTCTTACACTCTGTTACTGTCTCTTACACTCTCTTACACTCTCTTACACTCTCCTACACTCTGCTACTGTCTCTTACACCCTCTTACACTCTGTTACTGTCTCTTACACTCTGTTACTGTCTCTTAAACTCTGCTACTGTCTATAACACTCTCTTACACTCTGTCACTGTCTATTACACTCTGCTACTGTCTATAACACTCTCTTACACTATGTTACACTCTGCTACTGTCTCTTACACTCTGCTATTGTCTCTTACACTCTGCTACTGTCTCTTACACTCTATTACACTCTGTTACTGTCTATTACACTCTGCTACTGTCTCTTACACTCTCTTACACTATGTTACACTCTCTTACACTCTGCTGCTGTCTCTTACACTCTGTTACTGTCTCTTACACTCTGTTACTGTCTCTTACACTCTCCTACACTCTGTTACTGTGTCTTACACTCTCTTACACTCTGCTACTGTCTCTTACACTCTGCTACTGTCTCTTACACTCTGCTACTCTCTCTTTCACTTTGCTTCTGTCTCCTACACACTGCTACTGTCTCTTACGCTCTGTTACTGTCTCTTACACTCTACTACACTCTCGTGTACTCTGTTACTGTCTCTTACACTCTGTTACTGTCTCTTACACTCTCTTACACTCTGCTGCTGTCTCTTACACTCTTTTACTGTCTCTTACACTCTGTTACTGTCTATTACACTCTCTTACACTCTCTTACACTCTCCTACACTCTTCTACTGTCTCTTACACCCCCTTACACTCTGTTACTGTCTCTTACACTCCCTTACACTCTGTTACACTCTCTTACATGCTGTTACACTCTCTTACACGCTGTTACACCCTCTTACACACTGTTACTGTCTCTTACACTCTCTTACACTCTGCTACTATCTCTTACACTCTGTTACTGTCTCTTACACTCTGCTACTGTCTCTTACACTCTGCTACTGTCTCTTTCACTCTGCTACTGTCTCTTACACTGTCTTACACTATGTTACACTCTCTTACACTCTGCTGCTGTCTCATATACTCTGTTACTGTCTCTTACACAGGTTTACGATGTCTACGCGAAGAGATACCCAAAGACGTTCACAGTATACTGAGATCATTCGGGACCATGTGGTCCTAGAGGACGGTGTATGCCATGTGACTCTCTCTTACACTCTACTACACTCTACTAATGTCTCTTTCACTCTGCTACTGTCTCTTACACTCTGTTACTGTCTCTTACACTCTGTTACTGTCTCTTACACTCTGTTACAGTCTCTTACACTCTTCTACTGTATCTTACACTCTGCTATTGTCTCTTACACTCTGCAACTGTCTATAACACTCTCTTACACTCTGTTACTGTCTATTACACTCTGCTACTGTCTCTTACACTCGCTTACACTCTGCTACACTCTATTACACTCTGCTACACTCTATTACACTCTGCTATTGTCTCTTACACTCTGCTACTGTCTATAACACTCTCTTACACTCTGTTACTGTCTATTACACTCTGCTACTGTCTCTTACACTCTCTTACACTATGTTACACTCTGCTACAGTCTATTACACTCTGCTACTGTCTCTTACACTCTGTAACTGTCTCTTACACTCTCTTACACTCTGTTACTGTCTCCTATACTCTGTTACTGTCTCCTATACTCTGTTACACTCTCTTACACTCTGCTGCTGTCTCTTACACTCTGTTACTGTCTCTTACACTCTGTTACTGTCTCTTACACTCTGTTACTGTCTCTTACACTCTCTTACACTCTCTTACACTCTCCTACACTCTGCTACTGTCTCTTACACCCTCTTACACTCTGTTACTGTCTCTTACACTCTGTTACTGTCTCTTAAACTCTGCTACTGTCTATAACACTCTCTTACACTCTGTCACTGTCTATTACACTCTGCTACTGTCTCTTACACTCTCTTACACTATGTTACACTCTGCTACAGTCTATTACACTCTGCTACTGTCTCTTACACTCTGCTATTGTCTCTTACACTCTGCTACTGTCTATAACACTCTCTTACACTCTGTTACTGTCTATTACACTCTGCTACTGTCTCTCACACTCTCTTACACTCTGCTGCTGTCTCTTACACTCTGTTACTGTCTCTTACACTCTGTTACACTCTCTTACACTCTCTTACACTCTCTTACACTCTGTAACTGTCTCTTACACTCTCTTACACTCTGTTACTGTCTCCTATACTCTGTTACACTTTCTTACACTCCACTACTGTCTCATATACTCTTTTACTGTCTCTTTCACAGGTTTACGAGGTCTACGCGAAGAGATCCCCAAAGACGTTCACAGTATACTGAGATCATTCAGGACTATGTGATCCTAGAGGACGGTATATGCCATGTGACACTCTCTTACACTCTACTACTGTCTCTTTCACTCTGCTACTGTCTCTTACACTCTGTTACTGTCTTTTACACTCTGTTACTGTCTCTTACACTCTGCTACTGTATCTTACACTCTGCTATTGTCTCTTACACTCTGCTACTGTCTATAACACTCTCTTACACTCTGTTACTGTCTATTACACTCTGCTACTGTCTCTTACACTCTCTTACACTATGTTACACTCTCTTACACTCTGCTGCTGACTCTTACACTCTGTTACTGTCTCTGACACTCTCCTACACTCTGTTACTGTCTATTACACTCTGCTACTGTCTCTTTCACTCTCTTACACTATGTTACACTCTCTTACACTCTGCTGCTGTCTCTTACACTCTGTTACTGTCTCTTACACTCTGTTACTGTCTCTTACACTCTCTTACACTCTGTTACCGTCTCCTATACTCTGTTACTGTCTCCTATGCTCTGTCACACTCTCTTACACTCCGCTACTGTCTCATATACTCTTTTACTGTCTCTTACACAGGTTTACGATGTCTACGCGAAGAGATCCCCAAAGACGTTCACAGTATATTGAGATCACTCAGGACTATGTGATCCTAGAGGACGGTATATGCCATGTGACACTCTGGTACACTCTACTACACTCTACTACTGCCTCTTTCACTCTGCTACTGTCTCTTACACTCTGTTACTGTCTCTTACACGTTGCTACTGTATCTTACACTCTGCTATTGTCTCTTACACTCTGCTACTGTCTATAACACTCTCTTACACTCTGTTACTGTCTATTACACTCTGCTACTGTCTCTTTCACTCTCTTACACTATGTTACACTCTCTTACACTCTGCTGCTGTCTCTTACACTCTGTTACTGTCTCTTACACTCTGTTACTGTCTCTTACACTCTACTACACTCTGTTACTGTCTCTTACACTCTCTTACACTCTGTTACACTCTCTTACATGCTGTTACACTCTCTTACACTCTGTTACTGTCTCTTACACTCTGCTACTGTCTCTTACACTCTGCTACTGTCTCTTACACTCTGCTACTCTCTCTTTCACTCTGCTTCTGTCTCTTACACTCTGCTACTGTCTCTTACGCTCTGTTACTGTCTCTTACACTCTGTTACACTCTCTTACACTCTGCTGCTGTCTCTTACACTCTGTTACTGTCTCTTACACTCTTACTGTCTCTTACACTCTCTTACACTCTCCTACACTCTGCTACTGTCTCTTACACCCTCTTACACTCTGTTACTGTCTCTTACACTCTGTTACTGTCTCTTACACTCTCCTACACTATGTTACTGTCTCTTACACTCTCTTACACTCTCTTACACTCTGTAACTGTCTCTTACACTCTCTTACACTCTGCTACTGTCTATAACACTCTCTTACACTCTGTTACTGTCCATTACACTCTGCTACTGTCTCTTACACTCTCTTACACTATGTTACACTCTGCTACAGTCTATTACACTCTGCTACTGTCTCTTACACTCTGCTATTGTCTCTTACACTCTGATACTGTCTATAACACTCTCTTACACTCTGTTACTGTCTATTACACTCTGCTACTGTCTCTTACACTCTCTTACACTCTGCTGCTGTCTATTACACTCTGCTACTGTCTCTTACACTCTGCTACTGTCTATAACACTCTCTTACACTCTGTTACTGTCTATTACACTCCGCTACTGTCTCTTACACTATCTTACACTCTCTTACACTCTGTTACAGTCTATTACACTCTGCTACTGTCTCTTACACTCTGCTATTGTCTCTTGCACTCTGCTACTGTCTATAACACTCTCTTACACTCTGTTACTGTCTATTACACTCTGCTATTGTCTCTTACACTCTCTTACACTCTGTTACACTCTGCTACAGTCTATTACACTCTGCTACTGTCTCTTACACTCTGCTACTGTCTCTTACACTCTATTACACTCTGTTACTGTCTATTACACTCTGCTACTGTCTCTTACACTCTCTTACACTATGTTACACTCTCTAACACTCTGCTGCTGTCTCTTACACTCTGTTACTGTCTCTTACACTCCGTTACTGTCTCTTACACTCTCCTACACTCTGTTACTGTCTCTTACACTCTGTTACACTCTCTTACTGTCTCTTACACGCTGTTACACTCTCTTACACTCTGTTACTGTCTTTTACACTCTTACACTCTGCTACTGTCTCTTACGCTCTGTTACTGTCTCTTACACTCTACTACACTCTCGTATACTCTGTTACTGTCTCTTACACTCTGTTACTGTCTCGTACATTCTGTTACTGTCTCTTACACTCTGTTACACTCTCTTACACTCTGTTACTGTCTCTTACACTCTTACACTCTGCTGCTGTCTCTTACACTCTGTTACTGTCTCTTACACTCTGTTACTGTCTATTACACTCTGCTACTGTCTCTTACACTCTGCTATTGTCTCTTGCACTATGCTACTGTCTATAACACTCTCTTACACTCTGTTACTGTCTATTACACTCTGCTATTGTCTCTTACACTCTCTTACACTCTGTTACACTCTGCTACAGTCTATTACACTCTGCTACTGTCTCTTACACTCTGCTATTGTCTCTTACACTCTGCTACTGTCTCTTACACTCTATTACACTCTGTTACTGTCTATTACACTCTGCTACTGTCTCTTACACTATGTTACACTCTCTTACACTATGTTACACTCTCTTACACTCTGCTGCTGTCTCTTACACTCTGTTACTGTCTCTTACACTCCGTTACTGTCTCTTACACTCTCCTACACTCTGTTACTGTCTCTTACACTCTGTTACACTCTCTTACTGTCTCTTACACTCTGTTACACTCTCTTACACGCTGTTACACTCTCTTACACTCTGTTACTGTCTCTTACACTCTGCTACTGTCTCTTACACTCTGCTACTCTCTCTTTCACTTTGCTTCTGTCTCTTACACACTGCTACTGTCTCTTACGCTCTGTTACTGTCTCTTACACTCTACTACACTCTCGTATACTCTGTTACTGTCTCTTACACTCTGTTACTGTCTCTTACACTCTGTTACTGTCTCTTACACTCTGTTACACTCTCTTACACTCTGTTACTGTCTCTTACACTCTCTTACACTCTGCTGCTGTCTCTTACACTCTGTTACTGTCTCTTACACTCTGTTACTGTCTATTACACTCTGCTACTGTCTCTTACACTCTGCTATTGTCTCTTACACTCTGCTATTGTCCCTTACACTCTGCTACTGTCTATAACACTCTCTTACACTCTCTTACACTCTGCTACTGTCTCTTACACTCTGTTACTGTCTCTTACACTCTCCTACACTATGTTACTGTCTCTTACACTCTCTTACACTCTGCTATTGTCCCTTACACTCTGCTACTGTCTATAACACTCTCTTACACTCTCTTACACTCTGCTACTGTCTCTTACACTCTGTTACTGTCTCTTACACTCTCCTACACTATGTTACTGTCTCTTACACTCTCTTACGCTCTGTTACTGTCTCTTACACTCTGTTACACTCTCTTACACTCTGCTGCTGTCTCTTACACTCTGTTACTCTCTCTTACACTCTTACTGTCTCTTACACTCTCTTACACTCTCCTACACTCTGCTACTGTCTCTTACACCCTCTTACACTCTGTTACTGTCTCTTACACTCTGTTACTGTCTCTTACACTCTCCTACACTATGTTACTGTCTCTTACACTCTCTTACACTCTCTTACACTCTGTAACTGTCTCTTACACTCTCTTACACTCTGCTACTGTCTATAACACTCTCTTACACTCTGTTACTGTCCATTACACTCTGCTACTGTCTCTTACACTCTCTTACACTATGTTACACTCTGCTACAGTCTATTACACTCTGCTACTGTCTCTTACACTCTGCTATTGTCTCTTACACTCTGATACTGTCTATAACACTCTCTTACACTCTGTTACTGTCTATTACACTCTGCTACTGTCTCTTACACTCTCTTACACTCTGCTGCTGTCTATTACACTCTGCTACTGTCTCTTACACTCTGCTACTGTCTATAACACTCTCTTACACTCTGTTACTGTCTATTACACTCCGCTACTGTCTCTTACACTCTCTTACACTCTCTTACACTCTGTTACAGTCTATTACACTCTGCTACTGTCTCTTACACTCTGCTATTGTCTCTTGCACTCTGCTACTGTCTATAACACTCTCTTACACTCTGTTACTGTCTATTACACTCTGCTATTGTCTCTTACACTCTCTTACACTCTGTTACACTCTGCTACAGTCTATTACACTCTGCTACTGTCTCTTACACTCTGCTACTGTCTCTTACACTCTATTACACTCTGTTACTGTCTATTACACTCTGCTACTGTCTCTTACACTCTCTTACACTATGTTACACTCTCTAACACTCTGCTGCTGTCTCTTACACTCTGTTACTGTCTCTTACACTCCGTTACTGTATCTTACACTCTCCTACACTCTGTTACTGTCTCTTACACTCTATTACACTCTCTTACTGTCTCTTACACGCTGTTACACTCTCTTACACTCTGTTACTGTCTTTTACACTCTTACACTCTGCTACTGTCTCTTACGCTCTGTTACTGTCTCTTACACTCTACTACACTCTCGTATACTCTGTTACTGTCTCTTACACTCTGTTACTGTCTCGTACACTCTGTTACTGTCTCTTACACTCTGTTACACTCTCTTACACTCTGTTACTGTCTCTTACACTCTTACACTCTGCTGCTGTCTCTTACACTCTGTTACTGTCTCTTACACTCTGTTACTGTCTATTACACTCTGCTACTGTCTCTTACACTCTGCTATTGTCTCTTGCACTATGCTACTGTCTATAACACTCTCTTACACTCTGTTACTGTCTATTACACTCTGCTATTGTCTCTTACACTCTCTTACACTCTGTTACACTCTGCTACAGTCTATTACACTCTGCTACTGTCTCTTACACTCTGCTATTGTCTCTTACACTCTGCTACTGTCTCTTACACTCTATTACACTCTGTTACTGTCTATTACACTCTGCTACTGTCTCTTACACTCTCTTACACTATGTTACACTCTGCTACAGTCTATTACACTCTGCTACTGTCTCTTACACTCTGTTACTGTCTCTTACACTATGTTACACTCTCTTACACTCTGTAACTGTCTCTTACACTCTCTTACACTCTGTTACTGTCTCCTATACTCTGTTACTGTCTCCTATACTCTGTTACACTCTCTTACACTCTGCTGCTGTCTCTTACACTCTGTTACTGTCTCTTACACTCTGTTACTGTCTCTTACACTCTGTTACTGTCTCTTACACTCTCTTACACTCTCTTACACTCTCCTACACTCTGCTACTGTCTCTTACACCCTCTTACACTCTGTTACTGTCTCTTACACTCTGTTACTGTCTCTTAAACTCTGCTACTGTCTATAACACTCTCTTACACTCTGTTACTGTCTATTACACTCTGCTACTGTCTCTTACACTCTCTTACACTATGTTACACTCTGCTACAGTCTATTACACTCTGCTACTGTCTCTTACACTCTGCTATTGTCTCTTACACTCTGCTACTGTCTATAACACTCTCTTACACTCTGTTACTGTCTATTACACTCTGCTACTGTCTCTCACACTCTCTTACACTCTGCTGCTGTCTCTTACACTCTGTTACTGTCTCTTACACTCTGTTACACTCTCTTACACTCTCTTACACTCTCTTACACTCTGTAACTGTCTCTTACACTCTCTTACACTCTGTTACTGTCTCCTATACTCTGTTACACTTTCTTACACTCCACTACTGTCTCATATACTCTTTTACTGTCTCTTACACAGGTTTACGAGGTCTACGCGAAGAGATCCCCAAAGACGTTCACAGTATACTGAGATCATTCAGGACTATGTGATCCTAGAGGACGGTATATGCCATGTGACACTCTCTTACACTCTACTACTGTCTCTTTCACTCTGCTACTGTCTCTTACACTCTGTTACTGTCTTTTACACTCTGTTACTGTCTCTTACACTCTGCTACTGTATCTTACACTCTGCTATTGTCTCTTACACTCTGCTACTGTCTATAACACTCTCTTACACTCTGTTACTGTCTATTACACTCTGCTACTGTCTCTTACACTCTCTTACACTATGTTACACTCTCTTACACTCTGCTGCTGACTCTTACACTCTGTTACTGTCTCTGACACTCTCCTACACTCTGTTACTGTCTATTACACTCTGCTACTGTCTCTTTCACTCTCTTACACTATGTTACACTCTCTTACACTCTGCTGCTGTCTCTTACACTCTGTTACTGTCTCTTACACTCTGTTACTGTCTCTTACACTCTCTTACACTCTGTTACCGTCTCCTATACTCTGTTACTGTCTCCTATGCTCTGTCACACTCTCTTACACTCCGCTACTGTCTCATATACTCTTTTACTGTCTCTTACACAGGTTTACGATGTCTACGCGAAGAGATCCCCAAAGACGTTCACAGTATATTGAGATCACTCAGGACTATGTGATCCTAGAGGACGGTATATGCCATGTGACACTCTGGTACACTCTACTACACTCTACTACTGCCTCTTTCACTCTGCTACTGTCTCTTACACTCTGTTACTGTCTCTTACACGTTGCTACTGTATCTTACACTCTGCTATTGTCTCTTACACTCTGCTACTGTCTATAACACTCTCTTACACTCTGTTACTGTCTATTACACTCTGCTACTGTCTCTTTCACTCTCTTACACTATGTTACACTCTCTTACACTCTGCTGCTGTCTCTTACACTCTGTTACTGTCTCTTACACTCTGTTACTGTCTCTTACACTCTACTACACTCTGTTACTGTCTCTTACACTCTCTTACACTCTGTTACACTCTCTTACATGCTGTTACACTCTCTTACACTCTGTTACTGTCTCTTACACTCTGCTACTGTCTCTTACACTCTGCTACTGTCTCTTACACTCTGCTACTCTCTCTTTCACTCTGCTTCTGTCTCTTACACTCTGCTACTGTCTCTTACGCTCTGTTACTGTCTCTTACACTCTGTTACACTCTCTTACACTCTGCTGCTGTCTCTTACACTCTGTTACTGTCTCTTACACTCTTACTGTCTCTTACACTCTCTTACACTCTCCTACACTCTGCTACTGTCTCTTACACCCTCTTACACTCTGTTACTGTCTCTTACACTCTGTTACTGTCTCTTACACTCTCCTACACTATGTTACTGTCTCTTACACTCTCTTACACTCTCTTACACTCTGTAACTGTCTCTTACACTCTCTTACACTCTGCTACTGTCTATAACACTCTCTTACACTCTGTTACTGTCCATTACACTCTGCTACTGTCTCTTACACTCTCTTACACTATGTTACACTCTGCTACAGTCTATTACACTCTGCTACTGTCTCTTACACTCTGCTATTGTCTCTTACACTCTGATACTGTCTATAACACTCTCTTACACTCTGTTACTGTCTATTACACTCTGCTACTGTCTCTTACACTCTCTTACACTCTGCTGCTGTCTATTACACTCTGCTACTGTCTCTTACACTCTGCTACTGTCTATAACACTCTCTTACACTCTGTTACTGTCTATTACACTCCGCTACTGTCTCTTACACTCTCTTACACTCTCTTACACTCTGTTACAGTCTATTACACTCTGCTACTGTCTCTTACACTCTGCTATTGTCTCTTGCACTCTGCTACTGTCTATAACACTCTCTTACACTCTGTTACTGTCTATTACACTCTGCTATTGTCTCTTACACTCTCTTACACTCTGTTACACTCTGCTACAGTCTATTACACTCTGCTACTGTCTCTTACACTCTGCTACTGTCTCTTACACTCTATTACACTCTGTTACTGTCTATTACACTCTGCTACTGTCTCTTACACTCTCTTACACTATGTTACACTCTCTAACACTCTGCTGCTGTCTCTTACACTCTGTTACTGTCTCTTACACTCCGTTACTGTCTCTTACACTCTCCTACACTCTGTTACTGTCTCTTACACTCTGTTACACTCTCTTACTGTCTCTTACACGCTGTTACACTCTCTTACACTCTGTTACTGTCTTTTACACTCTTACACTCTGCTACTGTCTCTTACGCTCTGTTACTGTCTCTTACACTCTACTACACTCTCGTATACTCTGTTACTGTCTCTTACACTCTGTTACTGTCTCGTACACTCTGTTACTGTCTCTTACACTCTGTTACACTCTCTTACACTCTGTTACTGTCTCTTACACTCTTACACTCTGCTGCTGTCTCTTACACTCTGTTACTGTCTCTTACACTCTGTTACTGTCTATTACACTCTGCTACTGTCTCTTACACTCTGCTATTGTCTCTTGCACTATGCTACTGTCTATAACACTCTCTTACACTCTGTTACTGTCTATTACACTCTGCTATTGTCTCTTACACTCTCTTACACTCTGTTACACTCTGCTACAGTCTATTACACTCTGCTACTGTCTCTTACACTCTGCTATTGTCTCTTACACTCTGCTACTGTCTCTTACACTCTATTACACTCTGTTACTGTCTATTACACTCTGCTACTGTCTCTTACACTATGTTACACTCTCTTACACTATGTTACACTCTCTTACACTCTGCTGCTGTCTCTTACACTCTGTTACTGTCTCTTACACTCCGTTACTGTCTCTTACACTCTCCTACACTCTGTTACTGTCTCTTACACTCTGTTACACTCTCTTACTGTCTCTTACACTCTGTTACACTCTCTTACACGCTGTTACACTCTCTTACACTCTGTTACTGTCTCTTACACTCTGCTACTGTCTCTTACACTCTGCTACTCTCTCTTTCACTTTGCTTCTGTCTCTTACACACTGCTACTGTCTCTTACGCTCTGTTACTGTCTCTTACACTCTACTACACTCTCGTATACTCTGTTACTGTCTCTTACACTCTGTTACTGTCTCTTACACTCTGTTACTGTCTCTTACACTCTGTTACACTCTCTTACACTCTGTTACTGTCTCTTACACTCTCTTACACTCTGCTGCTGTCTCTTACACTCTGTTACTGTCTCTTACACTCTGTTACTGTCTATTACACTCTGCTACTGTCTCTTACACTCTGCTATTGTCTCTTACACTCTGCTATTGTCCCTTACACTCTGCTACTGTCTATAACACTCTCTTACACTCTCTTACACTCTGCTACTGTCTCTTACACTCTGTTACTGTCTCTTACACTCTCCTACACTATGTTACTGTCTCTTACACTCTCTTACACTCTGCTATTGTCCCTTACACTCTGCTACTGTCTATAACACTCTCTTACACTCTCTTACACTCTGCTACTGTCTCTTACACTCTGTTACTGTCTCTTACACTCTCCTACACTATGTTACTGTCTCTTACACTCTCTTACGCTCTGTTACTGTCTCTTACACTCTGTTACACTCTCTTACACTCTGCTGCTGTCTCTTACACTCTGTTACTCTCTCTTACACTCTTACTGTCTCTTACACTCTCTTACACTCTCCTACACTCTGCTACTGTCTCTTACACCCTCTTACACTCTGTTACTGTCTCTTACACTCTGTTACTGTCTCTTACACTCTCCTACACTATGTTACTGTCTCTTACACTCTCTTACACTCTCTTACACTCTGTAACTGTCTCTTACACTCTCTTACACTCTGCTACTGTCTATAACACTCTCTTACACTCTGTTACTGTCCATTACACTCTGCTACTGTCTCTTACACTCTCTTACACTATGTTACACTCTGCTACAGTCTATTACACTCTGCTACTGTCTCTTACACTCTGCTATTGTCTCTTACACTCTGATACTGTCTATAACACTCTCTTACACTCTGTTACTGTCTATTACACTCTGCTACTGTCTCTTACACTCTCTTACACTCTGCTGCTGTCTATTACACTCTGCTACTGTCTCTTACACTCTGCTACTGTCTATAACACTATCTTACACTCTGTTACTGTCTATTACACTCCGCTACTGTCTCTTACACTATCTTACACTCTCTTACACTCTGTTACAGTCTATTACACTCTGCTTTTGTCTCTTGCACTCTGCTACTGTCTATAACACTCTCTTACACTCTGTTACTGTCTATTACACTCTGCTATTGTCTCTTACACTCTCTTACACTCTGTTACACTCTGCTACAGTCTATTACACTCTGCTACTGTCTCTTACACTCTGCTACTGTCTCTTACACTCTATTACACTCTGTTACTGTCTATTACACTCTGCTACTGTCTCTTACACTCTCTTACACTATGTTACACTCTCTAACACTCTGCTGCTGTCTCTTACACTCTGTTACTGTCTCTTACACTCCGTTACTGTCTCTTACACTCTCCTACACTCTGTTACTGTCTCTTACACTCTGTTACACTCTCTTACTGTCTCTTACACGCTGTTACACTCTCTTACACTCTGTTACTGTCTTTTACACTCTTACACTCTGCTACTGTCTCTTACGCTCTGTTACTGTCTCTTACACTCTACTACACTCTCGTATACTCTGTTACTGTCTCTTACACTCTGTTACTGTCTCGTACATTCTGTTACTGTCTCTTACACTCTGTTACACTCTCTTACACTCTGTTACTGTCTCTTACACTCTTACACTCTGCTGCTGTCTCTTACACTCTGTTACTGTCTCTTACACTCTGTTACTGTCTATTACACTCTGCTACTGTCTCTTACACTCTGCTATTGTCTCTTGCACTATGCTACTGTCTATAACACTCTCTTACACTCTGTTACTGTCTATTACACTCTGCTATTGTCTCTTACACTCTCTTACACTCTGTTACACTCTGCTACAGTCTATTACACTCTGCTACTGTCTCTTACACTCTGCTATTGTCTCTTACACTCTGCTACTGTCTCTTACACTCTATTACACTCTGTTACTGTCTATTACACTCTGCTACTGTCTCTTACACTATGTTACACTCTCTTACACTATGTTACACTCTCTTACACTCTGCTGCTGTCTCTTACACTCTGTTACTGTCTCTTACACTCCGTTACTGTCTCTTACACTCTCCTACACTCTGTTACTGTCTCTTACACTCTGTTACACTCTCTTACTGTCTCTTACACTCTGTTACACTCTCTTACACGCTGTTACACTCTCTTACACTCTGTTACTGTCTCTTACACTCTGCTACTGTCTCTTACACTCTGCTACTCTCTCTTTCACTTTGCTTCTGTCTCTTACACACTGCTACTGTCTCTTACGCTCTGTTACTGTCTCTTACACTCTACTACACTCTCGTATACTCTGTTACTGTCTCTTACACTCTGTTACTGTCTCTTACACTCTGTTACTGTCTCTTACACTCTGTTACACTCTCTTACACTCTGTTACTGTCTCTTACACTCTCTTACACTCTGCTGCTGTCTCTTACACTCTGTTACTGTCTCTTACACTCTGTTACTGTCTATTACACTCTGCTACTGTCTCTTACACTCTGCTATTGTCTCTTACACTCTGCTATTGTCCCTTACACTCTGCTACTGTCTATAACACTCTCTTACACTCTCTTACACTCTGCTACTGTCTCTTACACTCTGTTACTGTCTCTTACACTCTCCTACACTATGTTACTGTCTCTTACACTCTCTTACACTCTGCTATTGTCCCTTACACTCTGCTACTGTCTATAACACTCTCTTACACTCTCTTACACTCTGCTACTGTCTCTTACACTCTGTTACTGTCTCTTACACTCTCCTACACTATGTTACTGTCTCTTACACTCTCTTACGCTCTGTTACTGTCTCTTACACTCTGTTACACTCTCTTACACTCTGCTGCTGTCTCTTACACTCTGTTACTCTCTCTTACACTCTTACTGTCTCTTACACTCTCTTACACTCTCCTACACTCTGCTACTGTCTCTTACACCCTCTTACACTCTGTTACTGTCTCTTACACTCTGTTACTGTCTCTTACACTCTCCTACACTATGTTACTGTCTCTTACACTCTCTTACACTCTCTTACACTCTGTAACTGTCTCTTACACTCTCTTACACTCTGCTACTGTCTATAACACTCTCTTACACTCTGTTACTGTCCATTACACTCTGCTACTGTCTCTTACACTCTCTTACACTATGTTACACTCTGCTACAGTCTATTACACTCTGCTACTGTCTCTTACACTCTGCTATTGTCTCTTACACTCTGATACTGTCTATAACACTCTCTTACACTCTGTTACTGTCTATTACACTCTGCTACTGTCTCTTACACTCTCTTACACTCTGCTGCTGTCTATTACACTCTGCTACTGTCTCTTACACTCTGCTACTGTCTATAACACTCTCTTACACTCTGTTACTGTCTATTACACTCCGCTACTGTCTCTTACACTCTCTTACACTCTCTTACACTCTGTTACAGTCTATTACACTCTGCTACTGTCTCTTACACTCTGCTATTGTCTCTTGCACTCTGCTACTGTCTATAACACTCTCTTACACTCTGTTACTGTCTATTACACTCTGCTATTGTCTCTTACACTCTCTTACACTCTGTTACACTCTGCTACAGTCTATTACACTCTGCTACTGTCTCTTACACTCTGCTACTGTCTCTTACACTCTATTACACTCTGTTACTGTCTATTACACTCTGCTACTGTCTCTTACACTCTCTTACACTATGTTACACTCTCTAACACTCTGCTGCTGTCTCTTACACTCTGTTACTGTCTCTTACACTCCGTTACTGTATCTTACACTCTCCTACACTCTGTTACTGTCTCTTACACTCTATTACACTCTCTTACTGTCTCTTACACGCTGTTACACTCTCTTACACTCTGTTACTGTCTTTTACACTCTTACACTCTGCTACTGTCTCTTACGCTCTGTTACTGTCTCTTACACTCTACTACACTCTCGTATACTCTGTTACTGTCTCTTACACTCTGTTACTGTCTCGTACACTCTGTTACTGTCTCTTACACTCTGTTACACTCTCTTACACTCTGTTACTGTCTCTTACACTCTTACACTCTGCTGCTGTCTCTTACACTCTGTTACTGTCTCTTACACTCTGTTACTGTCTATTACACTCTGCTACTGTCTCTTACACTCTGCTATTGTCTCTTGCACTATGCTACTGTCTATAACACTCTCTTACACTCTGTTACTGTCTATTACACTCTGCTATTGTCTCTTACACTCTCTTACACTCTGTTACACTCTGCTACAGTCTATTACACTCTGCTACTGTCTCTTACACTCTGCTATTGTCTCTTACACTCTGCTACTGTCTCTTACACTCTATTACACTCTGTTACTGTCTATTACACTCTGCTACTGTCTCTTACACTCTCTTACACTATGTTACACTCTGCTACAGTCTATTACACTCTGCTACTGTCTCTTACACTCTGTTACTGTCTCTTACACTATGTTACACTCTCTTACACTCTGTAACTGTCTCTTACACTCTCTTACACTCTGTTACTGTCTCCTATACTCTGTTACTGTCTCCTATACTCTGTTACACTCTCTTACACTCTGCTGCTGTCTCTTACACTCTGTTACTGTCTCTTACACTCTGTTACTGTCTCTTACACTCTGTTACTGTCTCTTACACTCTCTTACACTCTCTTACACTCTCCTACACTCTGCTACTGTCTCTTACACCCTCTTACACTCTGTTACTGTCTCTTACACTCTGTTACTGTCTCTTAAACTCTGCTACTGTCTATAACACTCTCTTACACTCTGTTACTGTCTATTACACTCTGCTACTGTCTCTTACACTCTCTTACACTATGTTACACTCTGCTACAGTCTATTACACTCTGCTACTGTCTCTTACACTCTGCTATTGTCTCTTACACTCTGCTACTGTCTATAACACTCTCTTACACTCTGTTACTGTCTATTACACTCTGCTACTGTCTCTCACACTCTCTTACACTCTGCTGCTGTCTCTTACACTCTGTTACTGTCTCTTACACTCTGTTACACTCTCTTACACTCTCTTACACTCTCTTACACTCTGTAACTGTCTCTTACACTCTCTTACACTCTGTTACTGTCTCCTATACTCTGTTACACTTTCTTACACTCCACTACTGTCTCATATACTCTTTTACTGTCTCTTACACAGGTTTACGAGGTCTACGCGAAGAGATCCCCAAAGACGTTCACAGTATACTGAGATCATTCAGGACTATGTGATCCTAGAGGACGGTATATGCCATGTGACACTCTCTTACACTCTACTACTGTCTCTTTCACTCTGCTACTGTCTCTTACACTCTGTTACTGTCTTTTACACTCTGTTACTGTCTCTTACACTCTGCTACTGTATCTTACACTCTGCTATTGTCTCTTACACTCTGCTACTGTCTATAACACTCTCTTACACTCTGTTACTGTCTATTACACTCTGCTACTGTCTCTTACACTCTCTTACACTATGTTACACTCTCTTACACTCTGCTGCTGACTCTTACACTCTGTTACTGTCTCTGACACTCTCCTACACTCTGTTACTGTCTATTACACTCTGCTACTGTCTCTTTCACTCTCTTACACTATGTTACACTCTCTTACACTCTGCTGCTGTCTCTTACACTCTGTTACTGTCTCTTACACTCTGTTACTGTCTCTTACACTCTCTTACACTCTGTTACCGTCTCCTATACTCTGTTACTGTCTCCTATGCTCTGTCACACTCTCTTACACTCCGCTACTGTCTCATATACTCTTTTACTGTCTCTTACACAGGTTTACGATGTCTACGCGAAGAGATCCCCAAAGACGTTCACAGTATATTGAGATCACTCAGGACTATGTGATCCTAGAGGACGGTATATGCCATGTGACACTCTGGTACACTCTACTACACTCTACTACTGCCTCTTTCACTCTGCTACTGTCTCTTACACTCTGTTACTGTCTCTTACACGTTGCTACTGTATCTTACACTCTGCTATTGTCTCTTACACTCTGCTACTGTCTATAACACTCTCTTACACTCTGTTACTGTCTATTACACTCTGCTACTGTCTCTTTCACTCTCTTACACTATGTTACACTCTCTTACACTCTGCTGCTGTCTCTTACACTCTGTTACTGTCTCTTACACTCTGTTACTGTCTCTTACACTCTACTACACTCTGTTACTGTCTCTTACACTCTCTTACACTCTGTTACACTCTCTTACATGCTGTTACACTCTCTTACACTCTGTTACTGTCTCTTACACTCTGCTACTGTCTCTTACACTCTGCTACTGTCTCTTACACTCTGCTACTCTCTCTTTCACTCTGCTTCTGTCTCTTACACTCTGCTACTGTCTCTTACGCTCTGTTACTGTCTCTTACACTCTGTTACACTCTCTTACACTCTGCTGCTGTCTCTTACACTCTGTTACTGTCTCTTACACTCTTACTGTCTCTTACACTCTCCTACACTCTGCTACTGTCTCTTACACCCTCTTACACTCTGTTACTGTCTCTTACACTCTGTTACTGTCTCTTACACTCTCCTACACTATGTTACTGTCTCTTACACTCTCTTACACTCTCTTACACTCTGTAACTGTCTCTTACACTCTCTTACACTCTGCTACTGTCTATAACACTCTCTTACACTCTGTTACTGTCCATTACACTCTGCTACTGTCTCTTACACTCTCTTACACTATGTTACACTCTGCTACAGTCTATTACACTCTGCTACTGTCTCTTACACTCTGCTATTGTCTCTTACACTCTGATACTGTCTATAACACTCTCTTACACTCTGTTACTGTCTATTACACTCTGCTACTGTCTCTTACACTCTCTTACACTCTGCTGCTGTCTATTACACTCTGCTACTGTCTCTTACACTCTGCTACTGTCTATAACACTCTCTTACACTCTGTTACTGTCTATTACACTCCGCTACTGTCTCTTACACTCTCTTACACTCTCTTACACTCTGTTACAGTCTATTACACTCTGCTACTGTCTCTTACACTCTGCTATTGTCTCTTGCACTCTGCTACTGTCTATAACACTCTCTTACACTCTGTTACTGTCTATTACACTCTGCTATTGTCTCTTACACTCTCTTACACTCTGTTACACTCTGCTACAGTCTATTACACTCTGCTACTGTCTCTTACACTCTGCTACTGTCTCTTACACTCTATTACACTCTGTTACTGTCTATTACACTCTGCTACTGTCTCTTACACTCTCTTACACTATGTTACACTCTCTAACACTCTGCTGCTGTCTCTTACACTCTGTTACTGTCTCTTACACTCCGTTACTGTCTCTTACACTCTCCTACACTCTGTTACTGTCTCTTACACTCTGTTACACTCTCTTACTGTCTCTTACACGCTGTTACACTCTCTTACACTCTGTTACTGTCTTTTACACTCTTACACTCTGCTACTGTCTCTTACGCTCTGTTACTGTCTCTTACACTCTACTACACTCTCGTATACTCTGTTACTGTCTCTTACACTCTGTTACTGTCTCGTACACTCTGTTACTGTCTCTTACACTCTGTTACACTCTCTTACACTCTGTTACTGTCTCTTACACTCTTACACTCTGCTGCTGTCTCTTACACTCTGTTACTGTCTCTTACACTCTGTTACTGTCTATTACACTCTGCTACTGTCTCTTACACTCTGCTATTGTCTCTTGCACTATGCTACTGTCTATAACACTCTCTTACACTCTGTTACTGTCTATTACACTCTGCTATTGTCTCTTACACTCTCTTACACTCTGTTACACTCTGCTACAGTCTATTACACTCTGCTACTGTCTCTTACACTCTGCTATTGTCTCTTACACTCTGCTACTGTCTCTTACACTCTATTACACTCTGTTACTGTCTATTACACTCTGCTACTGTCTCTTACACTATGTTACACTCTCTTACACTATGTTACACTCTCTTACACTCTGCTGCTGTCTCTTACACTCTGTTACTGTCTCTTACACTCCGTTACTGTCTCTTACACTCTCCTACACTCTGTTACTGTCTCTTACACTCTGTTACACTCTCTTACTGTCTCTTACACTCTGTTACACTCTCTTACACGCTGTTACACTCTCTTACACTCTGTTACTGTCTCTTACACTCTGCTACTGTCTCTTACACTCTGCTACTCTCTCTTTCAATTTGCTTCTGTCTCTTACACACTGCTACTGTCTCTTACGCTCTGTTACTGTCTCTTACACTCTACTACACTCTCGTATACTCTGTTACTGTCTCTTACACTCTGTTACTGTCTCTTACACTCTGTTACTGTCTCTTACACTCTGTTACACTCTCTTACACTCTGTTACTGTCTCTTACACTCTCTTACACTCTGCTGCTGTCTCTTACACTCTGTTACTGTCTCTTACACTCTGTTACTGTCTATTACACTCTGCTACTGTCTCTTACACTCTGCTATTGTCTCTTACACTCTGCTATTGTCCCTTACACTCTGCTACTGTCTATAACACTCTCTTACACTCTGCTACTGTCTCTTACACTCTGTTACTGTCTCTTACACTCTCCTACACTATGTTACTGTCTCTTACACTCTCTTACACTCTGCTATTGTCCCTTACACTCTGCTACTGTCTATAACACTCTCTTACACTCTCTTACACTCTGCTACTGTCTCTTACACTCTGTTACTGTCTCTTACACTCTCCTACACTATGTTACTGTCTCTTACACTCTCTTACGCTCTGTTACTGTCTCTTACACTCTGTTACACTCTCTTACACTCTGCTGCTGTCTCTTACACTCTGTTACTCTCTCTTACACTCTTACTGTCTCTTACACTCTCTTACACTCTCCTACACTCTGCTACTGTCTCTTACACCCTCTTACACTCTGTTACTGTCTCTTACACTCTGTTACTGTCTCTTACACTCTCCTACACTATGTTACTGTCTCTTACACTCTCTTACACTCTCTTACACTCTGTAACTGTCTCTTACACTCTCTTACACTCTGCTACTGTCTATAACACTCTCTTACACTCTGTTACTGTCCATTACACTCTGCTACTGTCTCTTACACTCTCTTACACTATGTTACACTCTGCTACAGTCTATTACACTCTGCTACTGTCTCTTACACTCTGCTATTGTCTCTTACACTCTGATACTGTCTATAACACTCTCTTACACTCTGTTACTGTCTATTACACTCTGCTACTGTCTCTTACACTCTCTTACACTCTGCTGCTGTCTATTACACTCTGCTACTGTCTCTTACACTCTGCTACTGTCTATAACACTCTCTTACACTCTGTTACTGTCTATTACACTCCGCTACTGTCTCTTACACTCTCTTACACTCTCTTACACTCTGTTACAGTCTATTACACTCTGCTACTGTCTCTTACACTCTGCTATTGTCTCTTGCACTCTGCTACTGTCTATAACACTCTCTTACACTCTGTTACTGTCTATTACACTCTGCTATTGTCTCTTACACTCTCTTACACTCTGTTACACTCTGCTACAGTCTATTACACTCTGCTACTGTCTCTTACACTCTGCTACTGTCTCTTACACTCTATTACACTCTGTTACTGTCTATTACACTCTGCTACTGTCTCTTACACTCTCTTACACTATGTTACACTCTCTAACACTCTGCTGCTGTCTCTTACACTCTGTTACTGTCTCTTACACTCCGTTACTGTATCTTACACTCTCCTACACTCTGTTACTGTCTCTTACACTCTATTACACTCTCTTACTGTCTCTTACACGCTGTTACACTCTCTTACACTCTGTTACTGTCTTTTACACTCTTACACTCTGCTACTGTCTCTTACGCTCTGTTACTGTCTCTTACACTCTACTACACTCTCGTATACTCTGTTACTGTCTCTTACACTCTGTTACTGTCTCGAACACTCTGTTACTGTCTCTTACACTCTGTTACACTCTCTTACACTCTGTTACTGTCTCTTACACTCTTACACTCTGCTGCTGTCTCTTACACTCTGTTACTGTCTCTTACACTCTGTTACTGTCTATTACACTCTGCTACTGTCTCTTACACTCTGCTATTGTCTCTTGCACTATGCTACTGTCTATAACACTCTCTTACACTCTGTTACTGTCTATTACACTCTGCTATTGTCTCTTACACTCTCTTACACTCTGTTACACTCTGCTACAGTCTATTACACTCTGCTACTGTCTCTTACACTCTGCTATTGTCTCTTACACTCTGCTACTGTCTCTTACACTCTATTACACTCTGTTACTGTCTATTACACTCTGCTACTGTCTCTTACACTCTCTTACACTATGTTACACTCTGCTACAGTCTATTACACTCTGCTACTGTCTCTTACACTCTGTTACTGTCTCTTACACTATGTTACACTCTCTTACACTCTGTAACTGTCTCTTACACTCTCTTACACTCTGTTACTGTCTCCTATACTCTGTTACTGTCTCCTATACTCTGTTACACTCTCTTACACTCTGCTGCTGTCTCTTACACTCTGTTACTGTCTCTTACACTCTGTTACTGTCTCTTACACTCTGTTACTGTCTCTTACACTCTCTTACACTCTCTTACACTCTCCTACACTCTGCTACTGTCTCTTACACCCTCTTACACTCTGTTACTGTCTCTTACACTCTGTTACTGTCTCTTAAACTCTGCTACTGTCTATAACACTCTCTTACACTCTGTTACTGTCTATTACACTCTGCTACTGTCTCTTACACTCTCTTACACTATGTTACACTCTGCTACAGTCTATTACACTCTGCTACTGTCTCTTACACTCTGCTATTGTCTCTTACACTCTGCTACTGTCTATAACACTCTCTTACACTCTGTTACTGTCTATTACACTCTGCTACTGTCTCTCACACTCTCTTACACTCTGCTGCTGTCTCTTACACTCTGTTACTGTCTCTTACACTCTGTTACACTCTCTTACACTCTCTTACACTCTCTTACACTCTGTAACTGTCTCTTACACTCTCTTACACTCTGTTACTGTCTCCTATACTCTGTTACACTTTCTTACACTCCACTACTGTCTCATATACTCTTTTACTGTCTCTTACACAGGTTTACGAGGTCTACGCGAAGAGATCCCCAAAGACGTTCACAGTATACTGAGATCATTCAGGACTATGTGATCCTAGAGGACGGTATATGCCATGTGACACTCTCTTACACTCTACTACTGTCTCTTTCACTCTGCTACTGTCTCTTACACTCTGTTACTGTCTTTTACACTCTGTTACTGTCTCTTACACTCTGCTACTGTATCTTACACTCTGCTATTGTCTCTTACACTCTGCTACTGTCTATAACACTCTCTTACACTCTGTTACTGTCTATTACACTCTGCTACTGTCTCTTACACTCTCTTACACTATGTTACACTCTCTTACACTCTGCTGCTGACTCTTACACTCTGTTACTGTCTCTGACACTCTCCTACACTCTGTTACTGTCTATTACACTCTGCTACTGTCTCTTTCACTCTCTTACACTATGTTACACTCTCTTACACTCTGCTGCTGTCTCTTACACTCTGTTACTGTCTCTTACACTCTGTTACTGTCTCTTACACTCTCTTACACTCTGTTACCGTCTCCTATACTCTGTTACTGTCTCCTATGCTCTGTCACACTCTCTTACACTCCGCTACTGTCTCATATACTCTTTTACTGTCTCTTACACAGGTTTACGATGTCTACGCGAAGAGATCCCCAAAGACGTTCACAGTATATTGAGATCACTCAGGACTATGTGATCCTAGAGGACGGTATATGCCATGTGACACTCTGGTACACTCTACTACACTCTACTACTGCCTCTTTCACTCTGCTACTGTCTCTTACACTCTGTTACTGTCTCTTACACGTTGCTACTGTATCTTACACTCTGCTATTGTCTCTTACACTCTGCTACTGTCTATAACACTCTCTTACACTCTGTTACTGTCTATTACACTCTGCTACTGTCTCTTTCACTCTCTTACACTATGTTACACTCTCTTACACTCTGCTGCTGTCTCTTACACTCTGTTACTGTCTCTTACACTCTGTTACTGTCTCTTACACTCTACTACACTCTGTTACTGTCTCTTACACTCTCTTACACTCTGTTACACTCTCTTACATGCTGTTACACTCTCTTACACTCTGTTACTGTCTCTTACACTCTGCTACTGTCTCTTACACTCTGCTACTGTCTCTTACACTCTGCTACTCTCTCTTTCACTCTGCTTCTGTCTCTTACACTCTGCTACTGTCTCTTACGCTCTGTTACTGTCTCTTACACTCTGTTACACTCTCTTACACTCTGCTGCTGTCTCTTACACTCTGTTACTGTCTCTTACACTCTTACTGTCTCTTACACTCTCTTACACTCTCCTACACTCTGCTACTGTCTCTTACACCCTCTTACACTCTGTTACTGTCTCTTACACTCTGTTACTGTCTCTTACACTCTCCTACACTATGTTACTGTCTCTTACACTCTCTTACACTCTCTTACACTCTGTAACTGTCTCTTACACTCTCTTACACTCTGCTACTGTCTATAACACTCTCTTACACTCTGTTACTGTCCATTACACTCTGCTACTGTCTCTTACACTCTCTTACACTATGTTACACTCTGCTACAGTCTATTACACTCTGCTACTGTCTCTTACACTCTGCTATTGTCTCTTACACTCTGATACTGTCTATAACACTCTCTTACACTCTGTTACTGTCTATTACACTCTGCTACTGTCTCTTACACTCTCTTACACTCTGCTGCTGTCTATTACACTCTGCTACTGTCTCTTACACTCTGCTACTGTCTATAACACTCTCTTACACTCTGTTACTGTCTATTACACTCCGCTACTGTCTCTTACACTCTCTTACACTCTCTTACACTCTGTTACAGTCTATTACACTCTGCTACTGTCTCTTACACTCTGCTATTGTCTCTTGCACTCTGCTACTGTCTATAACACTCTCTTACACTCTGTTACTGTCTATTACACTCTGCTATTGTCTCTTACACTCTCTTACACTCTGTTACACTCTGCTACAGTCTATTACACTCTGCTACTGTCTCTTACACTCTGCTACTGTCTCTTACACTCTATTACACTCTGTTACTGTCTATTACACTCTGCTACTGTCTCTTACACTCTCTTACACTATGTTACACTCTCTAACACTCTGCTGCTGTCTCTTACACTCTGTTACTGTCTCTTACACTCCGTTACTGTCTCTTACACTCTCCTACACTCTGTTACTGTCTCTTACACTCTGTTACACTCTCTTACTGTCTCTTACACGCTGTTACACTCTCTTACACTCTGTTACTGTCTTTTACACTCTTACACTCTGCTACTGTCTCTTACGCTCTGTTACTGTCTCTTACACTCTACTACACTCTCGTATACTCTGTTACTGTCTCTTACACTCTGTTACTGTCTCGTACATTCTGTTACTGTCTCTTACACTCTGTTACACTCTCTTACACTCTGTTACTGTCTCTTACACTCTTACACTCTGCTGCTGTCTCTTACACTCTGTTACTGTCTCTTACACTCTGTTACTGTCTATTACACTCTGCTACTGTCTCTTACACTCTGCTATTGTCTCTTGCACTATGCTACTGTCTATAACACTCTCTTACACTCTGTTACTGTCTATTACACTCTGCTATTGTCTCTTACACTCTCTTACACTCTGTTACACTCTGCTACAGTCTATTACACTCTGCTACTGTCTCTTACACTCTGCTATTGTCTCTTACACTCTGCTACTGTCTCTTACACTCTATTACACTCTGTTACTGTCTATTACACTCTGCTACTGTCTCTTACACTATGTTACACTCTCTTACACTATGTTACACTCTCTTACACTCTGCTGCTGTCTCTTACACTCTGTTACTGTCTCTTACACTCCGTTACTGTCTCTTACACTCTCCTACACTCTGTTACTGTCTCTTACACTCTGTTACACTCTCTTACTGTCTCTTACACTCTGTTACACTCTCTTACACGCTGTTACACTCTCTTACACTCTGTTACTGTCTCTTACACTCTGCTACTGTCTCTTACACTCTGCTACTCTCTCTTTCACTTTGCTTCTGTCTCTTACACACTGCTACTGTCTCTTACGCTCTGTTACTGTCTCTTACACTCTACTACACTCTCGTATACTCTGTTACTGTCTCTTACACTCTGTTACTGTCTCTTACACTCTGTTACTGTCTCTTACACTCTGTTACACTCTCTTACACTCTGTTACTGTCTCTTACACTCTCTTACACTCTGCTGCTGTCTCTTACACTCTGTTACTGTCTCTTACACTCTGTTACTGTCTATTACACTCTGCTACTGTCTCTTACACTCTGCTATTGTCTCTTACACTCTGCTATTGTCCCTTACACTCTGCTACTGTCTATAACACTCTCTTACACTCTCTTACACTCTGCTACTGTCTCTTACACTCTGTTACTGTCTCTTACACTCTCCTACACTATGTTACTGTCTCTTACACTCTCTTACACTCTGCTATTGTCCCTTACACTCTGCTACTGTCTATAACACTCTCTTACACTCTCTTACACTCTGCTACTGTCTCTTACACTCTGTTACTGTCTCTTACACTCTCCTACACTATGTTACTGTCTCTTACACTCTCTTACGCTCTGTTACTGTCTCTTACACTCTGTTACACTCTCTTACACTCTGCTGCTGTCTCTTACACTCTGTTACTCTCTCTTACACTCTTACTGTCTCTTACACTCTCTTACACTCTCCTACACTCTGCTACTGTCTCTTACACCCTCTTACACTCTGTTACTGTCTCTTACACTCTGTTACTGTCTCTTACACTCTCCTACACTATGTTACTGTCTCTTACACTCTCTTACACTCTCTTACACTCTGTAACTGTCTCTTACACTCTCTTACACTCTGCTACTGTCTATAACACTCTCTTACACTCTGTTACTGTCCATTACACTCTGCTACTGTCTCTTACACTCTCTTACACTATGTTACACTCTGCTACAGTCTATTACACTCTGCTACTGTCTCTTACACTCTGCTATTGTCTCTTACACTCTGATACTGTCTATAACACTCTCTTACACTCTGTTACTGTCTATTACACTCTGCTACTGTCTCTTACACTCTCTTACACTCTGCTGCTGTCTATTACACTCTGCTACTGTCTCTTACACTCTGCTACTGTCTATAACACTCTCTTACACTCTGTTACTGTCTATTACACTCCGCTACTGTCTCTTACACTCTCTTACACTCTCTTACACTCTGTTACAGTCTATTACACTCTGCTACTGTCTCTTACACTCTGCTATTGTCTCTTGCACTCTGCTACTGTCTATAACACTCTCTTACACTCTGTTACTGTCTATTACACTCTGCTATTGTCTCTTACACTCTCTTACACTCTGTTACACTCTGCTACAGTCTATTACACTCTGCTACTGTCTCTTACACTCTGCTACTGTCTCTTACACTCTATTACACTCTGTTACTGTCTATTACACTCTGCTACTGTCTCTTACACTCTCTTACACTATGTTACACTCTCTAACACTCTGCTGCTGTCTCTTACACTCTGCTGCTGTCTCTTACACTCTGTTACTGTCTCTTACACTCCGTTACTGTATCTTACACTCTCCTACACTCTGTTACTGTCTCTTACACTCTATTACACTCTCTTACTGTCTCTTACACGCTGTTACACTCTCTTACACTCTGTTACTGTCTTTTACACTCTTACACTCTGCTACTGTCTCTTACGCTCTGTTACTGTCTCTTACACTCTACTACACTCTCGTATACTCTGTTACTGTCTCTTACACTCTGTTACTGTCTCGTACACTCTGTTACTGTCTCTTACACTCTGTTACACTCTCTTACACTCTGTTACTGTCTCTTACACTCTTACACTCTGCTGCTGTCTCTTACACTCTGTTACTGTCTCTTACACTCTGTTACTGTCTATTACACTCTGCTACTGTCTCTTACACTCTGCTATTGTCTCTTGCACTATGCTACTGTCTATAACACTCTCTTACACTCTGTTACTGTCTATTACACTCTGCTATTGTCTCTTACACTCTCTTACACTCTGTTACACTCTGCTACAGTCTATTACACTCTGCTACTGTCTCTTACACTCTGCTATTGTCTCTTACACTCTGCTACTGTCTCTTACACTCTATTACACTCTGTTACTGTCTATTACACTCTGCTACTGTCTCTTACACTCTCTTACACTATGTTACACTCTGCTACAGTCTATTACACTCTGCTACTGTCTCTTACACTCTGTTACTGTCTCTTACACTATGTTACACTCTCTTACACTCTGTAACTGTCTCTTACACTCTCTTACACTCTGTTACTGTCTCCTATACTCTGTTACTGTCTCCTATACTCTGTTACACTCTCTTACACTCTGCTGCTGTCTCTTACACTCTGTTACTGTCTCTTACACTCTGTTACTGTCTCTTACACTCTGTTACTGTCTCTTACACTCTCTTACACTCTCTTACACTCTCTTACACTCTCCTACACTCTGCTACTGTCTCTTACACCCTCTTACACTCTGTTACTGTCTCTTACACTCTGTTACTGTCTCTTAAACTCTGCTACTGTCTATAACACTCTCTTACACTCTGTTACTGTCTATTACACTCTGCTACTGTCTCTTACACTCTCTTACACTATGTTACACTCTGCTACAGTCTATTACACTCTGCTACTGTCTCTTACACTCTGCTATTGTCTCTTACACTCTGCTACTGTCTATAACACTCTCTTACACTCTGTTACTGTCTATTACACTCTGCTACTGTCTCTCACACTCTCTTACACTCTGCTGCTGTCTCTTACACTCTGTTACTGTCTCTTACACTCTGTTACACTCTCTTACACTCTCTTACACTCTCTTACACTCTGTAACTGTCTCTTACACTCTCTTACACTCTGTTACTGTCTCCTATACTCTGTTACACTTTCTTACACTCCACTACTGTCTCATATACTCTTTTACTGTCTCTTACACAGGTTTACGAGGTCTACGCGAAGAGATCCCCAAAGACGTTCACAGTATACTGAGATCATTCAGGACTATGTGATCCTAGAGGACGGTATATGCCATGTGACACTCTCTTACACTCTACTACTGTCTCTTTCACTCTGCTACTGTCTCTTACACTCTGTTACTGTCTTTTACACTCTGTTACTGTCTCTTACACTCTGCTACTGTATCTTACACTCTGCTATTGTCTCTTACACTCTGCTACTGTCTATAACACTCTCTTACACTCTGTTACTGTCTATTACACTCTGCTACTGTCTCTTACACTCTCTTACACTATGTTACACTCTCTTACACTCTGCTGCTGACTCTTACACTCTGTTACTGTCTCTGACACTCTCCTACACTCTGTTACTGTCTATTACACTCTGCTACTGTCTCTTTCACTCTCTTACACTATGTTACACTCTCTTACACTCTGCTGCTGTCTCTTACACTCTGTTACTGTCTCTTACACTCTGTTACTGTCTCTTACACTCTCTTACACTCTGTTACCGTCTCCTATACTCTGTTACTGTCTCCTATGCTCTGTCACACTCTCTTACACTCCGCTACTGTCTCATATACTCTTTTACTGTCTCTTACACAGGTTTACGATGTCTACGCGAAGAGATCCCCAAAGACGTTCACAGTATATTGAGATCACTCAGGACTATGTGATCCTAGAGGACGGTATATGCCATGTGACACTCTGGTACACTCTACTACACTCTACTACTGCCTCTTTCACTCTGCTACTGTCTCTTACACTCTGTTACTGTCTCTTACACGTTGCTACTGTATCTTACACTCTGCTATTGTCTCTTACACTCTGCTACTGTCTATAACACTCTCTTACACTCTGTTACTGTCTATTACACTCTGCTACTGTCTCTTTCACTCTCTTACACTATGTTACACTCTCTTACACTCTGCTGCTGTCTCTTACACTCTGTTACTGTCTCTTACACTCTGTTACTGTCTCTTACACTCTACTACACTCTGTTACTGTCTCTTACACTCTCTTACACTCTGTTACACTCTCTTACATGCTGTTACACTCTCTTACACTCTGTTACTGTCTCTTACACTCTGCTACTGTCTCTTACACTCTGCTACTGTCTCTTACACTCTGCTACTCTCTCTTTCACTCTGCTTCTGTCTCTTACACTCTGCTACTGTCTCTTACGCTCTGTTACTGTCTCTTACACTCTGTTACACTCTCTTACACTCTGCTGCTGTCTCTTACACTCTGTTACTGTCTCTTACACTCTTACTGTCTCTTACACTCTCTTACACTCTCCTACACTCTGCTACTGTCTCTTACACCCTCTTACACTCTGTTACTGTCTCTTACACTCTGTTACTGTCTCTTACACTCTCCTACACTATGTTACTGTCTCTTACACTCTCTTACACTCTCTTACACTCTGTAACTGTCTCTTACACTCTCTTACACTCTGCTACTGTCTATAACACTCTCTTACACTCTGTTACTGTCCATTACACTCTGCTACTGTCTCTTACACTCTCTTACACTATGTTACACTCTGCTACAGTCTATTACACTCTGCTACTGTCTCTTACACTCTGCTATTGTCTCTTACACTCTGATACTGTCTATAACACTCTCTTACACTCTGTTACTGTCTATTACACTCTGCTACTGTCTCTTACACTCTCTTACACTCTGCTGCTGTCTATTACACTCTGCTACTGTCTCTTACACTCTGCTACTGTCTATAACACTCTCTTACACTCTGTTACTGTCTATTACACTCCGCTACTGTCTCTTACACTATCTTACACTCTCTTAAACTCTGTTACAGTCTATTACACTCTGCTACTGTCTCTTACACTCTGCTATTGTCTCTTGCACTCTGCTACTGTCTATAACACTCTCTTACACTCTGTTACTGTCTATTACACTCTGCTATTGTCTCTTACACTCTCTTACACTCTGTTACACTCTGCTACAGTCTATTACACTCTGCTACTGTCTCTTACACTCTGCTACTGTCTCTTACACTCTATTACACTCTGTTACTGTCTATTACACTCTGCTACTGTCTCTTACACTCTCTTACACTATGTTACACTCTCTAACACTCTGCTGCTGTCTCTTACACTCTGTTACTGTCTCTTACACTCCGTTACTGTCTCTTACACTCTCCTACACTCTGTTACTGTCTCTTACACTCTGTTACACTCTCTTACTGTCTCTTACACGCTGTTACACTCTCTTACACTCTGTTACTGTCTTTTACACTCTTACACTCTGCTACTGTCTCTTACGCTCTGTTACTGTCTCTTACACTCTACTACACTCTCGTATACTCTGTTACTGTCTCTTACACTCTGTTACTGTCTCGTACATTCTGTTACTGTCTCTTACACTCTGTTACACTCTCTTACACTCTGTTACTGTCTCTTACACTCTTACACTCTGCTGCTGTCTCTTACACTCTGTTACTGTCTCTTACACTCTGTTACTGTCTATTACACTCTGCTACTGTCTCTTACACTCTGCTATTGTCTCTTGCACTATGCTACTGTCTATAACACTCTCTTACACTCTGTTACTGTCTATTACACTCTGCTATTGTCTCTTACACTCTCTTACACTCTGTTACACTCTGCTACAGTCTATTACACTCTGCTACTGTCTCTTACACTCTGCTATTGTCTCTTACACTCTGCTACTGTCTCTTACACTCTATTACACTCTGTTACTGTCTATTACACTCTGCTACTGTCTCTTACACTATGTTACACTCTCTTACACTATGTTACACTCTCTTACACTCTGCTGCTGTCTCTTACACTCTGTTACTGTCTCTTACACTCCGTTACTGTCTCTTACACTCTCCTACACTCTGTTACTGTCTCTTACACTCTGTTACACTCTCTTACTGTCTCTTACACTCTGTTACACTCTCTTACACGCTGTTACACTCTCTTACACTCTGTTACTGTCTCTTACACTCTGCTACTGTCTCTTACACTCTGCTACTCTCTCTTTCACTTTGCTTCTGTCTCTTACACACTGCTACTGTCTCTTACGCTCTGTTACTGTCTCTTACACTCTACTACACTCTCGTATACTCTGTTACTGTCTCTTACACTCTGTTACTGTCTCTTACACTCTGTTACTGTCTCTTACACTCTGTTACACTCTCTTACACTCTGTTACTGTCTCTTACACTCTCTTACACTCTGCTGCTGTCTCTTACACTCTGTTACTGTCTCTTACACTCTGTTACTGTCTATTACACTCTGCTACTGTCTCTTACACTCTGCTATTGTCTCTTACACTCTGCTATTGTCCCTTACACTCTGCTACTGTCTATAACACTCTCTTACACTCTCTTACACTCTGCTACTGTCTCTTACACTCTGTTACTGTCTCTTACACTCTCCTACACTATGTTACTGTCTCTTACACTCTCTTACACTCTGCTATTGTCCCTTACACTCTGCTACTGTCTATAACACTCTCTTACACTCTCTTACACTCTGCTACTGTCTCTTACACTCTGTTACTGTCTCTTACACTCTCCTACACTATGTTACTGTCTCTTACACTCTCTTACGCTCTGTTACTGTCTCTTACACTCTGTTACACTCTCTTACACTCTGCTGCTGTCTCTTACACTCTGTTACTCTCTCTTACACTCTTACTGTCTCTTACACTCTCTTACACTCTCCTACACTCTGCTACTGTCTCTTACACCCTCTTACACTCTGTTACTGTCTCTTACACTCTGTTACTGTCTCTTACACTCTCCTACACTATGTTACTGTCTCTTACACTCTCTTACACTCTCTTACACTCTGTAACTGTCTCTTACACTCTCTTACACTCTGCTACTGTCTATAACACTCTCTTACACTCTGTTACTGTCCATTACACTCTGCTACTGTCTCTTACACTCTCTTACACTATGTTACACTCTGCTACAGTCTATTACACTCTGCTACTGTCTCTTACACTCTGCTATTGTCTCTTACACTCTGATACTGTCTATAACACTCTCTTACACTCTGTTACTGTCTATTACACTCTGCTACTGTCTCTTACACTCTCTTACACTCTGCTGCTGTCTATTACACTCTGCTACTGTCTCTTACACTCTGCTACTGTCTATAACACTCTCTTACACTCTGTTACTGTCTATTACACTCCGCTACTGTCTCTTACACTCTCTTACACTCTCTTACACTCTGTTACAGTCTATTACACTCTGCTACTGTCTCTTACACTCTGCTATTGTCTCTTGCACTCTGCTACTGTCTATAACACTCTCTTACACTCTGTTACTGTCTATTACACTCTGCTATTGTCTCTTACACTCTCTTACACTCTGTTACACTCTGCTACAGTCTATTACACTCTGCTACTGTCTCTTACACTCTGCTACTGTCTCTTACACTCTATTACACTCTGTTACTGTCTATTACACTCTGCTACTGTCTCTTACACTCTCTTACACTATGTTACACTCTCTAACACTCTGCTGCTGTCTCTTACACTCTGTTACTGTCTCTTACACTCCGTTACTGTATCTTACACTCTCCTACACTCTGTTACTGTCTCTTACACTCTATTACACTCTCTTACTGTCTCTTACACGCTGTTACACTCTCTTACACTCTGTTACTGTCTTTTACACTCTTACACTCTGCTACTGTCTCTTACGCTCTGTTACTGTCTCTTACACTCTACTACACTCTCGTATACTCTGTTACTGTCTCTTACACTCTGTTACTGTCTCGTACACTCTGTTACTGTCTCTTACACTCTGTTACACTCTCTTACACTCTGTTACTGTCTCTTACACTCTTACACTCTGCTGCTGTCTCTTACACTCTGTTACTGTCTCTTACACTCTGTTACTGTCTATTACACTCTGCTACTGTCTCTTACACTCTGCTATTGTCTCTTGCACTATGCTACTGTCTATAACACTCTCTTACACTCTGTTACTGTCTATTACACTCTGCTATTGTCTCTTACACTCTCTTACACTCTGTTACACTCTGCTACAGTCTATTACACTCTGCTACTGTCTCTTACACTCTGCTATTGTCTCTTACACTCTGCTACTGTCTCTTACACTCTATTACACTCTGTTACTGTCTATTACACTCTGCTACTGTCTCTTACACTCTCTTACACTATGTTACACTCTGCTACAGTCTATTACACTCTGCTACTGTCTCTTACACTCTGTTACTGTCTCTTACACTATGTTACACTCTCTTACACTCTGTAACTGTCTCTTACACTCTCTTACACTCTGTTACTGTCTCCTATACTCTGTTACTGTCTCCTATACTCTGTTACACTCTCTTACACTCTGCTGCTGTCTCTTACACTCTGTTACTGTCTCTTACACTCTGTTACTGTCTCTTACACTCTGTTACTGTCTCTTACACTCTCTTACACTCTCTTACACTCTCTTACACTCTCCTACACTCTGCTACTGTCTCTTACACCCTCTTACACTCTGTTACTGTCTCTTACACTCTGTTACTGTCTCTTAAACTCTGCTACTGTCTATAACACTCTCTTACACTCTGTTACTGTCTATTACACTCTGCTACTGTCTCTTACACTCTCTTACACTATGTTACACTCTGCTACAGTCTATTACACTCTGCTACTGTCTCTTACACTCTGCTATTGTCTCTTACACTCTGCTACTGTCTATAACACTCTCTTACACTCTGTTACTGTCTATTACACTCTGCTACTGTCTCTCACACTCTCTTACACTCTGCTGCTGTCTCTTACACTCTGTTACTGTCTCTTACACTCTGTTACACTCTCTTACACTCTCTTACACTCTCTTACACTCTGTAACTGTCTCTTACACTCTCTTACACTCTGTTACTGTCTCCTATACTCTGTTACACTTTCTTACACTCCACTACTGTCTCATATACTCTTTTACTGTCTCTTACACAGGTTTACGAGGTCTACGCGAAGAGATCCCCAAAGACGTTCACAGTATACTGAGATCATTCAGGACTATGTGATCCTAGAGGACGGTATATGCCATGTGACACTCTCTTACACTCTACTACTGTCTCTTTCACTCTGCTACTGTCTCTTACACTCTGTTACTGTCTTTTACACTCTGTTACTGTCTCTTACACTCTGCTACTGTATCTTACACTCTGCTATTGTCTCTTACACTCTGCTACTGTCTATAACACTCTCTTACACTCTGTTACTGTCTATTACACTCTGCTACTGTCTCTTACACTCTCTTACACTATGTTACACTCTCTTACACTCTGCTGCTGACTCTTACACTCTGTTACTGTCTCTGACACTCTCCTACACTCTGTTACTGTCTATTACACTCTGCTACTGTCTCTTTCACTCTCTTACACTATGTTACACTCTCTTACACTCTGCTGCTGTCTCTTACACTCTGTTACTGTCTCTTACACTCTGTTACTGTCTCTTACACTCTCTTACACTCTGTTACCGTCTCCTATACTCTGTTACTGTCTCCTATGCTCTGTCACACTCTCTTACACTCCGCTACTGTCTCATATACTCTTTTACTGTCTCTTACACAGGTTTACGATGTCTACGCGAAGAGATCCCCAAAGACGTTCACAGTATATTGAGATCACTCAGGACTATGTGATCCTAGAGGACGGTATATGCCATGTGACACTCTGGTACACTCTACTACACTCTACTACTGCCTCTTTCACTCTGCTACTGTCTCTTACACTCTGTTACTGTCTCTTACACGTTGCTACTGTATCTTACACTCTGCTATTGTCTCTTACACTCTGCTACTGTCTATAACACTCTCTTACACTCTGTTACTGTCTATTACACTCTGCTACTGTCTCTTTCACTCTCTTACACTATGTTACACTCTCTTACACTCTGCTGCTGTCTCTTACACTCTGTTACTGTCTCTTACACTCTGTTACTGTCTCTTACACTCTACTACACTCTGTTACTGTCTCTTACACTCTCTTACACTCTGTTACACTCTCTTACATGCTGTTACACTCTCTTACACTCTGTTACTGTCTCTTACACTCTGCTACTGTCTCTTACACTCTGCTACTGTCTCTTACACTCTGCTACTCTCTCTTTCACTCTGCTTCTGTCTCTTACACTCTGCTACTGTCTCTTACGCTCTGTTACTGTCTCTTACACTCTGTTACACTCTCTTACACTCTGCTGCTGTCTCTTACACTCTGTTACTGTCTCTTACACTCTTACTGTCTCTTACACTCTCTTACACTCTCCTACACTCTGCTACTGTCTCTTACACCCTCTTACACTCTGTTACTGTCTCTTACACTCTGTTACTGTCTCTTACACTCTCCTACACTATGTTACTGTCTCTTACACTCTCTTACACTCTCTTACACTCTGTAACTGTCTCTTACACTCTCTTACACTCTGCTACTGTCTATAACACTCTCTTACACTCTGTTACTGTCCATTACACTCTGCTACTGTCTCTTACACTCTCTTACACTATGTTACACTCTGCTACAGTCTATTACACTCTGCTACTGTCTCTTACACTCTGCTATTGTCTCTTACACTCTGATACTGTCTATAACACTCTCTTACACTCTGTTACTGTCTATTACACTCTGCTACTGTCTCTTACACTCTCTTACACTCTGCTGCTGTCTATTACACTCTGCTACTGTCTCTTACACTCTGCTACTGTCTATAACACTCTCTTACACTCTGTTACTGTCTATTACACTCCGCTACTGTCTCTTACACTCTCTTACACTCTCTTACACTCTGTTACACTCTGTTACAGTCTATTACACTCTGCTACTGTCTCTTACACTCTCTTACACTATGTTACACTCTCTTACACTCTGCTGCTGTCTCTTACACTCTGTTACTGTCTCTTACACTCCGTTACTGTCTCTTACACTCTCCTACACTCTGTTACTGTCTCTTACACTCTGTTACACTCTCTTACACGCTGTTACACTCTCTTACACTCTGTTACTGTCTCTTACACTCTGCTACTGTCTCTTACACTCTGCTACTCTCTCTTTCACTTTGCTTCTGTCTCTTACACACTGCTACTGTCTCTTACGCTCTGTTACTGTCTCTTACACTCTACTACACTCTCGTATACTCTGTTACTGTCTCTTACACTCTGTTACTGTCTCTTACACTCTGTTACTGTCTCTTACACTCTGTTACACTCTCTTACACTCTGTTACTGTCTCTTACACTCTCTTACACTCTGCTGCTGTCTCTTACACTCTGTTACACTCTCTTACACGCTGTTACACTCTCTTACACTCTGTTACTGTCTCTTACACTCTGCTACTGTCTCTTACACTCTGCTACTCTCTCTTTCACTTTGCTTCTGTCTCTTACACACTGCTACTGTCTCTTACGCTCTGTTACTGTCTCTTACACTCTACTACACTCTCGTATACTCTGTTACTGTCTCTTACACTCTGTTACTGTCTCTTACACTCTGTTACTGTCTCTTACACTCTGTTACACTCTCTTACACTCTGTTACTGTCTCTTACACTCTCTTACACTCTGCTGCTGTCTCTTACACTCTGTTACTGTCTCTTACACTCTGTTACTGTCTATTACACTCTGCTACTGTCTCTTACACTCTGCTACTGTCTCTTACACTCTGCTATTGTCCCTTACACTCTGCTACTGTCTATAACACTCTCTTACACTCTCTTACACTCTGCTACTGTCTCTTACACTCTGTTACTGTCTCTTACACTCTCCTACACTATGTTACTGTCTCTTACACTCTCTTACACTCTGCTATTGTCCCTTACACTCTGCTACTGTCTATAACACTCTCTTACACTCTCTTACACTCTGCTACTGTCTCTTACACTCTGTTACTGTCTCTTACACTCTCCTACACTATGTTACTGTCTCTTACACTCTCTTACGCTCTGTTACTGTCTCTTACACTCTGTTACACTCTCTTACACTCTGCTGCTGTCTCTTACACTCTGTTACTCTCTCTTACACTCTTACTGTCTCTTACACTCTCTTACACTCTCCTACACTCTGCTACTGTCTCTTACACCCTCTTACACTCTGTTACTGTCTCTTACACTCTGTTACTGTCTCTTACACTCTCCTACACTATGTTACTGTCTCTTACACTCTCTTACACTCTCTTACACTCTGTAACTGTCTCTTACACTCTCTTACACTCTGCTACTGTCTATAACACTCTCTTACACTCTGTTACTGTCCATTACACTCTGCTACTGTCTCTTACACTCTCTTACACTATGTTACACTCTGCTACAGTCTATTACACTCTGCTACTGTCTCTTACACTCTGCTATTGTCTCTTACACTCTGATACTGTCTATAACACTCTCTTACACTCTGTTTCTGTCTATTACACTCTGCTACTGTCTCTTACACTCTCTTACACTCTGCTGCTGTCTATTACACTCTGCTACTGTCTCTTACACTCTGCTACTGTCTATAACACTCTCTTACACTCTGTTACTGTCTATTACACTCCGCTACTGTCTCTTACACTCTCTTACACTCTCTTACACTCTGTTACAGTCTATTACACTCTGCTACTGTCTCTTACACTCTGCTATTGTCTCTTGCACTCTGCTACTGTCTATAACACTCTCTTACACTCTGTTACTGTCTATTACACTCTGCTATTGTCTCTTACACTCTCTTACACTCTGTTACACTCTGCTACAGTCTATTACACTCTGCTACTGTCTCTTACACTCTGCTACTGTCTCTTACACTCTATTACACTCTGTTACTGTCTATTACACTCTGCTACTGTCTCTTACACTCTCTTACACTATGTTACACTCTCTAACACTCTGCTGCTGTCTCTTACACTCTGTTACTGTCTCTTACACTCCGTTACTGTCTCTTACACTCTCCTACACTCTGTTACTGTCTCTTACACTCTGTTACACTCTCTTACTGTCTCTTACACGCTGTTACACTCTCTTACACTCTGTTACTGTCTTTTACACTCTTACACTCTGCTACTGTCTCTTACGCTCTGTTACTGTCTCTTACACTCTACTACACTCTCGTATACTCTGTTACTGTCTCTTACACTCTGTTACTGTCTCGTACACTCTGTTACTGTCTCTTACACTCTGTTACACTCTTTTACACTCTGTTACTGTCTCTTACACTCTTACACTCTGCTGCTGTCTCTTACACTCTGTTACTGTCTCTTACACTCTGTTACTGTCTATTACACTCTGCTACTGTCTCTTACACTCTGCTATTGTCTCTTGCACTATGCTACTGTCTATAACACTCTCTTACACTCTGTTACTGTCTATTACACTCTGCTATTGTCTCTTACACTCTCTTACACTCTGTTACACTCTGCTACAGTCTATTACACTCTGCTACTGTCTCTTACACTCTGCTATTGTCTCTTACACTCTGCTACTGTCTCTTACACTCTATTACACTCTGTTACTGTCTATTACACTCTGCTACTGTCTCTTACACTCTCTTACACTATGTTACACTCTCTTACACTCTGCTGCTGTCTCTTACACTCTGTTACTGTCTCTTACACTCCGTTACTGTCTCTTACACTCTCCTACACTCTGTTACTGTCTCTTACACTCTGTTACACTCTCTTACTGTCTCTTACACTCTGTTACACTCTCTTACACGCTGTTACACTCTCTTACACTCTGTTACTGTCTCTTACACTCTGCTACTGTCTCTTACACTCTGCTACTCTCTCTTTCACTTTGCTTCTGTCTCTTACACACTGCTACTGTCTCTTACGCTCTGTTACTGTCTCTTACACTCTACTACACTCTCGTATACTCTGTTACTGTCTCTTACACTCTGTTACTGTCTCTTACACTCTGTTACTGTCTCTTACACTCTGTTACACTCTCTTACACTCTGTTACTGTCTCTTACACTCTCTTACACTCTGCTGCTGTCTCTTACACTCTGTTACTGTCTCTTACACTCTGTTACTGTCTATTGCACTCTCTTACACTCTCCTACACTCTCCTACACTATTCTACTGTCTCTTACACCCCCTTACACTCTGTTACTGTCTCTTACACTCCCTTACACTCTGTTACACTCTCTTACATGCTGTTACACTCTCTTACACGCTGTTACACCCTCTTACACACTGTTACTGTCTCTTACACTCTCTTACACTCTGCTACTATCTCTTACACTCTGTTACTGTCTCTTACACTCTGCTACTGTCTCTTTCACTCTGCTACTGTCTCTTACACTCTGCTACTATCTCTTACGCTCTGTTACTGTCTCTTACACTCTACTACACTCTCATACACTCTGTTACTGTCTCTTACACTCTGTTACTGTCTCTTACACTCTGCTATTGTCTCTTACACTCTGCTACTGTCTATAACACTGTCTTACACTCTGTTACTGTCTATTACACTCTGCTACTGTCTCTTTCACTCTCTTACACTATGTTACACTCTCTTACACTCTGCTGCTGTCTCTTACACTCTGTTACTGTCTCTTACACTCTCCTACACTCTGTTACTGTCTCCTACACTCTCTTACACTCTGTTACACTCTCTTACACGCTGTTACACTCTATTACACTCTGTTAATTTCTCTTACACTCTCTTACACTCTGCTACTGTCTCTTACACTCTGCTACTCTCTCTTTCACTCTGTTTCTGTCTCTTACACTCTGCTTCTGTCTCTTATGCTCTGTTACTGTCTCTTATGCTCTGTTACTGTCTCTTACACTCTACTACACTCTCGTACACTCTGTTACTGTCTCTTACACTCTGTTACACTCTCTTACACTCTGTTACTGTCTCTTACACTCTGCTGCTGTCTCTTACACTCTGTTACTGTCTCTTACACTCTCTTACACTCTCCTACACTCTGCTACTGTCTCTTACACCCTCTTACACTCTTACTGTCTCTTACACTCTGTTACTGTCTCTTAAACTCTGCTACTGTCTATAACACTCTCTTACACTCTATTACTGTCTATTACACTCTGCTACTGTCTCTTACACTCTCTTACACTATTTTACACTCTGCTACAGTCTATTACACTCTGCTACTGTCTCTTACACTCTGCTATTGTCCCTTACACTCTGCTACTGTCTATAACACTCTCTTACACTCTCTTACACTCTGCTACTGTCTCTTACACTCTGTTACTGTCTCTTACACTCTCCTACACTATGTTACTGTCTCTTACACTCTCTTACACTCTGTTACACTCTCTTACACTCTGTAACTGTCTCTTACACTCTCTTACACTCTGCTACTGTCTATAACACTCTCTTACACTCTGTTACTGTCTATTACACTCTGCTACTGTCTCTTACACTCTCTTAGACTATGTTACACTCTGCTACAGTCTATTACACTCTGCTATTGTCTCTTACACTCTGCTACTGTCTATAACACTCTCTTACACTCTGTTACTGTCTATTACACTCTGCTACTGTCTCTTACACTCTCTTACACTCTGCTGCTGTCTATTAAACTCTGCTACTGTCTCTTACACTCTGCTATTGTCTCTTACACTCTGCTACTGTCTATAACACTCTCTTACACTCTGTTACTGTCTATTACACTCTGCTACAGTCTCTTACACTGTCTTACACTATGCTACACTCTGCTCCAGTCTATTACACTCTGCTATTGTCTCTTACACTCTGCTACTGTCTATAACACTCTCTTACACTCTGTTACTGTCTATTACACTCTGCGACTGTCTCTTCAACTCTCTTACACTCTTCTGCTGTCTCTTACACTCTGTTACTGTCTCTTACACTATGTTACACTCTCTTACACTCTGTAACTGTCTCTTACACTCTCTTACACTCTGTTACTGTCTCCTATACTCTGTTACTGTCTCCTATACTCTGTTACACTCTCTTACACTCTGCTGCTGTCTCTTACACTCTGTTACTGTCTCTTACACTCTGTTACTGTCTCTTACACTCTCTTACACTCTCTTACACTCTCCTACTGTCTCTTACACCCTCTTACACTCTGTTACTGTCTCTTACACTCTGTTACTGTCTCTTAAACTCTGCTACTGTCTATAACACTCTCGTACACTCTGTTACTGTCTATTACACTCTGCTACTGTCTCTTACACTCTCTTACACTATGTTACACTCTGCTACAGTCTATTACACTCTGCTACTGTCTCTTACACTCTGCTATTGTCTCTTACACTTTGCTACTGTCTCTTACACTCTGCTACTGTCTATAACACTCTCTTACACTCTGTTACTGTCTATTACACTCTGCTACTGTCTCTTACACTCTCTTACACTGTTACACTCTGCTACAGTCTATTACACTCTGCTACTGTCTCTTACACTCTGCTATTGTCTCTTACACTCTGCTACTGTCTATAACACTCTCTTACACTCTCTTACACTCTGCTACTGTCTCTTACACCCTCTTACACTCTGTTACTGTCTCTTACACTCTCTTACACTCTGTTACACTCTCTTACACGCTGTTACACTCTCTTACACGCTGTTACACCCTCTTACACACTGTTACTGTCTCTTACACTCTCTTACACTCTGCTACTGTCTCTTACACTCTGTTACTGTTTCTTACACTCTGCTACTGTCTCTAACACTCTGCTACTGTCTCTTTCACTCTGCTACTGTCTCTTACACTCTGCTACTATCTCTTACGCTCTGTTACTGTGTCTTACACTGTACTACACTGTCATACACTCTGTTACTGTATCTTAGACTATGTTACTGTCTCGTACACTCTGTTACTGTCTCTTACACTCTGTTACTGTCTCCTATACTCTGTTACTGTCTCATACACCCTGTTACACTCTCTTACACTCTGCTACTGTCTCTTACACTCTACTACACTCTCGTACACTCTGTTACTGTCTATTACACTCTCTTACACTCTGCTGCTGTCTCTTACACTCTGTTACTGTCTCTTACACTCTGTTACTGTCTCTTACACTCCTATATCTTACACTCTACTACACTCTACTACTGTCTCTTTCACTCTGCTACTGTCTCTTTCACTCTGTTACTGTCTCTTACACTCTGTTACTGTCTCTTACACTCTGCTACTGTCTATAACACTCTCTTACACTATGTTACACTCTGCTACTGTCTCTTACACTCTGCTATTGTCTCTTACACTCTGCTACTGTCTCTTACACTCTATTACACTCTGTTACTGTCTATTACACTCTGCTACTGTCTCTTACACTCTCTTACACTATGTTACACTCTCTTACACTCTGCTGCTGTCTCTTACACTCTGTTACTGTCTCTTACACTCTCCTACACTCTGTTACTGTCTCCTACACTCTCTTACACTCTGCTACTGTCTATAACACTCTCTTACACTCTGTTACTGTCTATTACACTCTGCTACTGTCTCTTACACTCTCTTACACTATGTTACACTCTGCTACAGTCTATTACACTCTGCTACTGTCTCTTACACTCTGTTACTGTCTCTTACACTATGTTACACTCTCTTACACTCTGTAACTGTCTCTTACACTCTCTTACACTCTGTTACTGTCTCCTATACTCTGTTACTGTCTCCTATACTCTGTTACACTCTCTTACACTCTGCTGCTGTCTCTTACACCCTGTTACTGTCTCTTACACTCTGTTACTGTCTCTTACACTCTCTTACACTCTCTTACACTCTCCTACACTCTGCTACTGTCTCTTACACCCTCTTACACTCTGTTACTGTCTCTTACACTCTGTTACTGTCTCTTAAACTCTGCTACTGTCTATAACACTCTCTTACACTCTGTTACTGTCTATTACACTCTGCTACTGTCTCTTACACTCTCTTACACTATGTTACACTCTGCTACAGTCTATTACACTCTGCTACTGTCTCTTACACTCTGCTATTGTCTCTTACACTCTGCTACTGTCTATAACACTCTCTTACACTCTGTTACTGTCTATTACACTCTGCTACTGTCTCTTACACTCTCTTACACTCTGCTGTTGTCTATTACACTCTGCTACTGTCTCTTACACTCTGCTATTGTCTATAACACTCTGCTACTGTCTATAACACTCTCTTACACTCTGTTACTGTCTATTACACTCTGCTACTGTCTCTCACACTCTCTTACACTCTGCTGCTGTCTCTTACACTCTGTTACTGTATCTTACACTCTGTTACACTCTCTTACACTCTCTTACACTCTGTAACTGTCTCTTACACTCTCTTACACTCTGTTACTGTCTCCTATACTCTGTTACACTTTCTTACACTCCACTACTGTCTCATATACTCTTTTACTGTCTCTTACACAGGTTTACGAGGTCTACGCGAAGAGATCCCCAAAGACGTTCACAGTATACTGAGATCATTCAGGACTATGTGATCCTAGAGGACGGTATATGCCATGTGACACTCTCTTACACTCTACTACACTCTACTACTGTCTCTTTCACTCTGCTACTGTCTCTTACACTCTGTTACTGTCTTTTACACTCTGTTACTGTCTCTTACACTCTGCTACTGTATCTTACACTCTGCTATTGTCTCTTACACTCTGCTACTGTCTATAACACTCTTACACTCTGTTACTGTCTATTACACTCTGCTACTGTCTCTTACACTCTCTTACACTATGTTACACTCTCTTACACTCTGCTGCTGACTCTTACACTCTGTTACTGTCTCTGACACTCTCCTACACTCTTTTACTGTCTATTACACTCTGCTACTGTCTCTTTCACTCTCTTACACTATGTTACACTCTCTTACACTCTGCTGCTGTCTCTTACACTCTGTTACTGTCTCTTACACTCTGTTACTGTCTCTTACACTCTGTTACTGTCTCCTACACTCTCTTACACTCTGTTACACTCTCTTACACGCTGTTACACTCTATTACACTCTGTTAATTTCTCTTACACTCTCTTACACTCTGCTACTGTCTCTTACACTCTGCTACTCTCTCTTTCACTCTGTTTCTGTCTCTTACACTCTGCTTCTGTCTCTTATGCTCTGTTACTGTCTCTTATGCTCTGTTACTGTCTCTTACACTCTACTACACTCTCGTACACTCTGTTACTGTCTCTTACACTCTGTTACACTCTCTTACACTCTGTTACTGTCTCTTACACTCTGCTGCTGTCTCTTACACTCTGTTACTGTCTCTTACACTCTCTTACACTCTCCTACACTCTGCTACTGTCTCTTACACCCTCTTACACTCTTACTGTCTCTTACACTCTGTTACTGTCTCTTAAACTCTGCTACTGTCTATAACACTCTCTTACACTCTATTACTGTCTATTACACTCTGCTACTGTCTCTTACACTCTCTTACACTATTTTACACTCTGCTACAGTCTATTACACTCTGCTACTGTCTCTTACACTCTGCTATTGTCCCTTACACTCTGCTACTGTCTATAACACTCTCTTACACTCTCTTACACTCTGCTACTGTCTCTTACACTCTGTTACTGTCTCTTACACTCTCCTACACTATGTTACTGTCTCTTACACTCTCTTACACTCTGTTACACTCTCTTACACTCTGTAACTGTCTCTTACACTCTCTTACACTCTGCTACTGTCTATAACACTCTCTTACACTCTGTTACTGTCTATTACACTCTGCTACTGTCTCTTACACTCTCTTACACTATGTTACACTCTGCTACAGTCTATTACACTCTGCTATTGTCTCTTACACTCTGCTACTGTCTATAACACTCTCTTACACTCTGTTACTGTCTATTACACTCTGCTACTGTCTCTTACACTCTCTTACACTCTGCTGCTGTCTATTAAACTCTGCTACTGTCTCTTACACTCTGCTATTGTCTCTTACACTCTGCTACTGTCTATAACACTCTCTTACACTCTGTTACTGTCTATTACACTCTGCTACAGTCTCTTACACTGTCTTACACTATGCTACACTCTGCTCCAGTCTATTACACTCTGCTATTGTCTCTTACACTCTGCTACTGTCTATAACACTCTCTTACACTCTGTTACTGTCTATTACACTCTGCGACTGTCTCTTCAACTCTCTTACACTCTTCTGCTGTCTCTTACACTCTGTTACTGTCTCTTACACTATGTTACACTCTCTTACACTCTGTAACTGTCTCTTACACTCTCTTACACTCTGTTACTGTCTCCTATACTCTGTTACTGTCTCCTATACTCTGTTACACTCTCTTACACTCTGCTGCTGTCTCTTACACTCTGTTACTGTCTCTTACACTCTGTTACTGTCTCTTACACTCTCTTACACTCTCTTACACTCTCCTACTGTCTCTTACACCCTCTTACACTCTGTTACTGTCTCTTACACTCTGTTACTGTCTCTTAAACTCTGCTACTGTCTATAACACTCTCGTACACTCTGTTACTGTCTATTACACTCTGCTACTGTCTCTTACACTCTCTTACACTATGTTACACTCTGCTACAGTCTATTACACTCTGCTACTGTCTCTTACACTCTGCTATTGTCTCTTACACTTTGCTACTGTCTCTTACACTCTGCTACTGTCTATAACACTCTCTTACACTCTGTTACTGTCTATTACACTCTGCTACTGTCTCTTACACTCTCTTACACTGTTACACTCTGCTACAGTCTATTACACTCTGCTACTGTCTCTTACACTCTGCTATTGTCTCTTACACTCTGCTACTGTCTATAACACTCTCTTACACTCTCTTACACTCTGCTACTGTCTCTTACACCCTCTTACACTCTGTTACTGTCTCTTACACTCTCTTACACTCTGTTACACTCTCTTACACGCTGTTACACTCTCTTACACGCTGTTACACCCTCTTACACACTGTTACTGTCTCTTACACTCTCTTACACTCTGCTACTGTCTCTTACACTCTGTTACTGTTTCTTACACTCTGCTACTGTCTCTAACACTCTGCTACTGTCTCTTTCACTCTGCTACTGTCTCTTACACTCTGCTACTATCTCTTACGCTCTGTTACTGTGTCTTACACTGTACTACACTGTCATACACTCTGTTACTGTATCTTACACTATGTTACTGTCTCGTACACTCTGTTACTGTCTCTTACACTCTGTTACTGTCTCCTATACTCTGTTACTGTCTCTTACACCCTGTTACACTCTCTTACACTCTGCTACTGTCTCTTACACTCTACTACACTCTCGTACACTCTGTTACTGTCTATTACACTCTCTTACACTCTGCTGCTGTCTCTTACACTCTGTTACTGTCTCTTACACTCTGTTACTGTCTCTTACACTCCTATATCTTACACTCTACTACACTCTACTACTGTCTCTTTCACTCTGCTACTGTCTCTTTCACTCTGTTACTGTCTCTTACACTCTGTTACTGTCTCTTACACTCTGCTACTGTCTATAACACTCTCTTACACTATGTTACACTCTGCTACTGTCTCTTACACTCTGCTATTGTCTCTTACACTCTGCTACTGTCTCTTACACTCTATTACACTCTGTTACTGTCTATTACACTCTGCTACTGTCTCTTACACTCTCTTACACTATGTTACACTCTCTTACACTCTGCTGCTGTCTCTTACACTCTGTTACTGTCTCTTACACTCTGTTACTGTCTCTTACACTCTCCTACACTCTGTTACTGTCTCTTACACTCTCTTACACTCTGCTACTGTCTCTTACACTCTGCTACTGTCTCTTACACTCTGCTACTCTCTCTTTCACTTTGCTTCTGTCTCCTACACACTGCTACTGTCTCTTACGCTCTGTTACTGTCTCTTACACTCTACTACACTCTCGTGTACTCTGTTACTGTCTCTTACACTCTGTTACTGTCTCTTACACTCTGTTACTGTCTCTTACACTCTCTTACACTCTGCTGCTGTCTCTTACACTCTTTTACTGTCTCTTACACTCTGTTACTGTCTATTACACTCTCTTACACTCTCTTACACTCTCTTACACTCTCCTACACTCTTCTACTGTCTCTTACACCCCCTTACACTCTGTTACTGTCTCTTACACTCCCTTACACTCTGTTACACTCTCTTACATGCTGTTACACTCTCTTACACGCTGTTACACCCTCTTACACACTGTTACTGTCTCTTACACTCTCTTACACTCTGCTACTATCTCTTACACTCTGTTACTGTCTCTTACACTCTGCTACTGTCTCTTACACTCTGCTACTGTCTCTTTCACTCTGCTACTGTCTCTTACACTGTCTTACACTATGTTACACTCTCTTACACTCTGCTGCTGTCTCATATACTCTGTTACTGTCTCTTACACAGGTTTACGATGTCTACGCGAAGAGATACCCAAAGACGTTCACAGTATACTGAGATCATTCGGGACCATGTGGTCCTAGAGGACGGTGTATGCCATGTGACTCTCTCTTACACTCTACTACACTCTACTAATGTCTCTTTCACTCTGCTACTGTCTCTTACACTCTGTTACTGTCTCTTACACTCTGTTACTGTCTCTTACACTCTGTTACAGTCTCTTACACTCTTCTACTGTATCTTACACTCTGCTATTGTCTCTTACACTCTGCAACTGTCTATAACACTCTCTTACACTCTGTTACTGTCTATTACACTCTGCTACTGTCTCTTACACTCGCTTACACTCTGCTACACTCTATTACACTCTGCTACACTCTATTACACTCTGCTATTGTCTCTTACACTCTGCTACTGTCTATAACACTCTCTTACACTCTGTTACTGTCTATTACACTCTGCTACTGTCTCTTGCACTCTCTTACACTATGTTACACTCTGCTACAGTCTATTACACTCTGCTACTGTCTCTTACACTCTGTTACTGTCTCTTACACTATGTTACACTCTCTTACACTCTGTAACTGTCTCTTACACTCTCTTACACTCTGTTACTGTCTCCTATACTCTGTTACTGTCTCCTATACTCTGTTACACTCTCTTACACTCTGCTGCTGTCTCTTACACTCTGTTACTGTCTCTTACACTCTGTTACTGTCTCTTACACTCTGTTACTGTCTCTTACACTCTCTTACACTCTCTTACACTCTCCTACACTCTGCTACTGTCTCTTACACCCTCTTACACTCTGTTACTGTCTCTTACACTCTGTTACTGTCTCTTAAACTCTGCTACTGTCTATAACACTCTCTTACACTCTGTTACTGTCTATTACACTCTGCTACTGTCTCTTACACTCTCTTACACTATGTTACACTCTGCTACGGTCTATTACACTCTGCTACTGTCTCTTACACTCTGTTACTGTCTCTTACACTGTGTTACACTCTCTTACACTCTGTAACTGTCTCTTACACTCTCTTACACTCTGTTACTGTCTCCTATACTCTGTTACTGTCTCCTATACTCTGTTACACTCTCTTACACTCTGCTGCTGTCTCTTACACTCTGTTACTGTCTCTTACACTCTGTTACTGTCTCTTACACTCTCTTACACTCTCTTACACTCTCCTACACTCTGCTACTGTCTCTTACACCCTCTTACAGTCTGTTACTGTCTCTTACACTCTGTTACTGTCTCTTAAACTCTGCTACTGTCTATAACACTCTCTTACACTCTGTTACTGTCTATTATACTCTGCTACTGTCTCTTACACTCTCTTACACTATGTTACACTCTGCTACAGTCTATTACACTCTGCTACTGTCTCTTACACTCTGCTATTGTCTCTTACACTCTGCTACTGTCTATAACACTCTCTTACACTCTGTTACTGTCTATTACACTCTGCTACTGTCTCTTACACTCTCTTACACTCTGCTGCTGTCTATTACACTCTGCTACTGTCTCTTACACTCTGCTATTGTCTATAACACTCTGCTACTGTCTATAACACTCTCTTACACTCTGTTACTGTCTATTACACTCTGCTACTGTCTCTCACACTCTCTTACACTCTGCTGCTGTCTCTTACACTCTGTTACTGTCTCTTACACTCTGTTACACTCTCTTACACTCTCTTACACTCTCTTACACTCTGTAACTGTCTCTTACACTCTCTTACACTCTGTTACTGTCTCCTATACTCTGTTACACTTTCTTACACTCCACTACTGTCTCATATACTCTTTTACTGTCTCTTACACAGGTTTACGAGGTCTACGCGAAGAGATCCCCAAATACGTTCACAGTATACTGAGATCATTCAGGACTATGTGATCCTAGAGGACGGTATATGCCATGTGACACTCTCTTACACTCTACTACTGTCTCTTTCACTCTGCTACTGTCTCTTACACTCTGTTACTGTCTTTTACACTCTGTTACTGTCTCTTACACTCTGCTACTGTATCTTACACTCTGCTATTGTCTCTTACACTCTGCTACTGTCTATAACACTCTCTTACACTCTGTTACTGTCTATTACACTCTGCTACTGTCTCTTACACTCTCTTACACTATGTTACACTCTGCTACAGTCTATTACACTCTGCTACTGTCTCTTACACTCTGCTATTGTCTCTTACACTCTGCTACTGTCTATAACACTCTCTTACACTCTGTTACTGTCTATTACACTCTGCTACTGTCTCTTACACTCTCTTACACTCTGCTGCTGTCTATTACACTCTGCTACTGTCTCTTACACTCTGCTATTGTCTCTTACACTCTGCTACTGTCTATAACACTCTCTTACACTCTGTAACTGTCTATTACACTCTGCTACTGTCTCTCACACTCTCTTACACTCTGCTGCTGTCTCTTACACTCTGTTACTGTCTCTTACACTCTGTTACTGTCTCTTACACTCTGTTACACTCTCTTACACTCTCTTACACTCTCTTACACTCTCTTACACTCTGTAACCGTCTCTTACACTCTCTTACACTCTGTTACTGTCTCCTATACTCTGTTACACTTTCTTACACTCCACTACTGTCTCATATACTCTTTTACTGTCGCTTACACAGGTTTACGAGGTCTACGTGAAGAGATCCCCAAAGACGTTCACAGTATACTGAGATCATTCAGGACTATGTGATCCTAGAGGACGGTATATGCCATGTGACACTCTCTTACACTCTACTACACTCTACTACTGTCTCTTTCACTCTGCTACTGTCTCTTACACTCTGTTACTGTCTTTTACACTCTGTTACTGTCTCTTACACTCTGCTACTGTATCTTACACTCTGCTATTGTCTCTTACACTCTGCTACTGTCTATAACACTCTCTTACACTCTGTTACTGTCTATTACACTCTGCTACTGTCTCTTACACTCTCTTACACTATGTTACACTCTCTTACACTCTGCTGCTGACTCTTACACTCTGTTACTGTCTCTGACACTCTCCTACACTCTGTTACTGTCTATTACACTCTGCTACTGTCTCTTTCACTCTCTTACACTATGTTACACTCTCTTACACTCTGCTGCTGTCTCTTACACTCTGTTACTGTCTCTTACACTCTGTTACTGTCTCTTACACTCTCTTACACTCTGTTACCGTCTCCTATACTCTGTTACTGTCTCCTATGCTCTGTCACACTCTCTTACACTCCGCTACTGTCTCATATACTCTTTTACTGTCTCTTACACAGGTTTACGATGTCTACGCGAAGAGATCCCCAAAGACGTTCACAGTATACTGAGATCATTCAGGACTATGTGATCCTAGAGGACGGTATATGCCATGTGACACTCTGGTACACTCTACTACACTCTACTACTGCCTCTTTCACTCTGCTACTGTCTCTTACACTCTGTTACTGTCTCTTACACTTTGCTACTGTATCTTACACTCTGCTATTGTCTCTTACACTCTGCTACTGTCTATAACACTCTCTTACACTCTGTTACTGTCTATTACACTCTGCTACTGTCTCTTTCACTCTCTTACACTATGTTACACTCTCTTACACTCTGCTGCTGTCTCTTACACTCTGTTACTGTCTCTTACACTCTGTTACTGTCTCTTACACTCTACTACACTCTGTTACTGTCTCTTACACTCTCTTACACTCTGTTACACTCTCTTACATGCTGTTACACTCTCTTACACTCTGTTACTGTCTCTTACACTCTCTTACACTCTGCTACTCTCTCTTTCACTCTGCTTCTGTCTCTTACACTCTGCTACTGTCTCTTACGCTCTGTTACTGTCTCTTACACTCTGTTACACTCTCTTACACTCTGCTGCTGTCTCTTACACTCTTACTGTCTCTTACACTCTCTTACACTCTCCTACACTCTGCTACTGTCTCTTACACCCTCTTACACTCTGTTACTGTCTCTTACACTCTGTTACTGTCTCTTACACTCTCCTACACTATGTTGCTGTCTCTTACACTCTCTTACACTCTGTTACACTCTCTTACACTCTGTAACTGTCTCTTACACTCTCTTACACTCTGCTACTGTCTATAACACTCTCTTACACTCTGTTACTGTCCATTACACTCTGCTACTGTCTCTTACACTCTCTTACACTATGTTACACTCTGCTACAGTCTATTACACTCTGCTACTGTCTCTTACACTCTGCTATTGTCTCTTACACTCTGATACTGTCTATAACACTCTCTTACACTCTGTTACTGTCTATTACACTCTGCTACTGTCTCTTACACTCTCTTACACTCTGCTGCTGTCTATTACACTCTGCTACTGTCTCTTACACTCTGCTATTGTCTATAACACTCTGCTACTCTCTATAACACTCTCTTACACTCTCTTACTGTCTATTACACTCCGCTACTGTCTCTTACACTCTCTTACACTCTGTTACAGTCTATTACACTCTGCTGCTGTCTCTTACACTCTTACTGTCTCTTACACTCTCTTACACTCTCCTACACTCTGCTACTGTCTCTTACACCCTCTTACACTCTGTTACTGTCTCTTACACTCTGTTACTGTCTCTTACACTCTCCTACACTATGTTGCTGTCTCTTACACTCTCTTACACTCTGTTACACTCTCTTACACTCTGTAACTGTCTCTTACACTCTCTTACACTCTGCTACTGTCTATAACACTCTCTTACACTCTGTTACTGTCCATTACACTCTGCTACTGTCTCTTACACTCTCTTACACTATGTTACACTCTGCTACAGTCTATTACACTCTGCTACTGTCTCTTACACTCTGCTATTGTCTCTTACACTCTGATACTGTCTATAACACTCTCTTACACTCTGTTACTGTCTATTACACTCTGCTACTGTCTCTTACACTCTCTTACACTCTGCTGCTGTCTATTACACTCTGCTACTGTCTCTTACACTCTGCTATTGTCTATAACACTCTGCTACTCTCTATAACACTCTCTTACACTCTCTTACTGTCTATTACACTCCGCTACTGTCTCTTACACTCTCTTACACTCTGTTACAGTCTATTACACTCTGCTACTGTCTCTTACACTCTGCTATTGTCTCTTGCACTCTGCTACTGTCTATAACACTCTCTTACACTCTGTTACTGTCTATTACACTCTGCTATTGTCTCTTACACTCTCTTACGCTCTGTTACAGTCTATTACACTCTGCTACTGTCTCTTACACTCTGCTACTGTCTCTTACACTCTATTACACTCTGTTACTGTCTATTACACTCTGCTACTGTCTCTTACACTCTCTTACACTATGTTACACTCTCTTACACTCTGCTGCTGTCTCTTACACTCTGTTACTGTCTCTTACACTCCGTTACTGTCTCTTACACTCTCCTACACTCTGTTACTGTCTCTTACACTCTGTTACACTCTCTTACTGTCTCTTACACTCTGTTACACTCTCTTACACGCTGTTACACTCTCTTACACTCTGTTACTGTCTCTTACACTCTGCTACTGTCTCTTACACTCTGCTACTCTCTCTTTCACTTTGCTTCTGTCTCTTACACACTGCTACTGTCTCTTACGCTCTGTTACTGTCTCTTACACTCTACTACACTCTCGTATACTCTGTTACTGTCTCTTACACTCTGTTACTGTCTCTTACACTCTGTTACTGTCTCGTACACTCTGTTACTGTCTCTTACACTCTGTTACACTCTCTTACTGTCTCTTACACTCTCTTACACTCTGCTGCTGTCTCTTACACTCTGTTACTGTCTCTTACACTCTGTTACTGTCTATTACACTCTCTTACACTCTCCTACACTCTCCTACACTCTTCTACTGTCTCTTACACCCCCTTACACTCGGTTACTGTCTCTTACACTCCCTTACACTCTGTTACACTCTCTTACATGCTGTTACACTCTCTTACACGCTGTTACACCCTCTTACACACTGTTACTGTCTCTTACACTCTCTTACACTCTGCTACTATCTCTTACACTCTGTTACTGTCTCTTACACTCTGCTACTGTCTCTTTCACTCTGCTACTGTCTCTTACACTCTGCTACTATCTCTTACGCTCTGTTACTGTCTCTTACACTCTACTACACTCTCATACACTCTGTTACTGTCTCTTACACTCTGTTACTGTCTCTTACACTCTGTTACTGTCTCTTACACTCTGCTATTGTCTCTTACACTCTGCTACTGTCTATAACACTGTCTTACACTCTGTTACTGTCTATTACACTCTGCTACTGTCTCTTTCACTCTCTTACACTATGTTACACTCTCTTACACTCTGCTGCTGTCTCTTACACTCTGTTACTGTCTCTTACACTCTGTTACTGTCTCTTACACTCTCCTACACTCTGTTACTGTCTCCTACACTCTCTTACACTCTGTTACACTCTCTTACACGCTGTTACACTCTATTACACTCTGTTAATTTCTCTTACACTCTCTTACACTCTGCTACTGTCTCTTACACTCTGCTACTCTCTCTTTCACTCTTTCTGTCTCTTACACTCTGCTTCTGTCTCTTATGCTCTGTTACTGTCTCTTATGCTCTGTTACTGTCTCTTATGCTCTGTTACTGTCTCTTACACTCTACTACACTCTCGTACACTCTGTTACTGTCTCTTACACTCTGTTACACTCTCTTACACTCTGTTACTGTCTCTTACACTCTGCTGCTGTCTCTTACACTCTGTTACTGTCTCTTACACTCTCTTACACTCTCCTACACTCTGCTACTGTCTCTTACACCCTCTTACACTCTTACTGTCTCTTACACTCTGTTACTGTCTCTTAAACTCTGCTACTGTCTATAACACTCTCTTACACTCTGTTACTGTCTATTACACTCTGCTACTGTCTCTTACACTCTCTTACACTATGTTACACTCTGCTACAGTCTATTACACTCTGCTACTGTCTCTTACACTCTGCTATTGTCTCTTACACTCTGCTACTGTCTATAACACTCTCTTACACTCTGTTACTGTCTATTACACTCTGCTACTGTCTCTTACACTCTCTTACACTCTGCTGCTGTCTATTACACTCTGCTACTGTCTCTTACACTCTGCTATTGTCTCTTACACTCTGCTACTGTCTATAACACTCTCTTACACTCTGTAACTGTCTATTACACTCTGCTACTGTCTCTCACACTCTCTTACACTCTGCTGCTGTCTCTTACACTCTGTTACTGTCTCTTACACTCTGTTACACTCTGTTACACTCTCTTACACTCTCTTACACTCTCTTACACTCTGTAACCGTCTCTTACACTCTCTTACACTCTGTTACTGTCTCCTATACTCTGTTACACTTTCTTACACTCCACTACTGTCTCATATACTCTTTTACTGTCGCTTACACAATTTTACGAGGTCTACGTGAAGAGATCCCCAAAGACGTTCACAGTATACTGAGATCATTCAGGACTATGTGATCCTAGAGGACGGTATATGCCATGTGACACTCTCTTACACTCTACTACACTCTACTACTGTCTCTTTCACTCTGCTACTGTCTCTTACACTCTGTTACTGTCTTTTACACTCTGTTACTGTCTCTTACACTCTGCTACTGTATCTTACACTCTGCTATTGTCTCTTACACTCTGCTACTGTCTATAACACTCTCTTACACTCTGTTACTGTCTATTACACTCTGCTACTGTCTCTTACACTCTCTTACACTATGTTACACTCTCTTACACTCTGCTGCTGACTCTTACACTCTGTTACTGTCTCTGACACTCTCCTACACTCTGTTACTGTCTATTACACTCTGCTACTGTCTCTTTCACTCTCTTACACTATGTTACACTCTCTTACACTCTGCTGCTGTCTCTTACACTCTGTTACTGTCTCTTACACTCTGTTACTGTCTCTTACACTCTCTTACACTCTGTTACCGTCTCCTATACTCTGTTACTGTCTCCTATGCTCTGTCACACTCTCTTACACTCCGCTACTGTCTCATATACTCTTTTACTGTCTCTTACACAGGTTTACGATGTCTACGCGAAGAGATCCCCAAAGACGTTCACAGTATACTGAGATCATTCAGGACTATGTGATCCTAGAGGACGGTATATGCCATGTGACACTCTGGTACACTCTACTACACTCTACTACTGCCTCTTTCACTCTGCTACTGTCTCTTACACTCTGTTACTGTCTCTTACACTTTGCTACTGTATCTTACACTCTGCTATTGTCTCTTACACTCTGCTACTGTCTATAACACTCTCTTACACTCTGTTACTGTCTATTACACTCTGCTACTGTCTCTTACACTCTCTTACACTATGTTACACTCTCTTACACTCTGCTGCTGTCTCTTACACTCTGTTACTGTCTCTTACACTCTGTTACTGTCTCTTACACTCTACTACACTCTGTTACTGTCTCTTACACTCTCTTACACTCTGTTACACTCTCTTACATGCTGTTACACTCTCTTACACTCTGTTACTGTCTCTTACACTCTCTTACACTCTGCTACTCTCTCTTTCACTCTGCTTCTGTCTCTTACACCCTGCTACTGTCTCTTACGCTCTGTTACTGTCTCTTACACTCTGTTACACTCTCTTACACTCTGCTGCTGTCTCTTACACTCTTACTGTCTCTTACACTCTCTTACACTCTCCTACACTCTGCTACTGTCTCTTACACCCTCTTACACTCTGTTACTGTCTCTTACACTCTGTTACTGTCTCTTACACTCTCCTACACTATGTTGCTGTCTCTTACACTCTCTTACACTCTGTTACACTCTCTTACACTCTGTAACTGTCTCTTACACTCTCTTACACTCTGCTACTGTCTATAACACTCTCTTACACTCTGTTACTGTCCATTACACTCTGCTACTGTCTCTTACACTCTCTTACACTATGTTACACTCTGCTACAGTCTATTACACTCTGCTACTGTCTCTTACACTCTGCTATTGTCTCTTACACTCTGATACTGTCTATAACACTCTCTTACACTCTGTTACTGTCTATTACACTCTGCTACTGTCTCTTACACTCTCTTACACTCTGCTGCTGTCTATTACACTCTGCTACTGTCTCTTACACTCTGCTATTGTCTATAACACTCTGCTACTCTCTATAACACTATCTTACACTCTCTTACTGTCTATTACACTCCGCTACTGTCTCTTACACTCTCTTACACTCTGTTACAGTCTATTACACTCTGCTACTGTCTCTTACACTCTGCTATTGTCTCTTGCACTCTGCTACTGTCTATAACACTCTCTTACACTCTGTTACTGTCTATTACACTCTGCTATTGTCTCTTACACTCTCTTACACTCTGTTACAGTCTATTACACTCTGCTACTGTCTCTTACACTCTGCTACTGTCTCTTACACTCTATTACACTCTGTTACTGTCTATTACACTCTGCTACTGTCTCTTACACTCTCTTACACTATGTTACACTCTCTTACACTCTGCTGCTGTCTCTTACACTCTGTTACTGTCTCTTACACTCCGTTACTGTCTCTTACACTCTCCTACACTCTGTTACTGTCTCTTACACTCTGTTACACTCTCTTACTGTCTCTTACACTCTGTTACACTCTCTTACACGCTGTTACACTCTCTTACACTCTGTTACTGTCTCTTACACTCTGCTACTGTCTCTTACACTCTGCTACTCTCTCTTTCACTTTGCTTCTGTCTCTTACACACTGCTACTGTCTCTTACGCTCTGTTACTGTCTCTTACACTCTACTACACTCTCGTATACTCTGTTACTGTCTCTTACACTCTGTTACTGTCTCTTACACTCTGTTACTGTCTCGTACACTCTGTTACTGTCTCTTACACTCTGTTACACTCTCTTACTGTCTCTTACACTCTCTTACACTCTGCTGCTGTCTCTTACACTCTGTTACTGTCTCTTACACTCTGTTACTGTCTATTACACTCTCTTACACTCTCCTACACTCTCCTACACTCTTCTACTGTCTCTTACACCCCCTTACACTCGGTTACTGTCTCTTACACTCCCTTACACTCTGTTACACTCTCTTACATGCTGTTACACTCTCTTACACGCTGTTACACCCTCTTACACACTGTTACTGTCTCTTACACTCTCTTACACTCTGCTACTATCTCTTACACTCTGTTACTGTCTCTTACACTGTGCTACTGTCTCTTTCACTCTGCTACTGTCTCTTACACTCTGCTACTATCTCTTACGCTCTGTTACTGTCTCTTACACTCTACTACACTCTCATACACTCTGTTACTGTCTCTTACACTCTGTTACTGTCTCTTACACTCTGTTACTGTCTCTTACACTCTGCTATTGTCTCTTACACTCTGCTACTGTCTATAACACTGTCTTACACTCTGTTACTGTCTATTACACTCTGCTACTGTCTCTTTCACTCTCTTACACTATGTTACACTCTCTTACACTCTGCTGCTGTCTCTTACACTCTGTTACTGTCTCTTACACTCTGTTACTGTCTCTTACACTCTCCTACACTCTGTTACTGTCTCCTACACTCTCTTACACTCTGTTACACTCTCTTACACGCTGTTACACTCTATTACACTCTGTTAATTTCTCTTACACTCTCTTACACTCTGCTACTGTCTCTTACACTCTGCTACTCTCTCTTTCACTCTTTCTGTCTCTTACACTCTGCTTCTGTCTCTTATGCTCTGTTACTGTCTCTTATGCTCTGTTACTGTCTCTTATGCTCTGTTACTGTCTCTTACACTCTACTACACTCTCGTACACTCTGTTACTGTCTCTTACACTCTGTTACACTCTCTTACACTCTGTTACTGTCTCTTACACTCTGCTGCTGTCTCTTACACTCTGTTACTGTCTCTTACACTCTCTTACACTCTCCTACACTCTGCTACTGTCTCTTACACCCTCTTACACTCTTACTGTCTCTTACACTCTGTTACTGTCTCTTAAACTCTGCTACTGTCTATAACACTCTCTTACACTCTATTACTGTCTATTACACTCTGCTACTGTCTCTTACACTCTCTTACACTATTTTACACTCTGCTACAGTCTATTACACTCTGCTACTGTCTCTTACACTCTGCTATTGTCCCTTACACACTGCTACTGTCTATAACACTCTCTTACACTCTCTTACACTCTGCTACTGTCTCTTCACTCTGTTACTGTCTCTTACACTCTCCTACACTATGTTACTGTCTCTTACACTCTCTTACACTCTGTTACACTCTCTTACACTCTGTAACTGTCTCTTACACTCTCTTAAACCCTGCTACTGTCTATAACACTCTCGTACACTCTGTTACTGTCTATTACACTCTGCTACTGTCTCTTACACTCTCTTACACTATGTTACACTCTGCTACAGTCTATTACACTCTGCTACTGTCTCTTACACTCTGCTATTGTCTCTTACACTCTGCTACTGTCTCTTACACTCTGCTACTGTCTATAACACTCTCTTACACTCTGTTACTGTCTATTACACTCTGCTACTGTCTCTTACACTCTCTTACACTGTTACACTCTGCTACAGTCTATTACACTCTGCTACTGTCTCTTACACTCTGCTATTGTCTCTTACACTCTGCTACTGTCTATAACACTCTCTTACACTCTCTTACACTCTGCTACTGTCTCTTACACCCTCTTACACTCTGTTACTGTCTCTTACACTCTCTTACACTCTGTTACACTCTCTTACACGCTGTTACACTCTCTTACACGCTGTTACACCCTCTTACACACTGTTACTGTCTCTTACACTCTCTTACACTCTGCTACTGTCTCTTACACTCTGTTACTGTTTCTTACACTCTGCTACTGTCTCTAACACTCTGCTACTGTCTCTTTCACTCTGCTACTGTCTCTTACACTCTGGTACTATCTCTTACGCTCTGTTACTGTGTCTTACACTGTACTACACTGTCATACACTCTGTTACTGTATCTTACACTATGTTACTGTCTCGTACACTCTGTTACTGTCTCTTACACTCTGTTACTGTCTCCTATACTCTGTTACTGTCTCTTACACCCTGTTACACTCTCTTACACTCTGCTACTGTCTCTTACACTCTACTACACTCTCGTACACTCTGTTACTGTCTATTACACTCTCTTACACTCTGCTGCTGTCTCTTACACTCTGTTACTGTCTCTTACACTCTGTTACTGTCTCTTACACTCCTATATCTTACACTCTACTACACTCTACTACTGTCTCTTTCACTCTGCTACTGTCTCTTTCACTCTGTTACTGTCTCTTACACTCTGTTACTGTCTCTTACACTCTGCTACTGTCTATAACACTCTCTTACACTATGTTACACTCTGCTAATGTCTCTTACACTCTGCTATTGTCTCTTACACTCTGCTACTGTCTCTTACACTCTATTACACTCTGTTACTGTCTATTACACTCTGCTACTGTCTCTTACACTCTCTTACACTATGTTACACTCTCTTACACTCTGCTGCTGTCTCTTACACTCTGTTACTGTCTCTTACACTCTGTTACTGTCTCTTACACTCTCCTACACTCTGTTACTGTCTCTTACACTCTCTTACACTCTGCTACTGTCTCTTACACTCTGCTACTCTCTCTTACACTCTGCTACTCTCTCTTACACTCTGCTACTCTCTCTTTCACTTTGCTTATGTCTCCTACACACTGCTACTGTCTCTTACGCTCTGTTACTGTCTCTTACACTCTACTACACTCTCGTATACTCTGTTACTGTCTCTTACACTCTGTTACTGTCTCTTACACTCTCTTACACTCTGCTGCTGTCTCTTACACTCTTTTACTGTCTCTTACACTCTGTTACTGTCTATTACACTCTCTTACACTCTTCTACTGTCTCTTACACCCCCTTACACTCTGTTACTGTCTCTTACACTCCCTTACACTCTGTTACACTCTCTTACATGCTGTTACACTCTCTTACACGCTGTTACACCCTCTTACACACTGTTACTGTCTCTTACACTCTCTTACACTCTGCTACTATCTCTTACACTCTGTTACTGTCTCTTACACTCTGCTACTGTCTCTTACACTCTGCTACTGTCTCTTTCACTCTGCTACTGTCTCTTACACTGTCTTACACTATGTTACACTCTCTTACACTCTGCTGCTGTCTCATATACTCTGTTACTGTCTCTTACACAGGTTTACGATGTCTACGCGAAGAGATACCCAAAGACGTTCACAGTATACTGAGATCATTCGGGACCATGTGGTCCTAGAGGACGGTGTATGCCATGTGACTCTCTCTTACACTCTACTACACTCTACTAATGTCTCTTTCACTCTGCTACTGTCTCTTACACTCTGTTACTGTCTCTTACACTCTGTTACTGTCTCTTACACTCTGTTACAGTCTCTTACACTCTTCTACTGTATCTTACACTCTGCTATTGTCTCTTACACTCTGCAACTGTCTATAACACTCTCTTACACTCTGTTACTGTCTATTACACTATGCTACTGTCTCTTACACTCTCTTACACTCTGCTACACTCTATTACACTCTGCTACACTCTATTACACTCTGATATTGTCTCTTACACTCTGCTACTGTCTATAACACTCTCTTACACTCTGTTACTGTCTATTACACTCTGCTACTGTCTCTTACACTCTCTTACACTATGTTACACTCTGCTACAGTCTATTACACTCTGCTACTGTCTCTTACACTCTGTTACTGTCTCTTACACTATGTTACACTCTCTTACACTCTGTAACTGTCTCTTACACTCTGTTACTGTCTCCTATACTCTGTTACTGTCTCCTATACTCTGTTACACTCTCTTACACTCTGCTGCTGTCTCTTACACTCTGTTACTGTCTCTTACACTCTGTTACTGTCTCTTACACTCTCTTACACTCTCTTACACTCTCCTACACTCTGCTACTGTCTCTTACACCCTCTTACACTCTGTTACTGTCTCTTACACTCTGTTACTGTCTCTTAAACTCTGCTACTGTCTATAACACTCTCTTACACTCTGTTACTGTCTATTACACTCTGCTACTGTCTCTTACACTCTCTTACACTATGTTACACTCTGCTACAGTCTATTACACTCTGCTACTGTCTCTTACACTCTGCTATTGTCTCTTACACTCTGCTACTGTCTATAACACTCTCTTACACTCTGTTACTGTCTATTACACTCTGCTACTGTCTCTTACACTCTCTTACACTCTGCTGCTGTCTATTACACTCTGCTACTGTCTCTTACACTCTGCTATTGTCTATAACACTCTGCTACTGTCTATAACACTCTCTTACACTCTCTTACTGTCTATTACACTCCGCTACTGTCTCTTACACTCTCTTACACTCTGTTACACTCTGTTACAGTCTATTACACTCTGCTACTGTCTCTTACACTCTGCTATTGTCTCTTGCACTCTGCTACTGTCTATAACACTCTCTTACACTCTGTTACTGTCTATTACACTCTGCTACTGTCTCTTACACTCTATTACACTCTGTTACTGTCTATTACACTCTGCTACTGTCTCTGCACTCTGCTACTGTCTCTTACACTCTATTACACTTTGTTACTGTCTATTACACTCTGCTACTGTCTCTTACACTCTCTTACACTATGTTACACTCTCTTACACTCTGCTGCTGTCTCTTACACTCTGTTACTGTCTCTTACACTCCGTTACTGTCTCTTACACTCTCCTACACTCTGTTACTGTCTCTTACACTCTGTTACACTCTCTTACTGTCTCTTACACTCTGTTACACTCTCTTACACGCTGTTACACTCTCTTACACTATGTTACTGTCTCTTACACTCTTACACTCTGCTACGGTCTCTTACACTCTGCTACTGTCTCTTACACTCTGCTACTCTCTCTTTCACTTTGCTTCTGTCTCTTACACACTGCTACTGTCTCTTACGCTCTGTTACTGTCTCTTACACTCTACTACACTCTCGTATACTCTGTTACTGTCTCTTACACTCTGTTACTGTCTCGTACACTCTGTTACTGTCTCGTACACTCTGTTACTGTCTCTTACACTCTGTTACACTCTCTTACACTCTGTTACTGTCTCTTACACTCTTACACTCTGCTGCTGTCTCTTACACTCTGTTACTGTCTCTTACACTCTGTTACTGTCTCTTACACTCTGTTACTGTCTATTACACTCTGCTACTGTCTCTTACACTCTGCTACTGTCTCTTACACTCTATTACACTCTGTTACTGTCTATTACACTCTGCTACTGTCTCTTACACTCTCTTACACTATGTTACACTCTCTTACATTCTGCTGCTGTCTCTTACACTCTGTTACTGTCTCTTACACTCCGTTACTGTCTCTTACACTCTCCTACACTCTGTTACTGTCTCTTACACTCTGTTACACTCTCTTACTGTCTCTTACACTCTGTTACACTATCTTACACGCTGTTACACTCTCTTACACTCTGTTACTGTCTCTTACACTCTTACACTCTGCTACTGTCTCTTACACTCTGCTACTGTCTCTTACACTCTGCTACTCTCTCTTTCACTTTGCTTCTGTCTCTTACACACTGCTACTGTCTCTTACGCTCTGTTACTGTCTCTTACACTCTACTACACTCTCGTATACTCTGTTACTGTCTCTTACACTCTGTTACTGTCTCTTACACGCTGTTACTGTCTCGTACACTCTGTTACTGTCTCTTACACTCTGTTACACTCTCTTACTGTCTCTTACACTCTCTTACACTCTGCTGCTGTCTCTTACACTCTGTTACTGTCTCTTACACTCTGTTACTGTCTATTACACTCTCTTACACTCTCCTACACTCTCCTACACTCTTCTACTGTCTCTTACACCCCCTTACACTCTGTTACTGTCTCTTACACTCCCTTACACTCTGTTACACTCTCTTACATGCTGTTACACTCTCTTACACGCTGTTACACCCTCTTACACACTGTTACTGTCTCTTACACTCTCTTACACTCTGCTACTATCTCTTACACTCTGTTACTGTCTCTTACACTCTGCTACTGTCTCTTTCACTCTGCTACTGTCTCTTACACTCTGCTACTATCTCTTACGCTCTGTTACTGTCTCTTACACTCTACTACACTCTCATACACTCTGTTACTGTCTCTTACACTATGTTACTGTCTCTTACACTCTGTTACTGTCTCTTACACTCTGCTATTGTCTCTTACACTCTGCTACTGTCTATAACACTGTCTTACACTCTGTTACTGTCTATTACACTCTGCTACTGTCTCTTTCACTCTCTTACACTATGTTACACTCTCTTACACTCTGCTGCTGTCTCTTACACTCTGTTACTGTCTCTTACACTCTCCTACACTCTGTTACTGTCTCCTACACTCTCTTACACTCAGTTACACTCTCTTACACGCTGTTACACTCTATTACACTCTGTTAATTTCTCTTACACTCTCTTACACTCTGCTACTGTCTCTTACACTCTGCTACTCTCTCTTTCACTCTGTTTCTGTCTCTTACACTCTGCTTCTGTCTCTTATGCTCTGTTACTGTCTCTTATGCTCTGTTACTGTCTCTTACACTCTACTACACTCTCGTACACTCTGTTACTGTCTCTTACACTCTGTTACACTCTCTTACACTCTGTTACTGTCTCTTACACTCTGCTGCTGTCTCTTACACTCTGTTACTGTCTCTTACACTCTCTTACACTCTCCTACACTCTGCTACTGTCTCTTACACCCTCTTACACTCTTACTGTCTCTTACACTCTGTTACTGTCTCTTAAACTCTGCTACTGTCTATAACACTCTCTTACACTCTATTACTGTCTATTACACTCTGCTACTGTCTCTTACACTCTCTTACACTATTTTACACTCTGCTACAGTCTATTACACTCTGCTACTGTCTCTTACACTCTGCTATTGTCCCTTACACTCTGCTACTGTCTATAACACTCTCTTACACTCTCTTACACTCTGCTACTGTCTCTTACACTCTGTTACTGTCTCTTACACTCTCCTACACTATGTTACTGTCTCTTACACTCTCTTACACTCTGTTACACTCTCTTACACTCTGTAACTGTCTCTTACACTCTCTTACACTCTGCTACTGTCTATAACACTCTCTTACACTCTGTTACTGTCTATTACACTCTGCTACTGTCTCTTACACTCTCTTACACTATGTTACACTCTGCTACAGTCTATTACACTCTGCTATTGTCTCTTACACTCTGCTACTGTCTATAACACTCTCTTACACTCTGTTACTGTCTATTACACTCTGCTACTGTCTCTTACACTCTCTTACACTCTGCTGCTGTCTATTAAACTCTGCTACTGTCTCTTACACTCTGCTATTGTCTCTTACACTCTGCTACTGTCTATAACACTCTCTTACACTCTGTTACTGTCTATTACACTCTGCTACAGTCTCTTACACTGTCTTACACTATGCTACACTCTGCTCCAGTCTATTACACTCTGCTATTGTCTCTTACACTCTGCTACTGTCTATAACACTCTCTTACACTCTGTTACTGTCTATTACACTCTGCGACTGTCTCTTCAACTCTCTTACACTCTTCTGCTGTCTCTTACACTCTGTTACTGTCTCTTACACTATGTTACACTCTCTTACACTCTGTAACTGTCTCTTACACTCTCTTACACTCTGTTACTGTCTCCTATACTCTGTTACTGTCTCCTATACTCTGTTACACTCTCTTACACTCTGCTGCTGTCTCTTACACTCTGTTACTGTCTCTTACACTCTGTTACTGTCTTTTACACTCTCTTACACTCTCTTACACTCTCCTACTGTCTCTTACACCCTCTTACACTCTGTTACTGTCTCTTACACTCTGTTACTGTCTCTTAAACTCTGCTACTGTCTATAACACTCTCGTACACTCTGTTACTGTCTATTACACTCTGCTACTGTCTCTTACACTCTCTTACACTATGTTACACTCTGCTACAGTCTATTACACTCTGCTACTGTCTCTTACACTCTGCTATTGTCTCTTACACTTTGCTACTGTCTCTTACACTCTGCTACTGTCTATAACACTCTCTTACACTCTGTTACTGTCTATTACACTCTGCTACTGTCTCTTACACTCTCTTACACTGTTACACTCTGCTACAGTCTATTACACTCTGCTACTGTCTCTTACACTCTGCTACTGTCTATAACACTCTCTTACACTCTCTTACACTCTGCTACTGTCTCTTACACCCTCTTACACTCTGTTACTGTCTCTTACACTCTCTTACACTCTGTTACACTCTCTTACACGCTGTTACACTCTCTTACACGCTGTTACACCCTCTTACACACTGTTACTGTCTCTTACACTCTCTTACACTCTGCTACTGTCTCTTACACTCTGTTACTGTTTCTTACACTCTGCTACTGTCTCTAACACTCTGCTACTGTCTCTTTCACTCTGCTACTGTCTCTTACACTCTGCTACTATCTCTTACGCTCTGTTACTGTGTCTTACACTGTACTACACTGTCATACACTCTGTTACTGTATCTTACACTATGTTACTGTCTCGTACACTCTGTTACTGTCTCTTACACTCTGTTACTGTCTCCTATACTCTGTTACTGTCTCTTACACCCTGTTACACTCTCTTACACTCTGCTACTGTCTCTTACACTCTACTACACTCTCGTACACTCTGTTACTGTCTATTACACTCTCTTACACTCTGCTGCTGTCTCTTACACTCTGTTACTGTCTCTTACACTCTGTTACTGTCTCTTACACTCCTATATCTTACACTCTACTACACTCTACTACTGTCTCTTTCACTCTGCTACTGTCTCTTTCACTCTGTTACTGTCTCTTACACTCTGTTACTGTCTCTTACACTCTGCTACTGTCTATAACACTCTCTTACACTATGTTACACTCTGCTACTGTCTCTTACACTCTGCTATTGTCTCTTACACTCTGCTACTGTCTCTTACACTCTATTACACTCTGTTACTGTCTATTACACTCTGCTACTGTCTCTTACACTCTCTTACACTATGTTACACTCTCTTACACTCTGCTGCTGTCTCTTACACTCTGTTACTGTCTCTTACACTCTGTTACTGTCTCTTACACTCTCCTACACTCTGTTACTGTCTCTTACACTCTCTTACACTCTGCTACTGTCTCTTACACTCTGCTACTGTCTCTTACACTCTGCTACTCTCTCTTTCACTTTGCTTCTGTCTCCTACACACTGCTACTGTCTCTTACGCTCTGTTACTGTCTCTTACACTCTACTACACTCTCGTGTACTCTGTTACTGTCTCTTACACTCTGTTACTGTCTCTTACACTCTCTTACACTCTGCTGCTGTCTCTTACACTCTTTTACTGTCTCTTACACTCTGTTACTGTCTATTACACTCTCTTACACTCTCTTACACTCTCCTACACTCTTCTACTGTCTCTTACACCCCCTTACACTCTGTTACTGTCTCTTACACTCCCTTACACTCTGTTACACTCTCTTACATGCTGTTACACTCTCTTACACGCTGTTACACCCTCTTACACACTGTTACTGTCTCTTACACTCTCTTACACTCTGCTACTATCTCTTACACTCTGTTACTGTCTCTTACACTCTGCTACTGTCTCTTACACTCTGCTACTGTCTCTTTCACTCTGCTACTGTCTCTTACACTGTCTTACACTATGTTACACTCTCTTACACTCTGCTGCTGTCTCATATACTCTGTTACTGTCTCTTACACAGGTTTACGATGTCTACGCGAAGTAGACTTGGGCACCAGGGGGCTCTTCGTGTTCGTCTTCGTGCTCGTCTTCGGGGAAAAAAAAATCTTCGTATTCCGCGAATATTCGCCCGTTCCTGTCTTCTCTTCGGGCGAATATTCGCGGACATTCTTCGTGCTCGTTTAATCTTCGTTTTCCTCCTGGTTGCCTAGCAGGGGTTAATACGGGGTTAATAACACATCACAGCAGCAGCAGCTGCCGTGAAGGTACGTGTGTGCAGCTCTATTGGTCGTTTCGGCAGGGGGCTGGTCTGGCATCAACGAGTGAATTGCAGAACTGCAGAATGCACTTCATTCGTTGATGGCAGGCGAGCCCCCTGCCGAAACGACCAATAGAGTTGCACACACATACCGAGGTGTACTGTCCATAGATGTTTAATAAAAGAATAGGGAATATTTTACATTTTTAAATTGATTTTGGACCACTTTACATGCCTAACATTTGCTACCTATTTACAATGGCATACTTTGCAACAACCCAACTTACTTATTGGACAGGACTGGAAAATAGCAGGACTGTCCACCAAAATCTTGGGTGTGTTGGCAGGTATGCTGATGGAAAAATGTTGGACAAGAACTAAAAAATAGCTTAGGGTTAATGTACGGTTATGTTTAAGATTAGTAGCAGTGCACTGGTTTGGTTAAAGATGGATTATGTCTAAATAATAATAATTAAATTTTAATGTTTTTTTTTAAAAAAAAATAGGGGTTTATTTAAATGTATTTTAAAGTTAGATTTATTATTTAGTACTTGATTATATTTATTAAATGTTTATAGTAGCGTTACCTACCGAGCTATAACTACCTATGTGTATTTGCATTTTGCATACCTAGTTTAGCTAAATTAGATGGGACAGGACTGGAAAAAAGCAGGACTGTCCCTGAAAAAGTTGGGTCTGTTGGCAGGTATGTGGATGGAAAAATGTTATAGGGTGAAGTGTGAGTTATAGTGTTAATGTAATGCTATTAGTGAGTGAAGGCCAGGGCAAATAACAAGGAAAAGGTCCTTGTGTTTTGTGCATTGTAAGTGTGTGTGTATGTGTGTTATGTGTGATGTCACTGTGTGTTATATGTGTTATATGTGTTATTGTGTGTGTTATGTTTGGTTGGTTGTGTATCAGAAGGAAAATAATGAAATGGAAAAGGAAATGGGAAAGGCAAATGAGTGGGCAATTGGCGACCCGCTCACCTGTTTCACCCCAGGGCAAAGCACCCAAACACTGTCAGTCTTAGACGTTTGGCAGCAGACTTCCAGAGCTCAGACACAAGGCCCTAGCGTAAGCTGGCCACTCCGGCGGAGGTAGCAGGCGTTGCCACACCGCAAACAGAGGCAGCCAGGGGGGAGAAACTGCCCTTACCATTAGGGACATTTTGGGCATGACTCTAGCCAGGAAGCGAACTGGCAGAGAAGAGATGCTGGCACCACCACCAGCAGCAGCATTGAAAAGGCGAATGAGTGGGCAATTGGCGACCCACTCACCTGTTTCACCCCAGGGCAAAGCACCCAAACACTGTCAGTCTTAGACGTTTGGCAGCAGACTTCCAGAGCTCAGACACAAGGCCCTAGCGTAAGCTGGCCACTCCGGCGGAGGTAGCAGGCGTTGCCACACCGCAGACAGAGGCAGCCAGGGGGGAGAAACTGCCCTTACAATTAGGGACATTTTGGGCATGACTCTAGCCAGGAAGCGAACTGGCAGAGAAGAGATGCTGGCACCACCACCACCACCACCACCACCAGCAGCATTGAAAAATTGGAAAGGCGAATGAGAGGGCAATTGGCGACCCGCTCACCTGTTTCACCCCAGGGCAAAGCACCCAAACACTGTCAGTCTTAGACGTTTGGCAGCAGACTTCCAGAGCTCAGACACAAGGCCCTAGCGTAAGCTGGCCACTCCGGCGGAGGTAGCAGGCGTTGCCACACCGCAGACAGAGGCAGCCAGGGGGGAGAAACTGCCCTTACAATTAGGGACATTTGAGGCATGACACTAGCCAGGAAGCGAACTGGCAGAGAAGAGATGCTGGCACCACCACCAGCAGCAGCATTGAAAAGGCGAATGAGTGGGCAATTGGCGACCCACTCACCTGTTTCACCCCAGGGCAAAGCACCCAAACACTGTCAGTCTTAGACGTTTGGCAGCAGACTTCCAGAGCTCAGACACAAGGCCCTAGCGTAAGCTGGCCACTCCGGCGGAGGTAGCAGGCGTTGCCACACCGCAGACAGAGGCAGCCAGGGGGGAGAAACTGCCCTTACAATTAGGGACATTTTGGGCATGACTCTAGCCAGGAAGCGAACTGGCAGAGAAGAGATGCTGGCACCACCACCACCACCACCACCACCAGCAGCATTGAAAAATTGGAAAGGCGAATGAGAGGGCAATTGGCGACCCGCTCACCTGTTTCACCCCAGGGCAAAGCACCCAAACACTGTCAGTCTTAGACGTTTGGCAGCAGACTTCCAGAGCTCAGACACAAGGCCCTAGCGTAAGCTGGCCACTCCGGCGGAGGTAGCAGGCGTTGCCACACCGCAGACAGAGGCAGCCAGGGGGGAGAAACTGCCCTTACAATTAGGGACATTTGAGGCATGACACTAGCCAGGAAGCGAACTGGCAGAGAAGAGATGCTGGCACCACCACCAGCAGCAGCATTGAAAAGGCGAATGAGTGGGCAATTGGCGACCCACTCACCTGTTTCACCCCAGGGCAAAGCACCCAAACACTGTCAGTCTTAGACGTTTGGCAGCAGACTTCCAGAGCTCAGACACAAGGCCCTAGCGTAAGCTGGCCACTCCGGCGGAGGTAGCAGGCGTTGCCACACCGCAGACAGAGGCAGCCAGGGGGGAGAAACTGCCCTTACAATTAGGGACATTTTGGGCATGACTCTAGCCAGGAAGCGAACTGGCAGAGAAGAGATGCTGGCACCACCACCACCACCACCACCACCAGCAGCATTGAAAAATTGGAAAGGCGAATGAGAGGGCAATTGGCGACCCGCTCACCTGTTTCACCCCAGGGCAAAGCACCCAAACACTGTCAGTCTTAGACGTTTGGCAGCAGACTTCCAGAGCTCAGACACAAGGCCCTAGCGTAAGCTGGCCACTCCGGCGGAGGTAGCAGGCGTTGCCACACCGCAGACAGAGGCAGCCAGGGGGGAGAAACTGCCCTTACAATTAGGGACATTTGAGGCATGACACTAGCCAGGAAGCGAACTGGCAGAGAAGAGATGCTGGCACCACCACCAGCAGCAGCATTGAAAAGGCGAATGAGTGGGCAATTGGCGACCCACTCACCTGTTTCACCCCAGGGCAAAGCACCCAAACACTGTCAGTCTTAGACGTTTGGCAGCAGACTTCCAGAGCTCAGACACAAGGCCCTAGCGTAAGCTGGCCACTCCGGCGGAGGTAGCAGGCGTTGCCACACCGCAAACAGAGGCAGCCAGGGGGGAGAAACTGCCCTTACCATTAGGGACATTTTGGGCATGACTCTAGCCAGGAAGCGAACTGGCAGAGAAGAGATGCTGGCACCACCACCAGCAGCAGCATTGAAAAGGCGAATGAGTGGGCAATTGGCGACCCACTCACCTGTTTCACCCCAGGGCAAAGCACCCAAACACTGTCAGTCTTAGACGTTTGGCAGCAGACTTCCAGAGCTCAGACACAAGGCCCTAGCGTAAGCTGGCCACTCCGGCGGAGGTAGCAGGCGTTGCCACACCGCAGACAGAGGCAGCCAGGGGGGAGAAACTGCCCTTACAATTAGGGACATTTTGGGCATGACTCTAGCCAGGAAGCGAACTGGCAGAGAAGAGATGCTGGCACCACCACCACCACCACCACCACCACCAGCAGCATTGAAAAATTGGAAAGGCGAATGAGAGGGCAATTGGCGACCCGCTCACCTGTTTCACCCCAGGGCAAAGCACCCAAACACTGTCAGTCTTAGACGTTTGGCAGCAGACTTCCAGAGCTCAGACACAAGGCCCTAGCGTAAGCTGGCCACTCCGGCGGAGGTAGCAGGCGTTGCCACACCGCAGACAGAGGCAGCCAGGGAGGAGAAACTGCCCTTACAATTAGGGACATTTTGGGCATGACTCTAGCCAGGAAGCGAACTGGCAGAGAAGAGATGCTGGCACCACCACCACCACCACCACCACCACCACCAGCAGCATTGAAAAATTGGAAAGGCGAATGAGAGGGCAATTGGCGACCCGCTCACCTGTTTCACCCCAGGGCAAAGCACCCAAACACTGTCAGTCTTAGACGTTTGGCAGCAGACTTCCAGAGCTCAGACACAAGGCCCTAGCGTAAGCTGGCCACTCCGGCGGAGGTAGCAGGCGTTGCCACACCGCAAACAGACGCAGCCAGAGGGGAGAAACTGCCCTTACCACTAGGGACATTTTGGGCATGACTCTAGCCAGGAAGCGAACTGGCAGAGAAGAGATGCTGGCACCACCACCACCACCAGCAGCAGCATTGAAAAATGGGAAAGGCGAATGAGTGGGCAATTGGCGACCCACTCACCTGTTTCACCCCAGGGCAAAGCACCCAAACACTGTCAGTCTTAAACGTTTGGCAGCAGACTTCCAGAGCTCAGACACAAGGCCCTAGCGTAAGCTGGCCACTCCGGCGGAGGTAGCAGGCGTTGCCACACCGCAGACAGAGGCAGCCAGGGGGGAGAAACTGCCCTTACCATTAGGGACATTTGATTCATGACACTAGCCAGGAAGCGAACTGGCATCGAAGAGACACTGGCACCACCACCAGCAGCAGCAGCAGCAGAATTGGGAAAGGCGAATGAGTGGGCAATTGGCGACCCACTCACCTGTTTCACCCCAGGGCAAAGCATCCAAAAACTGTCAGTCCTTGGCGTTTGGGAGCGGACTTCCAGAACTCAGACACAAGGCCCTAGCGTAAGCTGGCTACACCGGCGGAGGTAGCAGGCGTTGCCACACCGCAACAAGTGCAACCAGGGGGGAGAAACTACCCTTACCATCAGGGACATTCGAGGCATGACACTAGCCAGGAAGCGAACTGGCATTGAAGAGAGACACTGGCACCACCACCAGCAGCAGCAGAATTGGGAAAGGCGAATGAGTGGGCAATTGACGACCCGCTCACCTGTTTCACCCCAGGGCAAAGCATCCAAGCACTGTCAGTCCTTGGCGTTTGGGAGCAGACCTACAGAACTCAGACACAAGGCCCTAGCATAAGCTAGCTACACCGGCGGAGGTAGCAGGCGTTGCCACACCGCAGCAAGTGCAACCAGGGGGGAGAAACTACCCTTTCCATTAGGGACATCTGAGGCATGATTTCAGCCAGGAAGCGAACTGGCAAAAGATACTGGCACCACCACCAGCAGCAGCGTTGGAAACGGAAAAAGGTGAATGAGTGGGCAATTGACGACCCACTCACCTGTTTCACCCCAGGGCAAAGCATCCAAAGACTGTCAGTCCTAGGCGTTTGGGAGCGGACTTACAGAGCTCAGACACTAGGCCCTAGCGTAAATTGGCTACACCAGCGGAGGTAGCAGGCATTGCCACACCGCAGCAAGTGCAACCAGGGGGAGAAACTACCTTAAACATTAGAGAGAAAAAATTTAACTTTCCAAGCTAAGAGCTGGGTAACCCAATTTGGGCAGATTGAATTTAAGAAAGGCAATCTGCTCCATCAGATGAGGTGCCATGCGTGAGCGCTGTGGACTCAGTATGTTTCCAGTCATAGAAAACACGCGCTCACTTTGAACAGTGGTTGGCGGACATGATAGAAGCTGCTGCGCAACCCATGAGAGTGCAGGCCACACACTCTTCTTTTCATCCCAGTAGCTAAGAGGATCAACATTAGGAGCAGAAGGAACTTCACAGAGGTAAAGTTTGACCATTTCAGCAGCACTACTCTCCTTTCTGCTGCTAGCTCTGTCAGATGGTCCAACTATACTGCCAAGTGCCTCTTCCCAAAACGCAGCTGCTCCACTCAGCTGTGTTGTGCTGCTTGTGGCACTGCTGCTGATGCTGCTGCTAGGGGTAGCAGACCACATCATCTCTTCCTCCTCCTGCACCTCACCCTCCTCGGACAGCATTCCCATTTTACGCTGCCAGTCACGCACCTTGTTGACCAATTGCTCCCGGTAGCTACTGAGAACATTGAATTTCAAAGCTAGCTTTCCCTTAATTCTTGGATCACAAAGGCACGCTAGCATCATTTCGGGACTCTCTTCCATTCGCTTGCGAAGGTGTACTTTTAGCAGATCCTTCAGCTTCCTGACTATGGCTGCTACGTCAGGATGTAGAGTGCCACCTTGAACAGCCTCACGGTTTCCAAGGAACACATCCATCTTGCTGCCTAGATGGGAGAACACTGGGATTACCTGGGCCAGACTGGCAGTGTTTGAGCTTAAATTTTCTGTGGCATCCCTGAATGGTTTAAGGACTGCCACTAGCTGGGCGATCACTGTCCAATCCTCCCTATTCAATGGAGAGGTAATCCCAATATTGTGCTCTGAGGCAAGATTATGGATTGCCCTCTGCTGCTCCAAAATCCTCTCTAGCATGTCTAACGTGGAGTTCCACCGTGTACTGACATCCTGACGTAGGCAGTGTACGGGAAGACCTGACCTCTCTTGCTCTTCCCTCAAAAGTTGGCTAGCCTTAACACTATGGTGAAAGTGCCCAGCGATCTTTCTGCAGCGGGACAGAACTACTGCTGCCACATTAGTTCCTTCTGACATTGCTGCCTTCACTACAAGATGGATGATGTGGGCTGCACAGCGCACACCAACAATATGACCATCTCGCAGCGCTTTCACCATATTGGCACCTCCGTCAGTTACCACAAAACCAACTTCAACATTGGTGCCCGCCTCTGCTCCCACCCAAAGGCTAAACATTTTCCTAATCGCATGCAGAATATTTTGGGAAGTGTGCTTTTCATCCATCACTTCTGCATGGAGAAGGAATGATCGGTAGCCTGCTGCAGCAACTTCCTTAGACACACCGGGCTGCCACCAGTGTGCTGTCAAAGAAAGAAAGGCATGCTGGGCGCTAGGTGCACTCCACAAATCTGTAGTGAAATGAACACACTGACCAGCAGCCTTGGAAAGCTCCTCTTTCACTGCTGCAACACAGGACCGATACAGCGAGGGGACAATGTTCCTGCTGAAAGTGGAACGTGACGGAACTGTGTATTGTGGAGCCACAGCCGCCATCAATTGTTTGAAAGGCTCCCCTTCAATCATGGAGAAGGATGCCCCTCCAACAGCAATGAACTGACCAATAAGTCGCGTTACTTTATTGGCCTGCTGTTTGGGCATCGTTCTCTTGGAGTGGAATGCCCCAAATTCTTCCAGGGTGGGCTGGGCATGCAGTGCTCCAACCTGCCTTGGTCTCTGGCTGCCAGCACTAGTTGCTGCTGCTGCTGCTGCTGCTATTGGCTCAGAAGAAGAAGCTGTTGGGGTTTTTCCACGGCCACCAGCTATGCTGCCTGCACTAAGTTTTACCTCTGCATCTTTCCCCAATAGCACAGCGTTGTGTTGAGTGCTGAGGTGATGCTTCATGCTAGCACTGGTAAAATGGCCAGACACTTTCCCTCTGCTTATTAGCTTCCCACAATGTTTGCACTTTCCATAGCGCCCTTCTTCAACATTTTCAAAGTGCTCCCAAATTGGGGCGCGCATAGCCTTGGAGTGTGCCTTGGGTGCTGCTCTTACTGCTCGGGGTGGATGAACAGAGGCAGAACTAGTGGTGGTGGGACTGGTGGTAACAGTACTGGCCATAGTGGGACTGCTAATTGCTTTAGATTTGCTAGGTTTTGCTGCTGCTGCTGGTGGTGGTGATGGTGATGATCGTAGCGGAGAAGGTGGAGGCTCAGGGGAAAATTGTGCACTAGTCATTTGGACACTGCTCCCTGAGGAATCTGATTCCTGACCACTCATCTCCTCTACTTCCTCTGGCTCATAGTCTAGCTCTTCATTAGCCAGATCGAATGGAATTCCTGCTAGGCTGGAGCTAAGACTGATATCGTCGTGAGACTCGTGACTAGTAGTAGTGCGAGCAGGAAGAATAGACTCTGCACTTGGCCTCTCAGTCTCAGGCTCCTCTGCTACCTCGCTAGGTGGAGTTCCACTATGTGTAGCCCTCTCTCTAACTGTCTTTACAAAAATTTTGTAAGGACTTGGTGGCTTGCTAGAGGTACTAGGAGGACATGGCGTGGCGGTACCAGTGGGAACAGTAGGCGCAGCACTAGTGGTGGTAGAGGCGGGGGTGGTGGTGGTGGTGGTTTTCCCTACAAAGGAATGAGATCGCTTTGGTTTGGGACCCCTCTGAGTCTTGCTGCTAATTTGGCTCTGCTTGGTACCTTGCATGCTGCTGGTGGATGGGGAAGATGCTGCTTGGGGCAAAAGGCACTTCTTTTTAGTCACTGGGCTGGTACTACTTGTGCTACCCTTTAACTTTGAACGTGCTTCTGGTGCTTTAGGCTTTCCGTAAAAAACCATAGAGCTTGTGGGCCTAGCCGCACTACTACTGCCTGCTTTTGGTGCCTTTCCTTTACTTGATGATCCTTCAAGCAATGCTTCCCCAAATGATAAGCGAGAGCTTGGCCTACTTGGCCGACTAGACTGACGCAAAGGCTGCATCTTAGAGCTGGTGGTGGTGCTGGTGGTGGTGCTGGTGGTGGTGGTGGTGGTGGTAGATGGAGCTTGTCCCTCCTTAGTCCCAAAAGGAGGATCCATTTCAAATTTTGTGTTGTGTGTGTAGTGTAGTGTAGTGTAGTGTAGTGTAGTGTTTAAAAAACTATAAAAAAAAAAATAAAAAAATAAAAATAAAAAAAAGGAAAAACGAATTAAAGACAAAAAAATTAGAGGAAGTTCTCTTCAGTGCTACTGCTTAAAAAGTAAAACTATGCACTACTGCACTGTGCTGTGTGCAATCTGCCAAAATCCTAAAGTTATTGAAATTATTAACTCAAGATTAACTATTTAATAACTAGCAGTATTTTATTTTTAATTTGAATTTACACGGGCCTAAGAGCTTAGCCTACCACTATGCTAGCCTAAAGCTATATTTCCTTACTATAAGTCTACCTCTAGGCAGACGCTCTCAAACCCACTAAGCTAAAGTGAGGTTAAATCAGATTCAGTATATGATTTATTAATTAATATTAAGTTATATAATATTAATAGATTAGAACTAATTTACTTATATATTATGTATTATAGATAGAAGAATATAGATTATGAATTAGAATTTAGAATTAGAATTACTTATATTATAGATTATGAATTAGAATATTATTATTTATAATATATTATAGATTAAGATTAAAGAAGATTAGAATTATTTTAGTACTACAGCTAGTAGCTTGAAGCTTTGCTTAGTACAGCTCGTCACAGTCAATTTTTCTTGAAAAGAATTAGAAATAAAATAAAATGTCACAGCAAAACAGTTATCTTCACTGCTTGCTGCACTCACTAGCCCAACAAGTTCACTTCACTGATGGACTGAGGTGAGCAAAACACTAAGGGTACTTTTAATAAAATTGAAATAAAATGTAAAATAAATGAGAAAATCTTTGCAAAACAGTTAACGTCACTGCTTGCTGATCAAAAAAAAACACAGCACTTATGCGGCTGCACTCACTAGCCCAACAAGTTCACTTCACTGATGGACTGAGGTGAGCAAAACAAATGAAATAAAATGAAAGATTAATTAAGAAAAATTGACTTGGTCTCTTACTGTTGCTAAAACAAAGCACAAACTATAGAGCTGCAGCACCAGTACTAATAAGATTAGCTGAACTATACGCTAGTAGTAATTAATTAATATTATTACTTTTATTTATAGCTAATTTAATTAACTATTAAGATAAGAAAGAATTAGAGAATTATTGATATTACTGATTTTAGATTAGACACTAGTAGATGTTCTGAATGTCTACAGTACACTCTACACTAGTATACTATTACTAACTATAACTGACAAATATATATATAATTTTATAATGAATTCAATTATTAATTATATTAATTAATATTACTGATTTTAAATTAGACACTAGTAGATGAATGTCTACAGTACACTCTACACTAGTATACTATAGTATATATATATATGACTGACAAATATATATATATATATAATATTATAATGAACTATTAAATTATAGATTCTATTAAATTGTAATTTATAAATTCTATTTAATTTATTTAAGCAGGACAGGCAATAGGCACTAGTGCCAGCCCAGGGCAAGGGCACCCCAGTGCCACTGAGGCACTGGGTGCACTGTCAACTCAACAGCACTTACACTAAAGTTGATGACAAATTAATTTTAAAAAAATTAAATTAATCAAATTATTATTATTAAATATATTAATTAAGTAGCACTGAAGTGAGGATGAAGTACACAGTGAGAAATGGCAGGCTAAGGCTTACCAGTCTCACACAGAACAGAACAATCTCTCTCTGTAACGCTCGGATGCAGCACAGCAGTGTTGCCAAAGCAGTCACAGCGAAAAATGAATGGATCTCTCAGGCAAGCTCTGGTCTTATAAAGGCGCCTTCAGAATTCAAAAAACAGCAGCACAGGCATTGGACGAGACCCTTAGCGTTACGTCACAAGAGTGAGCTGATTGGACAGACGAGGATCAGCTCACTCCTGTTTGAAATTTTGGCGGTTGCGCGGCAAAAACGAAGACGATCACGAAGAATCTTCGAATCTTCGTGATTGTGAGTCTTCGTCTTCGCCTACGGTTTGCCGGCACTGTATTCTGTTCTACGTTCCTTCGGAACGAACAAAAAAACGGCCTCTTCGTGCTCGTTTTCATGTTCGCCCGAAGACGAATGCACAAGTCTAACGCGAAGAGATACCCAAAGACGTTCACAGTATACTGAGATCATTCGGGACCATGTGGTCCTAGAGGACGGTGTATGCCATGTGACTCTCTCTTACACTCTACTACACTCTACTAATGTCTCTTTCACTCTGCTACTGTCTCTTACACTCTGTTACTGTCTCTTACACTCTGTTACTGTCTCTTACACTCTGTTACAGTCTCTTACACTCTTCTACTGTATCTTACACTCTGCTATTGTCTCTTACACTCTGCAACTGTCTATAACACTCTCTTACACTCTGTTACTGTCTATTACACTCTGCTACTGTCTCTTACACTCGCTTACACTCTGCTACACTCTATTACACTCTGCTACACTCTATTACACTCTGCTATTGTCTCTTACACTCTGCTACTGTCTATAACACTCTCTTACACTCTGTTACTGTCTATTACACTCTGCTACTGTCTCTTACACTCTCTTACACTATGTTACACTCTGCTACAGTCTATTACACTCTGCTACTGTCTCTTACACTCTGTAACTGTCTCTTACACTCTCTTACACTCTGTTACTGTCTCCTATACTCTGTTACTGTCTCCTATACTCTGTTACACTCTCTTACACTCTGCTGCTGTCTCTTACACTCTGTTACTGTCTCTTACACTCTGTTACTGTCTCTTACACTCTGTTACTGTCTCTTACACTCTCTTACACTCTCTTACACTCTCCTACACTCTGCTACTGTCTCTTACACCCTCTTACACTCTGTTACTGTCTCTTACACTCTGTTACTGTCTCTTAAACTCTGCTACTGTCTATAACACTCTCTTACACTCTGTCACTGTCTATTACACTCTGCTACTGTCTATAACACTCTCTTACACTATGTTACACTCTGCTACTGTCTCTTACACTCTGCTATTGTCTCTTACACTCTGCTACTGTCTCTTACACTCTATTACACTCTGTTACTGTCTATTACACTCTGCTACTGTCTCTTACACTCTCTTACACTATGTTACACTCTCTTACACTCTGCTGCTGTCTCTTACACTCTGTTACTGTCTCTTACACTCTGTTACTGTCTCTTACACTCTCCTACACTCTGTTACTGTCTCTTACACTCTCTTACACTCTGCTACTGTCTCTTACACTCTGCTACTGTCTCTTACACTCTGCTACTCTCTCTTTCACTTTGCTTCTGTCTCCTACACACTGCTACTGTCTCTTACGCTCTGTTACTGTCTCTTACACTCTACTACACTCTCGTGTACTCTGTTACTGTCTCTTACACTCTGTTACTGTCTCTTACACTCTCTTACACTCTGCTGCTGTCTCTTACACTCTTTTACTGTCTCTTACACTCTGTTACTGTCTATTACACTCTCTTACACTCTCTTACACTCTCCTACACTCTTCTACTGTCTCTTACACCCCCTTACACTCTGTTACTGTCTCTTACACTCCCTTACACTCTGTTACACTCTCTTACATGCTGTTACACTCTCTTACACGCTGTTACACCCTCTTACACACTGTTACTGTCTCTTACACTCTCTTACACTCTGCTACTATCTCTTACACTCTGTTACTGTCTCTTACACTCTGCTACTGTCTCTTACACTCTGCTACTGTCTCTTTCACTCTGCTACTGTCTCTTACACTGTCTTACACTATGTTACACTCTCTTACACTCTGCTGCTGTCTCATATACTCTGTTACTGTCTCTTACACAGGTTTACGATGTCTACGCGAAGAGATACCCAAAGACGTTCACAGTATACTGAGATCATTCGGGACCATGTGGTCCTAGAGGACGGTGTATGCCATGTGACTCTCTCTTACACTCTACTACACTCTACTAATGTCTCTTTCACTCTGCTACTGTCTCTTACACTCTGTTACTGTCTCTTACACTCTGTTACTGTCTCTTACACTCTGTTACAGTCTCTTACACTCTTCTACTGTATCTTACACTCTGCTATTGTCTCTTACACTCTGCAACTGTCTATAACACTCTCTTACACTCTGTTACTGTCTATTACACTCTGCTACTGTCTCTTACACTCGCTTACACTCTGCTACACTCTATTACACTCTGCTACACTCTATTACACTCTGCTATTGTCTCTTACACTCTGCTACTGTCTATAACACTCTCTTACACTCTGTTACTGTCTATTACACTCTGCTACTGTCTCTTACACTCTCTTACACTATGTTACACTCTGCTACAGTCTATTACACTCTGCTACTGTCTCTTACACTCTGTAACTGTCTCTTACACTCTCTTACACTCTGTTACTGTCTCCTATACTCTGTTACTGTCTCCTATACTCTGTTACACTCTCTTACACTCTGCTGCTTTCTCTTACACTCTGTTACTGTCTCTTACACTCTGTTACTGTCTCTTACACTCTGTTACTGTCTCTTACACTCTCTTACACTCTCTTACACTCTCCTACACTCTGCTACTGTCTCTTACACCCTCTTACACTCTGTTACTGTCTCTTACACTCTGTTACTGTCTCTTAAACTCTGCTACTGTCTATAACACTCTCTTACACTCTGTCACTGTCTATTACACTCTGCTACTGTCTCTTACACTCTCTTACACTATGTTACACTCTGCTACAGTCTATTACACTCTGCTACTGTCTCTTACACTCTGCTATTGTCTCTTACACTCTGCTACTGTCTATAACACTCTCTTACACTCTGTTACTGTCTATTACACTCTGCTACTGTCTCTCACACTCTCTTACACTCTGCTGCTGTCTCTTACACTCTGTTACTGTCTCTTACACTCTGTTACACTCTCTTACACTCTCTTACACTCTCTTACACTCTGTAACTGTCTCTTACACTCTCTTACACTCTGTTACTGTCTCCTATACTCTGTTACACTTTCTTACACTCCACTACTGTCTCATATACTCTTTTACTGTCTCTTTCACAGGTTTACGAGGTCTACGCGAAGAGATCCCCAAAGACGTTCACAGTATACTGAGATCATTCAGGACTATGTGATCCTAGAGGACGGTATATGCCATGTGACACTCTCTTACACTCTACTACTGTCTCTTTCACTCTGCTACTGTCTCTTACACTCTGTTACTGTCTTTTACACTCTGTTACTGTCTCTTACACTCTGCTACTGTATCTTACACTCTGCTATTGTCTCTTACACTCTGCTACTGTCTATAACACTCTCTTACACTCTGTTACTGTCTATTACACTCTGCTACTGTCTCTTACACTCTCTTACACTATGTTACACTCTCTTACACTCTGCTGCTGACTCTTACACTCTGTTACTGTCTCTGACACTCTCCTACACTCTGTTACTGTCTATTACACTCTGCTACTGTCTCTTTCACTCTCTTACACTATGTTACACTCTCTTACACTCTGCTGCTGTCTCTTACACTCTGTTACTGTCTCTTACACTCTGTTACTGTCTCTTACACTCTCTTACACTCTGTTACCGTCTCCTATACTCTGTTACTGTCTCCTATGCTCTGTCACACTCTCTTACACTCCGCTACTGTCTCATATACTCTTTTACTGTCTCTTACACAGGTTTACGATGTCTACGCGAAGAGATCCCCAAAGACGTTCACAGTATATTGAGATCACTCAGGACTATGTGATCCTAGAGGACGGTATATGCCATGTGACACTCTGGTACACTCTACTACACTCTACTACTGCCTCTTTCACTCTGCTACTGTCTCTTACACTCTGTTACTGTCTCTTACACGTTGCTACTGTATCTTACACTCTGCTATTGTCTCTTACACTCTGCTACTGTCTATAACACTCTCTTACACTCTGTTACTGTCTATTACACTCTGCTACTGTCTCTTTCACTCTCTTACACTATGTTACACTCTCTTACACTCTGCTGCTGTCTCTTACACTCTGTTACTGTCTCTTACACTCTGTTACTGTCTCTTACACTCTACTACACTCTGTTACTGTCTCTTACACTCTCTTACACTCTGTTACACTCTCTTACATGCTGTTACACTCTCTTACACTCTGTTACTGTCTCTTACACTCTGCTACTGTCTCTTACACTCTGCTACTGTCTCTTACACTCTGCTACTCTCTCTTTCACTCTGCTTCTGTCTCTTACACTCTGCTACTGTCTCTTACGCTCTGTTACTGTCTCTTACACTCTGTTACACTCTCTTACACTCTGCTGCTGTCTCTTACACTCTGTTACTGTCTCTTACACTCTTACTGTCTCTTACACTCTCTTACACTCTCCTACACTCTGCTACTGTCTCTTACACCCTCTTACACTCTGTTACTGTCTCTTACACTCTGTTACTGTCTCTTACACTCTCCTACACTATGTTACTGTCTCTTACACTCTCTTACACTCTCTTACACTCTGTAACTGTCTCTTACACTCTCTTACACTCTGCTACTGTCTATAACACTCTCTTACACTCTGTTACTGTCCATTACACTCTGCTACTGTCTCTTACACTCTCTTACACTATGTTACACTCTGCTACAGTCTATTACACTCTGCTACTGTCTCTTACACTCTGCTATTGTCTCTTACACTCTGATACTGTCTATAACACTCTCTTACACTCTGTTACTGTCTATTACACTCTGCTACTGTCTCTTACACTCTCTTACACTCTGCTGCTGTCTATTACACTCTGCTACTGTCTCTTACACTCTGCTACTGTCTATAACACTCTCTTACACTCTGTTACTGTCTATTACACTCCGCTACTGTCTCTTACACTATCTTACACTCTCTTACACTCTGTTACAGTCTATTACACTCTGCTACTGTCTCTTACACTCTGCTATTGTCTCTTGCACTCTGCTACTGTCTATAACACTCTCTTACACTCTGTTACTGTCTATTACACTCTGCTATTGTCTCTTACACTCTCTTACACTCTGTTACACTCTGCTACAGTCTATTACACTCTGCTACTGTCTCTTACACTCTGCTACTGTCTCTTACACTCTATTACACTCTGTTACTGTCTATTACACTCTGCTACTGTCTCTTACACTCTCTTACACTATGTTACACTCTCTAACACTCTGCTGCTGTCTCTTACACTCTGTTACTGTCTCTTACACTCCGTTACTGTCTCTTACACTCTCCTACACTCTGTTACTGTCTCTTACACTCTGTTACACTCTCTTACTGTCTCTTACACGCTGTTACACTCTCTTACACTCTGTTACTGTCTTTTACACTCTTACACTCTGCTACTGTCTCTTACGCTCTGTTACTGTCTCTTACACTCTACTACACTCTCGTATACTCTGTTACTGTCTCTTACACTCTGTTACTGTCTCGTACATTCTGTTACTGTCTCTTACACTCTGTTACACTCTCTTACACTCTGTTACTGTCTCTTACACTCTTACACTCTGCTGCTGTCTCTTACACTCTGTTACTGTCTCTTACACTCTGTTACTGTCTATTACACTCTGCTACTGTCTCTTACACTCTGCTATTGTCTCTTGCACTATGCTACTGTCTATAACACTCTCTTACACTCTGTTACTGTCTATTACACTCTGCTATTGTCTCTTACACTCTCTTACACTCTGTTACACTCTGCTACAGTCTATTACACTCTGCTACTGTCTCTTACACTCTGCTATTGTCTCTTACACTCTGCTACTGTCTCTTACACTCTATTACACTCTGTTACTGTCTATTACACTCTGCTACTGTCTCTTACACTATGTTACACTCTCTTACACTATGTTACACTCTCTTACACTCTGCTGCTGTCTCTTACACTCTGTTACTGTCTCTTACACTCCGTTACTGTCTCTTACACTCTCCTACACTCTGTTACTGTCTCTTACACTCTGTTACACTCTCTTACTGTCTCTTACACTCTGTTACACTCTCTTACACGCTGTTACACTCTCTTACACTCTGTTACTGTCTCTTACACTCTGCTACTGTCTCTTACACTCTGCTACTCTCTCTTTCACTTTGCTTCTGTCTCTTACACACTGCTACTGTCTCTTACGCTCTGTTACTGTCTCTTACACTCTACTACACTCTCGTATACTCTGTTACTGTCTCTTACACTCTGTTACTGTCTCTTACACTCTGTTACTGTCTCTTACACTCTGTTACACTCTCTTACACTCTGTTACTGTCTCTTACACTCTCTTACACTCTGCTGCTGTCTCTTACACTCTGTTACTGTCTCTTACACTCTGTTACTGTCTATTACACTCTGCTACTGTCTCTTACACTCTGCTATTGTCTCTTACACTCTGCTATTGTCCCTTACACTCTGCTACTGTCTATAACACTCTCTTACACTCTCTTACACTCTGCTACTGTCTCTTACACTCTGTTACTGTCTCTTACACTCTCCTACACTATGTTACTGTCTCTTACACTCTCTTACACTCTGCTATTGTCCCTTACACTCTGCTACTGTCTATAACACTCTCTTACACTCTCTTACACTCTGCTACTGTCTCTTACACTCTGTTACTGTCTCTTACACTCTCCTACACTATGTTACTGTCTCTTACACTCTCTTACGCTCTGTTACTGTCTCTTACACTCTGTTACACTCTCTTACACTCTGCTGCTGTCTCTTACACTCTGTTACTCTCTCTTACACTCTTACTGTCTCTTACACTCTCTTACACTCTCCTACACTCTGCTACTGTCTCTTACACCCTCTTACACTCTGTTACTGTCTCTTACACTCTGTTACTGTCTCTTACACTCTCCTACACTATGTTACTGTCTCTTACACTCTCTTACACTCTCTTACACTCTGTAACTGTCTCTTACACTCTCTTACACTCTGCTACTGTCTATAACACTCTCTTACACTCTGTTACTGTCCATTACACTCTGCTACTGTCTCTTACACTCTCTTACACTATGTTACACTCTGCTACAGTCTATTACACTCTGCTACTGTCTCTTACACTCTGCTATTGTCTCTTACACTCTGATACTGTCTATAACACTCTCTTACACTCTGTTACTGTCTATTACACTCTGCTACTGTCTCTTACACTCTCTTACACTCTGCTGCTGTCTATTACACTCTGCTACTGTCTCTTACACTCTGCTACTGTCTATAACACTCTCTTACACTCTGTTACTGTCTATTACACTCCGCTACTGTCTCT